>MU865986.1:0-171340 GCA_033296975.1 Podospora aff. communis PSN243 | reverse complement strand
TTGCAGGGCTTTATGGGTCGTTCCACCCCGGGCCCAATGATTGGTTATCTACAGTTGGTCCGTGCTTCCCACTGGTCATGACCCAGGTCATGACAACTTTACCTAAAAAATGCTGTATTTATTTGCCAAGATAAGGCTCTTCCCTTTGCTTTGTATTTGTTTCCGTTGCTTTATGCGGAGCGCTGTTTGCGATGTTGCTAGACGTGAAAATTCCAGAACGCAACACCCCAATTCGTGTCGCGCACATGCCCGAGTGACTGGGAAGTAGGGGGGCGGCGCACGCCAGACCACTCAGCACCTTTCCATCTCTCGAGATGCTTCCGATGCGATTGGCCGCCAGGCTGTGCAGCGTTTCCCGCCAATGAACCCGCTCAACGCAAGTCTCGGTGAACATCCGCGAACGAAAGGACTGGATTTGCACTGTGGGGCCTATCCACCGGCTGTTCTTTGTGTCAGCCAACAAACAATTGTTTTCCATCTAGCATTTTGAATGCCCGCCTGGGATCGCGATCATGGCAACGGTGATAGCGACCATCATACCAGTGCCAAACAACATCTGCGGCGGTGTTCTGACTGCTACTCAAGTCGCGCTAGCAGCTTCGTTTTGGGCAGACGACCCTAGCAGATTCTCTCCGACCTCACTCGAAGCCTACGGTCACTACTACACCGAGCAATGCCGGACTTTTTACCGCTCGCTGAGGGCAACCCTCCCAGTGACAGAACACCAAGACATCATGGACATTGCGCAACGCGTCAAAACCCTCGGCGCAACTCGCCAAGAACTCATCCAGTTCCTCGAGGGCAAATACCCAGACCTGCAAACCCCTGCCGGAATTCCCAAAACCGACATCATCAATGCGACGGCAGATCTAGTCACGCGCTTGCTCCTGATGGTCGACGTAGGGACAGCGACAATAGCCCCGAACCGGATATCGACCGGCCGAGCTTTCCGATGCTGGACCGAGGGAACAATCCGCAACTTCACAGCCTGCGCCTTCCCCGTCCAGAGATCCAATCGCCACGACGGGATCCAGCTCACCACAGACTTCAACGCCCGCAATCTCGACCTAATCGGCGGGTTCAGAGTAGAGCCGACCAACAACCTCCTCGACCACCTGGACGTGGTAGACATCGCCGGACAAACCATCGTCATGATTTTCCACCACGCTTCCTTCCTCAAGGACCAGCAACACGGAAATTTCCCAGACGGCCTCGTCCACGAAACGCTGCAGACCATGGCGCTTCTTTTCCCACAGGGACGCTACCACAAGGAAGTCTGAGCGTGTTACCACAAACGTCTGGAACCCGTCGCAGCGGATGCCGACGTGGGCGTGCTGGACTGCGGGCCGCTGACAATGGTCGATATTGACGCCTACCAATTCTGGCACGATCGGTTGGTGCGACTCAAGCGGCTCTACGACCAGGCGAAGCCTCGGACTCTACGGCAGTGGTGGAACGACCGTCGGGAAGGCAGCCAGTGGTATGCGCTGTGGGTTGCTGTAGGCTTCACCGTGTTTTTTGGGCTGGTGCAGAGCATTGAGGGTGCGCTGCAAGCGTATAAATCATATCATCCTACCGGGGAAGGTTCATAGGGGGTGCTCTTTTGAGTAGGGGTGGTCACGGCGTGGCTGGCGGTTGAGGGTGCCCCTGAACCCCTGAACCCCTGAGAATCCAAACACAGCTTGATCCCAGGTTATTTCTGGCTATAACACGCCTACTCTTCATCCCAATTCTCGGTCCTGAAGTCATGCAAACTTCAGACTCAAATGATAAATAACTTACATGATAAACGTCGTAGTCTTTAGCGGTTATTAATCGATCATCAAGAAGGGCCTAGCCTGTAATCTGGATGATGAGTTGTCGTTATTTTAACTTGATATTTTTCTTTTGTACTGGTACAGAGCATATAGAGAGAAAGCAAAAGTATGGTTAAATGCTCTTGATTATTTTACGTTACATCACCTGCTGCGGTGTCAATGAGCGGAAATTAAAAAAAGAGACACAAAGATAAAAAAAAAAGAGAGAAAAAGAAAAAACTTGGGCAGGCTGGGGTTCGAACCCAGGACCTCTCGCTAAACAACGCTTGACCCTGAAAACAACGCTGAGGAGAGTTTAGTGAACGCGCTGACCACTACGCTACCCGCCCGGGGGGTGTTCTTGTTTGAGGCTGCCGTTTTTTTTTTTTGGCTTATAAGGCTTTGACGACGGGGGTGGCGGAGATAAGGGTGGGTCGTGTGGTATTACACCCAGCCACGTTAGATGGCACTAGCTTTGGACTGCTGACTGGGCATATTTGCCGGGTTGCTTGATCCGAGCGAGTGCGAGCAAGAATAGCCGGGTCTACATTTAGGATGCTACGGGAGGCGGAATCCTTCAGCATCCTCCCGCGTAGACGGGAAAAAATGCTACTTAAATCTACGGCACTTGTTCTTCCTTTCTTGCTTCCATTCTCAATTTTTCCGAACGGGGAAAGCATTCTCTCTCCGACTTCCGATTCAAGTCCTCATGCTCAAGACACCCATGATTCCGAACACCATCACTGTAGCTTGCCTCTTATGGCTCTGGGTTCCGTCTACATTAGCCGGAACCGAACAAGACAAGAGAGGGGCAAGCGACCCGCAAGTCACCACCATCTACAGAGATGTCGCCATCGTTGGCGGGGGCGCTGCCGGCTCGTACGCAGCTGTAAGATTGCGTGAGGACTTTGGGTTGAGCGTTGTCGTCATTGAGAAGGATGACAAGTTGGTAGGTAATGGTCGAGAAGAGACCCAGGGGCCTGTTTGGAGCTAATTGATCCGTTACCCCTGAAGGGCGGACACGTCAATACCTGGACTGACCGGACCACCGGAAGAAGTTTCGACGCCGGTGTTCAGAATTGGATCGACATCAACAACGCCTCCTCCTTCTTCAGGCGATTCGGCATTGCCGTGCAGCCCAACGTTCGGTCCGTCCTGGATCAACATTTCGTTGACTTTGCAACGGGCTCTGAACTCACCAGCTACACACCCCCTTCAGCGGCCGACCGCACTGAGGGGTTGAGAAGATATCTCGCAGCAGCCGAGCAGTTCATATCCATCCTCGAGCCAGGATGGTGGAATCTCCCCGAACCAAGCAAGATCCCAGCCGATCTCCTTTTGCCCTTTCATGACTTTGCAGCCAAGTACAACCTGACAGGCGGCCTACCCCAGATCTTTTTCACCACCGGATTCGGCAAGCACAACTTCATGGACTCCCTAACCCTCTTCGTAATGCGCAGCTTCGACGTCAGCATGGTGCGTACCTTACTCGGCCTCGAAGCCAACTTCGTCCCCGTCTCCCGCAGAAACCAAGACTTGTACGACGCCATCAGAAACTCCCTCGGCCCCGACGTCCTAACCAGTAGCACGGTCATCGACGCCCACCGACCAGACGGCAACGGCAACGTCACCCTCAAGGTCTACAACCAAGACACCAACACGACAACCCACATAACCGCCAAGAAACTCCTCTTCACCGCCGCACCCACAAAAAACAACCTGCAACCCTTCCACCTCTCCCCCGACGAAAAAGACACCTTCAACAGCTTCTACTACAGCACCAGCGTCGTCGGAATCGTCTCCCACCCCTCTTTACCCCTGAACGCCTCCTTCATCAACACCCCGGCCGCAGCACAGCCCTCCAACTGGGCCGCTGCAGTGCCGTCGTATCCCTATAATACGCGCTTCGAGAATTACCCCAACTCGAGCTACTACCGCGTTATTGCGGTGGGGGATCAGACATTCACAATCAACCAAGCAAGGGATGTCATTCAGAGCAGTTTTGATAAGATGCTAGCAGCGGGGACGCTCCCGCGGATTACACCAGCGCGGAATTTGACGTTTCATCTTTTGAAATCGCATGGGCAAGTGAGCGCGTCGACGTCGGCGGAGGTGCTTGGGACGGGGTTTATTCAGAGGTTGAATGCTTTGCAAGGGAAGCGGTCGACGTGGTATACGGGTGCTGCGTGGAGCGTGCATTTGACGACGAGTTTGTGGGGATTTACGGATGGTTTGTTGCCGCGGTTGGTGGCGAGTTTGTGATTGGATGGATATGTGGTGTTTTTTTTTTTGCCTGCCGCGATGAGGAGGTGAGATGTCACGCCAAGGGTTGGGCTCGGGCCGAGACACTGGTCGGAGATGAGATGCAGTGGCTGCGCCGTGCCGCCGTGGCGAGTGTCGTTGTCTGACGTATGTGGGTAAGGTGTCGAACGTGATTTCGATCTGCGACATGCATGTGTGCGTGTGGGGAGGGGATTGGGGATGGGAATCTTGGTATGCCGTGTTAGTACGCTGTTGCCTGGCACGCGGTTGGCTGCCATTGGGTGCCTTTGTCAGCTTTCGTACTAAGAAGTAGCCAAGACTCGCATGTCCCGATCAACTTCGCACAACGTGCAACTTTGACGGGTGGCTGACTCCGGTAGTTCGCTGAAGGATTTCGATAGTTCACGGCGACGGAAACGCGGCAACGTCTTGGCCGAGTTGCCATCCCGTGAGTTGATCCAGGTTGTCGGGTCGCAATTGACAAGGAAACCAGGTCATGATATGCTGCTACCAAAATAATCTCCAGGCTACCGTGGGTGGAATACGGTGAAATACGATTGGATGTGGTTTGCGGAGCGGCGACATCAAATGACCGTGCCCGCGGCCCGTTGTCAGGGGCTGTGGACGACGACCCGGATATCGGGTCTGAGCCTCTTTTTCAGTGGTCCCAGTTGCCCCTGATTTTGTCCAATCTGTGGGGAACTGCAGCTCGATTGCAGCTCAACTGCAGCCACGATCTTCGCATGTCACGGCTCAGTAAGCGTTGCCTTGGGCTGTGCAGTCAGCAGAATCCTCGCAGATCCATGGCATCTTCGCGATCCGACGAGTGGTGACAAGACTGCCAGGCGTTGTTGCCCCAAGAGTAAAATTACCAGCAAACTGAAGATGTTTCTGTGCTCGGCATGGGGAAGCGCAAGAGTATGAAAAGGCTGCTTGCCCGCAGATTCCGAAGGGTAGTTGCTCAGCATTCGATACCCATTTCAGCTTCTTCTTGGCATTTTCTCCATCAGAGCTCAAACTGAATATTTCTTTTCCCATTTCTTGACCGAACGCTAGAGAGCGAAAACGATGAGGTCATTGGCGGCAGGCGCCCTCGTGGCCCTGCTTGGACTGGCTCAGGCCGCTCCTTCCCCCGACACCCTCAAAGTCCGTCAAGTCCCCGAGGGGCTCAAAAACTGCAACGAAGCATTCTTCAGCTCGGTCATCTCTGCCAAAAAGCTTGGCGGCAAGATCGCTCCCAACTCGCCCTACACACCCGACACCGAGCCGTACGAAGGCGATGAGCGCGCGCTCTTCTTTGCCAACCACGAGACCGATCTCAACATCGACGACATCTGCGGTGTGCGCATCCACGTTACCGATAATGTCGCCTTCGAGCTGTACCTCCCGAGCCCCAAGAAATGGAACAAGCGCTTCCTGACCGTCGGCAACGGCGGCTTCTCCGGCCGCACCAACCGTCTCGACATGTTCAGCCGTGCCGTGCAAAACTGGGCCACCATGTCGACAAACACCGGTAACGAGGAAAAGTCAGACACCCTGGCATGGGCAGCCAACAAGCCCGACCTCCAAAAGGACTGGGCCCACCGTGCCATGGCGCAGTCCGTCCCCTACGCCAAAGCCCTCGTCGCCGCGTACTACAAGGACATCCCCACCCTGGGCAACTACTACTCCGGCTGCTCGACCGGCGGCCGCCAGGGCATCCGCCAAATCGAAGTCGACCCCAAGAGCTTCGACGGCATGCTCATCGGCGCCCCCGCATGGAACGTCCGCTCCGCCATGCCCGTCGCCTCGCGCATCGGCTGGCTCGCCGAGACCACCGGCCTCAAAGTCACCGGCCTCGACGACCTCCTCACCGCCCGCATGGCCATCCACATCTTCACGCTGTGCAACGGCCTCGACGGCTCCATCGCCGACGGCGTCGTCCGCGACTCAGCCACGTGCCGTGCCCTTCTCCGCGGAAGCAGCCGCAACGAAACCATCTGGGCCGCCTCCAATACCACCATCGCCCAGCGCGAAGCCTTCCTGACCCTCGTCGAGGAGTTCAAGACGCCCCCTCGCAACGAAACCTACGCCGGCGACGGCTTCGACCCCACAGCCATCCACGACATGGCGTTCGGCTCCTATCTCCTCGACGGGCGTCTCACTGGCAATTTCACCCACCAGTTCGCAAAGTACTGGCTTAACCTTCCCATCATCTGGGACTCCGACGAGCACGGCGCTCAGCTTCTGAAAGCCGCTGATGAATGGGACAAGGTCATCCGTGCCAACGCTGACCCGCGCGCGCTCAGCGGAAAGGGTTCCTACAAGGGCAAGACCATCCTGTACACGGGCACAGCCGACGGTTTCGTCTCTTCACTCGGTACCCGCCGTGCATTCGAACTCGCAGGCGGCGCGAACAACAAGAACCTCGCGTACTTCGAGATCCCGGGCATGTCCCACTGCGTGGACCTCGAGACGGCGAGCGTCAATCCCCCTTGGTACATCGGCGGTGTCGGGCTGCATATCAAGCCGCCGGGGAATATCACGTACATCCCCGAGAGCACTGGGCTGGTGGATGCGAAGCATGATGCCTTGATTGCTCTTGCAGAGTGGCATGAGGGCGGATGTGGCGGGAAAGGAAAAGGCAAGGGTAAGGGTAAAGGGAAGCGGCCGGATACGATTGTTGCTTCGGCGTTTGCGAACTGGGGATCGAGTCAGACGAACTTCACCATCACCAAGAAGAGGCCGGTTTGCAGGGCGCCGATGAAGCAGGTGTTCAAGGGGCCGGAGACTGCCGCGGATGATGAGAATGCGTGGAGCTGTGCCTGAGACGCGTAGATGGGGGCGAGGACTGTTAGGGTAATGAGGAGAGGTGGATTTAGATTGAAGACTGTTAATGCATCGCCTTGGCTTCTGGTGTGGTTTTATTCTTTGGGGTGGAATGGTGTACAGCATCATGCCACGCAGCCAAACTCGGACTCTGGGGTTCTCTTTTGATTTTCGTGACAGTACTGCATAATAGATTTCAAGCGAAGAGGTTGTTTCACCCGTCAGTTTGCATTTTGCAATGTCGGGGCTTGTGGGGCTTCGGTTATTCGTAATTGTGTTCCTTCGGCCGCATCGAGGCCAATATCGATAAAGAAAAGACGGGATTTCGTATCCTAAACGAACTTGAATCGCCATTGTGCCCATCTCCGAAGTCTGAACCGGAGGCTCTGCTTTTTAACCTGTCTTTGTGAATGTTGGGGCACGTATTGTGGAACAAGCGTCAGGTGGTTCTGCCAGTGGCTTTCGTTTCCAGTATCTTCCTCTGCGTTGCTCGCTCTTGGCTGAACCGCCGCGGCCCCTTCACGCTCTAGCCACTTCAGACACGGGACCTTCCCACTCAAGACGGCCAATACAGCTTTCGCGTACGGGTTGTCTGGCCCATACACATTCTGAACCTTGTGCCATAGAATGTCTGCGCTGTGGCAGCGTCGGACCGGCTCGGCACCGGCGTCAATCAAGAACTTGAGCATGTCCAAACGGCATCGAATCTCCTGCTCGGCGATGGGATACACGGAGGCGCGAGTGTTGATACCCTCTATGCAGATATTAGGGAAGATGGTCGCCTCGAGCACAATGAAGTCTCCTCTGGCGGCCAGGGCGCTGGTCGGGTCCCGCGTTACTCGCTCACGTAAGTAGCCCCAGAGTTCGTATGACGCCGCGAGGGCAGAAAAGCCGACACTGTTTCTGCCGTTTCTATGATTACACTGGTTCATCGTCAAGTATGGTAGAGGCATTTGATCCTCCAGGAAGTCGAGATAGGTGGTCAGGCGACCGATACTCTCCTCCGTGTCGGGGGCTTCTCCGGCCAAGTACAAGCACACGCCAACCACTAGGGAATCAAGGGGGACGATTCGGCGGTTAGGGTCGTCGTGGGGGTGGATGGAGGCGGCGCAGGAGAATGCCTTGAGTAGCTCCAATGAGGGGTTGAAATTCGGCGGTTGGCTGTCCACAACCTTTGACACCATGCTTATGACCCAGTCGTGGGCAGTACGGTGGATGTACTGCACAGTTCCGCGGATCGACAGCTCGAGAAGGCCTTTGGTGCGGCTAGTGAGCCGTCGCTTCATGACCGTGTTGATCTTCTTGACATCCATGGCGCGCAGGGAGTGGTTGTGCGGAGCGGGATCGTCGGCGAGCCAAAGAAGGGGCCCTGCAAGGGCCATTTTTTCCTTGATCACATTGAACATGAGAAAGAACTGCACCCCCTGAACTCTATACTTCTCGTCGACGCTGCTCCAGATGCCTTCGTACAGGTTCTCCAAGTCCCCTTGAAGTTGGTCCAGCACGGCCTGGAGATCCGAGATGCTATCTCCTTCGGTCAGTCCTGCCAGTAGCAGCTGAACGACGATCGAGACCCAGAGGAAAACACCTGCGGCTTTGTCGACGACCGATTTCGTTAGCTGCTCAGCCTCGGCGGGAGAGACGGCGCTGAGATCGAGGAAGCCCGAGTGGGACTCGAAATTGGACCGCACAAACTGTACGATGTCGTTTCGCGTGAGGTTCTCGAGCTTGAGACTTGGTGTTCGCGCGTATGCGTCCAAAAACACATTCCAGGGTCGACTACTGACGCACACACGAAGGCCTTCCATGCAGCTGATTCGTTTGATGAGGCTCACCAGATCCATGTGGACTCGCTGAACTCGTCAAACCCGTCGACCAAGAGAACAATGTTGAGCTTTTGGTCTATTGAAGACGGGTCAGACTGTCCAGCCCGAGCGGACAGCAAGGCATCCAGACTCACCCTTAGCTCGGCCTCTGTCCACTCAGGGAGTTCGACGTCGCAGCCAAAGATCTCGTAGAAGGACCACCGTTTACTGCAGTAGCGCGCCAAGCCCGGCTTTGCGCTGATGCATTGGTACAGCATGCTCCGTACGAGGCCGGCCGTCGATCTCTGAATCTCGACGCCAGCTTGCCATGAGAAGAAGGTGGCTATGACGTAAGGGGTGTCGCCAGACCAGGCGGCGACAAGGCGCTTGAATCTGTCACTGCCGGCGAGGAACTTCATCAACGTCGACTTGCCCGAGCCCGGCTTCCCCGTGATCCAGTAGTTCTCACGCTTGTTTCCCGTCAGCCACTCGGGGAACGCGTCCCAGTGACCACGCGGGTTGCTGCTGAAGATCCACTCAAAGGTCGACTTGTGGGCTTTCGGGATGGCTTCCTCTCGGTGGCTGATGGCTTGGTAGTTGAGGCTCTCGAGAATGGCTTGGTCCAAATCTCCGGCTGCTGAAGGCCCCGGGAATGTCCCGTTGCCGGGCTTCCACCCGTCCTCCACAAATTGTCAACCATGGCTTGGCGGCTATTTCGGTTGTCGTCTGTGCCGCTTCCGAGGAATTCGAGCTCTTCTTTGATCATCTTTGCGTCGTCGCTATCCAGAGTGGGGACCTGCGCCCTGAGCAAATCTTGCTGCGTTTCAAGGATCTGATCGATTGCGGTGCCCTGTTTCTGCGATTCCTCCCACAAGCAGACCAAAACTGCGGCAGTGATGTCGGTCCGCAGCTTCTGCATGCGACTCTGCAGCGACTGGATTCTATCGCCTGACCTCGTGGCCTTGAGTGCGGCGATGAAGCTGCTCTTGGCAAGGTCGAGCCTGGTGACCCCCGATGACTGCAAAGCGGCCACGAGCTCGCGCAGCTCATCGCCAGCGAGTTTGCACTCGCGCGACAGTCGACGCAGGAGTTTGACCGAGTCGAGTTGGTGCCCGGGCGACACGGTCGTTTTGGCGCACAGATCTTGGATCTGCGTGGCGAGGACATTGAGGTCGTTGGACACGGCCGACAGTTCGATGCATTCTTTCGTTTGGCCCGTCGGTGATTTGTAGCTGCTGAGTGCGTTTCCGAGAAGACGGCTGCCAAAATCGAGGAATTGGATGGCCGCTGCCGCAATCGAAAGTGCCTCCATCCTTCTGTGCTCCACTCTGCCTTTGCTTTGAAGTTGCCGCCATGAAGGCAGGCGCGGTGGGGAGCTGAGGCTCTGCTGCCTGCCCCTGGGCCGCGGCCTTCAGCCGCAAAGAACAAAAGTGGGGGGGGGGGGGGGGCGGCGGCCGTGTGTCTAGCTTATTTCGGAAGGATGACAAGGGGTTAAAATTCAATTGCTCATTTTCGGTTAAAGCGACTTGCAAGATCGGAATTCGGTCATTGGGGACAATCGATTTGTTCCAGTCTTTTCGCTCGCTTGCTGGTCTGGTGATCAACATTCCAATCAAGATGACTGCCCGTGAATTACCACCCACGCTCCGAAAACGGCCTTCTTTAAAAGGGGCGATGAGAGAGATTTGAGCGTATACTATGGACAACTCTGCTTGCTAATCCGGTTTCTCATTCGCTCTTCAGCGACCCATCAGCCATCAACGTGACCAAAACGGCGGCATACCGCAGGTTCTCAGGAAAACGAGATTTAGGTCGTGGGGCCCCTCTGCTCCAATTCAACTATCGGTGAAAAAGTGGGTTTTTGTGGGCGGCCAGGATCTGTCGGCCAACAGATTTCTTCGTCCTATTACGCCTCTGGCAAGGGGTAAGTGGAGATTTTCTAACCAAACGATAAGGTGGGATAAAGGCAAAGCGAAATAATTAGTCAGACTTAAATCTCGTTTTCCTGAGAACCTGCGGTATGCAGCCGTCGCGGTAAGAAGGTTCTCGGGCTTCATGTGAGAGAAGCAGGCTGCAACTATGGCGAAGAGGCAGACAAAAGTCGAAATGACAGCAAGGGCGCGTATCGCCGAGGCGTTGGGCGATGAAATGCCAAGCACGAGAACCAGCAGCGGAACGACGATGATCAGCCCGCCCAAGATGGCCATGATAAAGCGCTCAGTCATTTCGTGGATTTGTCGACCCTTGAACTGGCTGGCAAATTTCCGGACCCTATCAGTTCCCAGGCTCTGTCCTATTGCTGTGCTGTGTTGTATCAGAGTGTGATCGAATGAGCCCAACAAATCTGAGTCCTGGAATAGGCTTCCATCTGTGCGAACAAGGTACCTAGAAGCTTTAACGAACCCAGCACTCTGTCAGAGGGCCTTCCTGCTCCTCAGCATCCTTCTGGGCCCTAACCTCCTCCTCGATCGGGACCTCTTCAAATCCATCCAGGTTCTTCAGCTGTCGCGCCGTGCCATCAAGCATCTCAGCCCCTTTGGTAACAAGCTTTCCATCCAGCGTCCTCTCATTGCCGAACAGACTCTTCTTCTTGTACCGATACTTCTTGACACGGAACCCCACGACAATATCAGTAGATTGAAAGCCCAGCGTCTGGTCCTTCTTCGCATTCACGCTCCCCTCCACGCCAACCCCTACCGGGGCCTGCGGCACGCTAGCCTCCACCTTCGCTTCCGCCTCGGCGCTCTGCGCGCCCTCGCTCTCAAACGTCAGATTAGTCGCCACCTTCAACCCCGTAACGACATACACCTCCTTCTTATAGCCAGAGGCGACGATGAAATCGCGCACGGGCTTGACATCCAGACACTTGGACACCCACTCGTCCGTCGGATCAAAGTACGTCGTCACGATACTATCGCACGAGAAGGTTTCGGCGTTGCTTCGTTCTGCCCCCGCGCTGCCGTGGCCGCCGAGACCCTTCAGCCCTAGCGCCTCGGCCCAGATGCCGAACTTGCCTGACTTGAGCTGAGATCGCGTTGCGTGGAAGCCGGTCTGCGGCGTTGAGGTGTAGATCTCATCGTCAGGCACGGGCTCGGCCGCTTTCTTGTTCAGGGGTGCGAGCTCCACGAGGTCTTTGACCACGGTGCCGAGTTGGAGAGCACCGTTGTTGGCGGCGATGTTGAAGTGGGGGGCCACGTGGTAGGTGTAGATGCGAGGTTTGGATGAAGCCATGGTTGATGGGGTATGGTGGTGCCCGGTTGGGCTAGCGTGAACTTAACTCGTTGAGGACGGTTGGTATTTTGGGAATATATGTTTATTTTGAGAATATCGTGGAGAGATAGTTTGAATCACTTATTTCAACTCAAGTAAGGTAGTAACATTCCGCAATCTATATATTTCTATTTATCAGGTATCTCAGCTGAGGGGTAAAGATGCACGTGATGTAAAAGGTGGTCTCAGAGAAATCCCTCACTTTCCCCGCTTCAGAAACCGTGATGTTTTGAACCTAAACGGCGGGATGTAGAGCCCTAAAGCGCTTCCCACAACGAAACAAGCTATAAGTACCTAGTTACTGTTGTATCAATTACCTGTAATAAACCCTGAAAATCCTTTATTCAAGCTTGAGCGGCTTTTATTTGTTTCTTGACCTTGGCCGTTATGGGACCAAAATGAACACAATGTGAAAAACACAAAGCGGTATCGCGCGATAAAAGAACTCAATACAACTATCAAAATCCGGAAAACGAGTCCTCTGACGTCCTTTTAATCCACCATTTCGGTCCGTGAATCTCAAGGGCCCTCAAAGCTGCGCAAATATCTCTGTGACCTGTCTCGCCATCCCACAGATGCCTTTTCCAGGGCTTCACGTAGTCGTAGCCGTCTATGCCGTCGGAGAGACACTGAAACAAGGCGCACATGCCTTGGTATCGGTAAAAGTAATCCGGATGATCCCCTTTCTCAGTCAGAAAGTGCCGGATGTACTCGAGTGCATTCGCTGCTATGCCTGCGGCGATGGGCGCCGCAAACGATGAGCCTGTGATGTAAAGCTCTTTCCCTCCCCATTTCGATTCAATAGCGTTTCCCAATGTGGAAAAGTTGTCAATGCCTGCAGGGGCGGGGTTGATGCCCGCCTTGTTGCCCTTTCCATCCGAAACATGAATGCAGAACACGCCGTCTTGATTAGCAGGGAAGGCCCGGGGCTCATTGCCACCGCTGTTGGAAGCGGCAGCGAAAATGAGCTTTCCTTTCGCAACGAGAGCTTCGATTGAAGTCTTCACCTCTGTGTCTGGATTTGGGCCTAGCCCAAATGACATGACGATGATATCGGCGTTGCAGTCAGGACCGCTGACCCAGTCCAAGGCCTAGCACAAGGGTCATGGTTAGTTGGGTTGCACAGCAAAGAGGATGGTTTGTGCCATCCTGTTTTTACCTTGGCTATTTGGTCTCCCTCCGCCAAATACTTGGATTCGGATATCTTGGCAACAATAATATTTGCAAAGGGTGCAAATCGGAGCAATAGCCGGACTACGTGTGTTCCGTGACCGTAAGAGTCCACGTAGGCATGCTCGTCAGCGCCGAGGAAGTTCCGCTTCTGGATTATCCTGTCTTGTCCGCCGTCAAGGATCTCATCTCCTTTATCGATGTGGATGCCCGTGTCAAGAACAGCAATGCGAATGCTTCTTCTCAGACGTTCAAGGCTGATGTTATCTGCTAGCGCTTCCGGCAGTGGCTGAATATATGTCCCGACGAAGTCATCCATGCGGTGGATAAAGTCTTCGGTGTCGGTGTCAGGATGTGTCCTATCATGGAAGTTAGGGCTCCGAACAGGGAGACACGTGACTGGACGAACCTCTCAGTATATGTTTCGTCGTCTGCATCAAACAATATGCATTTTTTGAGCCACGAATGTGGCTTTCTCTGATTGTGTTCGCCTCTGCCGAAGTTTGCACTTCTGGGAGGGTTAGATGGGACATGTCGCTGGGTAGCATCGCGGCCTAGCTTCATAGCCAGGAATTTAGGTTGGCTGAAACCCTCAGTACTCGTGATGGGCCGCAGCGAGGGTGGTGCGGGCCTGCTCGTCATGGTTGTGTTCGGCTTCAACTTGGATGGCGTGTAATCTTCAACAGACCTGAGGAGCGGCTTGACGACGTCCCAGTACAACTTGGCCCGGAACGCTGCATCGACCACGCTAGCTTGCCCGTAGAGATTGAGGCAATTAGCAATGAGATCAAGACAAAACGTGTCAATAAATGACGATTCTCGTGAGTCGATCTCCTTGCGGTTGAGTGCGTTGAATAAGGAGTTGATGTCGTCTTCGTCTTCATCCTCGTCGTCTTCCTCAGCTTCCTCCCTGTCCTCGTCGGTGATGGTGACCTTCTCCTCAAGGAAGACTTCCCAGAGCAGGAGACCAAGGTGGAGGATGGACGATTGTGCTCCATCGGATTTCTGGCTCTCTTGCTTGCCGAAGCACCGGGTTAGCTCACCAACTATGTAGGGCTTGATTTGTAGACCAGGATCCAGGGAGTCGTCGTTGATCTCGGCGATCAGGATCGATTGGCTTTTCCATGGGCCTTGCAGGAGCGGACTGCCGAGGAGACAGAGGAGAGACTTCGCAATCTTGAGAGCCAAACGAAGTTTGTTCTTCCTCGTCAACCTGGGTGATGTGACCAGGGCTGCTTCCCTGTCTTTCCTCAAAAAGAGCCATTCGTCCAGCGTCTTCTTTGGGGCTACCGCGTACTTCATGATGCGATCACCAGGCCCCGCGGACCAGCACTTCCAGCAGCCACTCCCTTCCAGTTGGATCCGTAGCCGTTTCTTGACGGTGCGACTTTCTTTCAGCAAAGAACAGATGGAACCTGTAGGGTGCTCTTGTCGATAAGCGGGACAGGTCGAGCTCGGGTTGGTCCAGTGGACAATATGCCATTTTGCTTTTGCTTCACCGCATACTGAAACAAGCATCTCGACCTCGCTTTGTTCAAACCCAGACAGGTGTATATGGGCAGAGTGAGGCGGCTCACAGGGCCTCGGGGTTGCTTTGAACACTTCGGCAAGAGTGGTAGCAGACTCGCAGAGAATCTGGGCTTGTTTCAGGTCGGCAGAGGCTCTTATATCATCCGAGGCGTCCCCAGGAGACTGGCGGGATGGATGAAAAATCTGGGTCGCTTCCACCTGGGTGAGCTCAAGTTCGGAATCAGCGCTGTGAAATTCATATATGCCTCTCATGGTATTGTTGAATTGCTGTGCTCGGTATGCGATCTTGCGATATTTTAGCGCCTCGGCACCTTCAGCGGGATACTTTATCCATGACAAAACCTCGCCAGGAAGATTGGACGGGACGTCTGTGGCAGGAACGTGACCACAAGGTTGCAAAAGGGTTTCCAAGGCCCAAAGCCGAGGGAATCTCGAAGGCGGATCCTTCTAGATTGATGTCAGCTCGGGCCTGGTTTATGCAAATTGGAGCAAAAGAGCGAGAAAACGCCACATGATGGAGGTTAGTCTTACCGGGAGCCCTTCACTTCTCAAGATACCGTCATCAACTAGGCGGTCCAGTAGGTCGAGGAGATCCTCCAGGGCGTCGCTTGCTTTTTCCAACGCATCATCTAATAATTCGAGTTGGGCAAGATCCTTGGTCAAGACCACAGCCAGATCCTGTACCTCAAATCTCATGAATGTTATCGCGTTGTGTCGCTTGGTTCGGTTCCAGTCCTCAGATTGAGCACTGGCATGACGCGTTTGTGTGGCGCGCGGGTTCAGATCACCAATTTCGCGATTCGGGCTCGGCGGCAGCGCGGCGACAAAAGCCGGCACAACCGCTAAAAAGAGGTGCGCATCCTCTTCGGCGAGATGCATCTTGACGAGCATGCCGGCGGCAAGACATTACGAGCGCGAGGCGCCGTACAAGTCTCGCGCCGATCAAGAAGCTGCGACGTTGACAAAAGGAAGAATGTCGTGAGGTGAGGGGTTATCGAGCTGAGCCAATGCTTCGCATTCGATAAGGGCCCTGATTGGCACACACCTGCCACCTCATGCAGCAAATGCGCCCTGCACCCAGGATGGCAGCTTCCCCTCACCCGAGAATCATCCGCTCTTTTCCCCACCAGCATCTCTCAGCTATCATCGCCAGAATGAATCCGCGGGCCCTCAGCAGGGGATGACTCTTCGACGTGGAGCCGGTTTCATTTTCTTACCTTCCTACCTGGGTACAATGGACGACCCTCCGCGCCACGACGAAGGACCAAATGGAGGCTCCGTGATCCACCTCTCGACCCAGCCCATCTACGACGCTGCAATCGTCTGCTCAAAACACTTTGAACGTCAACTCGAGACAATAGACAGCACGGGAGACGACTACATTGCGATTGAAGAGCTATGGGGGCGATTCAACCAGTGGGCAGCATATATCGGCGCCTTCGCCGTGCCGAGAGCGTCTCTTGACGCACGGTTAGTTCGCCATAGCGAGATCAGAGACATGGTGCTGGAGCTCCTATTTACCATACAGGAGAATCTTCTCTGGGGTAGCTTTTATTCTCGATGACGCTACAATGGGAATTTGCTGACATGACATTCGCAGTAAATGCCCACGACAACACTGAGGAGGCCTCCGAGTCAAGCCCTGGACTGCCCGCCGTGGGAGCCGCAGTGGATCGGCTTCTCCTTCTCTCGGTCAATATTCGCCGGTCAGCACGCCAGGCACATCGCTTAAGGCATGGGAGTCGTCGTAACCCACATGACGAGTCGCTGTGCAGCCGACTCGCGCAGGCGAGATTCCCCAACGCGCGGAAGAGTCTTTGCAGCCAGCTTGGCGCTTCAATCCATGGACGGGGAATATCGCTCCAGTACATGAAGGAACACAACGAGAAACTTGCCTATCGACGGAGCGATGAAGTTGACAAGAGGGACGGGGAGACGAAGGAGGAGACGCCCAAGGAGCAGGAAACCGCGCCGGTGTTGCTGTTCAAAAAAGATACCAGCCCCAGGCCACAGATCGCCCGGGGTCCCGAGACTCTTCCTTCTCTAGTCTCACCCTCTGCAATAGCTCGTATTGACCGTACAAGGAGGAATCCTTCCAGCACCGTCGTCAGTAGTGGCTCAGCTGTTCGAGACGACCAGCCCGACCAAGACGACTACCCCGCTCAGCCGAAGCGAAAGGACGGGCAGCG
The DNA here is from genome assembly GCA_033296975.1 of Podospora aff. communis PSN243. Lineage (NCBI taxonomy): Eukaryota > Fungi > Ascomycota > Sordariomycetes > Sordariales > Podosporaceae > Podospora > Podospora aff. communis PSN243. Next base: position 154,510 of record MU865986.1, on the reverse strand, counting down.
ATACCAACCCTGCGTCATTTGCGCCATGCCTCTACAAACATTGAACTTGACAAAGCGCGCTTGGAAGTATGTGCCAGCTTTCTCTCAGAATTCTCTTCGCCTCGTATCGGCCCTTACTGACATGCCCTCGCCCAACAGCGCTCATGTTGACCAAGACATTGAGCCTTATGTCTGTATTTCCGAGGATTGCATTGAGCCGCCTCAGTACTTTGCCAGCTCCAAAGACTGGATGGACCATATGCAGACGCGACACTCGATGCGTTGGACAGAGCAGATACACACTGAGAGATGGCATTGCGACGTCAATCACAACGACCCCAGCAGAGAGCTGCCAGAATTTGACGAGAAGGCCGAGTTTTTGGAGCACTTGCATACTTGCCATGGGGAGAAGCTCACACAGTCACAAATCCTAGGGCGGATACGGCGGAACCGACGGATAGCGACCAGGGATCCCTTCGTGTGTCCGCTTTGCGACTGTGTCCCAACGGACGTCGCGAGGCATGTGCGCCAGGGAGAAAAGCCACATGCGCTTCTCTGGGAACATGTTGCTCAACACCTTAAATCCATGGCTTTTCTCTCACTCTCGTACGTAGGAGATGATGTACAAGACAATGAAAGCATTGCCGACTCTTCAACACAGGCGAGCAGCAAGAACGACGCCAAGATATCCGAATATTCGCTCAGCGATAGTAGCCACCGTCTCCACTGCGATCGGGACTCGTGCGACTGCGATGACCGGGAGAAGGATTCCGCGTTAGACTGGTCCAGTCTTGAGGCTACATTCGAATCCATGGGCGGCATCCCCGAAGGCCAGCTGCCAACATCCCATGCTGACCCGCGGCACGATGACGCCGGGACCAACGCCGGATTGGAATGGGAATTTTGGTACCCGCTGTCCCTGCCGCCAGATTGCAAGCAAATAGGACTACCGGAACTGGGTCACGCCGAAGACATGAAGTTGATGGGATACTTCCGAGGGTATCAACGTATCCGCCTCGCAAATGACGAATACACAGTCGCATGGATTTGCGTCATACCCGCGGAATACACCGCCGGGAAAACTTTCCTCGACAAGCAGCATGGAAAGCCCGAGGATGTTTCTGCCCATGACAACAACGATTATACCCTCGGCAGCATCGGAGAGCACAACATCATCATTGCCCTCTTGCCATCTCACGACTTCGGAGTATCGTCTGCAGATAAAGTTATACGCAGCTTGGCACACAGCTTCCCCAGTGTCCGAATTTGTCTCATGGTTGGGATCGGTGGCGGTGCACCAACTCAAAAGCATGACATCCGTCTTGGCGACATCGTGGTTGGCGCAACTAGCGATGGACAAGGTGGCGTGCTTCACCACGACCTTGGCCAAATTATACAGCGCCAGACACACCAGCCAACCGACCTCTTGCAACGGCCGCCAATGGTCTTGAGGGCGGCAGTGAGCGGTCTCCAAGCACAATACGAAGAGAAAGGGCATCGATTTGAACAAGCCATCAAGGCTGTTCTCGAAGATCATCCAAGGTTGCGGAGAAAATTCCAACGACCAGAGCCCGCTACCGACAAGTTATTCAAGTCAGACGTCGCTCACAACGTGAGCTGGACGAGGGTCTGCAGTGACGATCAATCCAACTTGGTATCACGACCCCGGCGAATTGACAAGGGTGGTCCAACAATTCACTATGGCTCAATATTTTCCGCGGACCAGTTGATAGAGGGGGCTTCCCTTCGTGATAGAATTGCAGCGGAACACGACGTGCTGGGTTTTGAAATGGAAGCGGCAGGGCTGATGACCAATGTTCCCTTTCTGGTTATCCGCGGCATATCGGACTACTGTGACTCCCACAGAAACAAAGAATGGCAAGGCTACGCAGCGATGGCGGCGGCAGCGTACGCGAAAGATCTCCTCTGCCGAATTCCTGTGGACGTAATCAAGGCTGAGATGAAGATTGGCGATATTTTTGCGAGTGGTAAGTTCTCATCCTTGGGTCTCAGGGATGCAGCCTTTGGCCAGGCATCTGACAGGGACCAAGAGCCTATATTTCCAACCAGCGAAGAAACGACAACTCATAGGGGGCCAGGGGTCTTCGCCACGCGCTACTCAAGTCTGCCCTTGCCATGGAAGCAAGACGACGAACTCGGGAGGCCGACTATGAGGGTCCATCTCCCTGACGGTACAACTCGCAGTATCAATGACGACGACTTTATTGCTGGTGCAGGACCATACATGTCCTCGAAAATAGACGGATCGTCCTCGGTTTTGCGAGTGTTGGACAATGGATACCAAGCAGCATCTGACTTTTTCGATTGCGGCAGGGCCTTGTTGCCTGGGGACATGCTAGATGTCATTGCACTGCAACGGCATTTAGGATTGGAACCAAATGACGGAAAGAGCGTTGCTCAAGTTCTGCACAGCGAGCTGCGGAAGAGCCGGGTACCCTCCATGATAGATCAGCGACCCGAAGATGAGCAGGACCAATTTTTGCCAATCAATGCTCTCTACAAAATCTTGGATACCACGTCAGTTGCATCGCTGATGAGAGAATTGTCACCCGATGCGACATCTCAACAACTGCAGCTCAAAGTTGATGAGATCACCGGGGGTCATGACGAGTACAATTCCGGAGGGCGGTGTCGTCGACGAATACTTGGCATTCTCCTCTTTTCCAAGCGCCTCGACGGCCTCAATGCCTTCATCGAGGACGACATCTGGGACGAGGATTTACCCATTCTCCGACAAGGCGACAGTACCGACTGCCGCACCCGATCGAACCCTGAGCGCATCAACAAGACACTCTTCAGAAACTGGGAACTGAACGACATGCTGCTGTTCGATGCATACCAGTACATGTTCCATGTTCCCTTCTTCGATCTCCGGGACGACGGTTTGTGTTCGTACGAGCTTTCGCCTAAGATAAGATTGCCTTGGAACTCCCTCCAAAAGGTATACACGGAGGGAGGATGTACCCTCTATCGTGTCGAGATACACTCAGCGCACCATAATTACGGTGTTCGGAAGGAGCCATTGTATTTCACCTTGAAGGAGTTCGGCCCCGTCGACCACGGAAACGTCATGGAAGAGCTTGCGATCTACGAAAAACGTTACGTAGAACACCAACGGGCTGGTCACATCATCAAACTCCTACTCACATTCAAGCATGGCCGCCATCACTACCTCATGTTCGAGTGGGCGGACGGAACACTCGATGATTTCTGGGAGAGCCGGCTGGCGAAGAGGCCCCCTGACGCGGAGAGGTGGGCTGCAGAACAGTGTCGCGGTCTTGCTACGGCACTGAAACAGATCCATGCCCACGACACATGGCAGACTAAGCGGCGCGGAGGGGATGCTGCTTTGGAGAAGTGGCCCGGCTGGGGACGACATGGCGATATCAAACCCAAGAATATCCTTTGGTTCTCGAGATACCGTGAGCACAAGGACTATCTGGTGCTATCGGATTTAGGGCTTCAGCAACACTTCACGACCACAAGATCAACAGCCCAATCTGCGATGGGAGGGGTTGGCAACGCCTACCGAGCTCCAGAGTTGGATCTCCACCAGCCGCTCTCCCGCAAGTCTGACATCTGGTCTCTCGGGTGTGTCTTCCTGGAGTTTTGCATATGGTACCATATGGGCTACGACGGCGTCGCAAAATTTGAAGATGAGAGATTGGAGCATGACACCACTGATATTCACAACCTCAAGGAAGCCAAGTTCTTTATTCTCGAGACAGATTTCGGGAGCGGGCTAATTATTGCGAAAGTCAACCCGGCCGTTGAAGCGGTACGTTCTCTCCCCAATTGAGCCATGCTGCATCTTCTAGCCCAAATTGAGTACTTGAGCTGACGCCGGAACGATCTGAACTCGATAGTGGATTAAGGATCTGAGAAACCGCGCCGCTCGGGCCGGCAGCCCATTTTTGCAACATACGCTTGAGCTGATCGAAACAAAAATGCTTGTCGTCGATGCGAGAGATCGTCAACCAACCGACCTGATTCGTTTCGATACGATGCATATTGCCAACCAATTGGTAGGTGATGCGGAGAGTGCAGCATCGTTGCCTGCATCACCCACTCTGCCGGTTGAGAGTGGCGGTGACCTTGAAGAGGTGAGAACTCGATTACCACTAAACGCTGGATGATGACAGCTAAATTCCCTGGGCCATGTTTGACCCAGACCCATTGCAGCCGAGAATAGTGGTAAAATATGCCGAAGGCAACGAGGATAACGCCGAGACGGAGGCACGACTTGAACAGGCCATGAACAACCCTGTTGATGAAACACTCTCTGTGCACAGGTCTGTTGATAACGACCGTCGATCCGCCGATAAAACGCCCGACTACAAGAGCCATGACGATGCCGCTTCATCTTTGGATTCGCAAGGCGTTGATCCAACGCAGGAGCTGGACAGCGAAGAAAGCGTGCACGCCTCCCGTGGTACCACGATGGCTGCAGCAGCTCCAGGTAGACTTGGCCGAGCCCGAGCTGACCTTGGTAGATTGTCGACCAGGATCCAAAGGTCTTTGTCACGCATCGGACGAGGTGGGCGCCAATGATTGCCGGAGCTGAGGGGCGCCAAGGCTGGGCTTCCCGGCTTCCAACACCTGGTGCTCCAAGGGGACGTCCGAGGGAACGGCATACTCAGACCCTTGAAGAAGCAGAGGCCACTCGTGCGGCGCCGACTTGACAACTATCAATGAACAGCAATGTGTTGTCTGGCGGAGCACCAGGAGAATCGTTGTTCTTATCATTACAAATAAACCCGGGCGTTTGTGTAGTGGCGGTTCCTCTCTGTCACTTGATGTAATCGACGAAGATTTCTAGGCCTGCTCTCCAGATGGCGCCTGCAGAATCTCTCCTGCCTTGACAGGGATTCCAAAGTCAGGGGACCCGTCGGCATTCCAGTTCACCTTTTGAGCAAAGGTTTGGCGATCTGAACCACAGCTCCCCGAGGAGTTCTGAGTGGCGTGGTAGATGTTCCAGATCTCAGTCCCGTCGGGGCTGGTGAAAAAGCTGGACCGGAAAGCCCGTCAGTATTCCCTCCCCAAAAAGGAGTTCGGGGGGCAACTTACAAATTATGCGCCGTCCCATAATTCCCATTCGCCGAGCTGAAAAGCGGCCCATCCGACTTCTTCCACGAGCTCTGCTTCAGCGGATCACCTTTCCCATCCCAAAGCAGCGTCGCAATCTGATAATCCGGCGTCTTGCAGAAACTCGCCGAGTACGCAATCCACGTCCTATTCCCATGATGCAGTGCAGCCGGACCCTCGTTGACCGGAATCTCGACCCTCTCCCACGGCTCCAACGGCTGCGAAAGCAGCTCGATAGATCCCACGCTGGTAGCATTCTTCATCTTCGCAATGCACAGCGACTGCAGCTCGTCCCGCTCGCACGAAAAGACGTAGTAATTCCCCCACCCCGGAATCTCCGCCACGGTCCCGTCGATGCCCCATTCCTCATGCACGCGCTTGTTATCCGTGTACTCACCCCACGGCGTCGACCCGCCCGTCAAAACCCATGAAAATCGGTCCTGCGAGTAGTACACGTACCATGTGCCGTCGACCTTGTGCAGCTCGGGCGCCCAGACGTCGTTGCCTTCGGGTTTGGGGTTGGCCATGGTGTAAATGGTTTTGCTCTCGCCTGTCTTGAGACCCTCGAGGGTCTTGGCGCGGATTATTTGCAGGTCGCGCCATGTGGTGGTCATGAGGTAGTAGTAGCCATCGACGTAGACGAGGAAGGGGTCGGAGCCGTTGCGTGTGCGGAGGGGGTTGGAGAAGGTGGCGCCGCTGACGAGGGTGCTGAAGAGCGACAGGGCGCAGGTGAAGAGGGTGGTCTTCATTGTTGTGGATTGTCGGGCTGCACAAATGGGAGAGGCGCGGAGGCTAACAATGCGATTGTTCGGGATTCAGGGGAGGCTTGCGGTGGTTTATACCAAAAGGCGGGCTAATGCGCTTTCTCGCAGTTACTTTGCCCAGTTCGCGATGTTTTGCGCGCCAATCGCGATCTACTGCATTCTCCAGGAAAATGTGTGGTTTCCGATGCTTGGGACTTGGCTGTCCACTCAGAACGGCTTTTCGCTGCGGAAGGTCGTATAAACAGTGGATAAGTCCCGGGTCGGCTGCTTTAACCGCAGGAACCACTCCATCCCACCGGGATGCGAACCGGAACGGTTAATATCTGACATGCTGGATAGATTGCCTCGGTAGGGTCGAACGCAGAGTATGGGTCTCGCTTGGTACCATATTCGGGGGTAACGGTATAAGAATCCGAACTCCCCATGAACTACCAAAACCAGGATCCAGAGGTGAAGCTGGCGGAGTCTGTCGTTGTCATCCTTGACTGCCCATGTCGGTTTGTTCGGGCCATACTTTGGCGCCGAGGCACCGGGTTACACCTCCCACAAGTGAGTTCTGAAAGCGGCACCGATGGTCATCATGGGGGCCAAACGCAACGATTCTGGAACTACCATGTTAAAGGTGATGCTCATCACTAATCAACCACGCATTGAGTGAAGCCAAGACGGCACGGAGCAGCGAGTTCGGTACTTTTTAACACGACGCGTAAGTAGAGCTGACATAATATGCGGAGAGCGTAGCATTGAACCTTCTCTGACAGAATACGCATTTCCTCTTTCAACTTGAGTCATGTCCGAATCTGGATGTTGCCGTCAGCAGAGTCCGCCCTCTCACAGCTGCAATGTCACGAACACTGAAGAACTACCAGTCAACCATGGTCGTGAAGTGAGACGCTGGAGGGTGTCGTGATGCAACTTTCGCGGCTACCTCGGATGGCCGAGGTGTGTGTTTGAGCTCTGAATTTGGGTATAAATGTGCCCATCCTCTCCGGTACTTGGGACTGAGACTCACCAGCCACCAGAACTTCGGACGAGAATCAATCAATACCTTCAAGATGAAGTTTCTCCACCTTGCCCAAGTTGCTTTCGCTCTAGCGAACCTCCCCGGCAGTTGGGCCGCACCGGGTCCCGTTCTCTTCGAAGCCGTCTCCGCTCCTTTGGATACGCGCACCGTGCGCGAGTTGGATCTAGTTGAGCGCGACGATGGAAGGTCTGCAAGGTACACGCCACAGATTCGTCCCCCTTACCTGTAAGACTGGTTCCCTGACCGAAAGTAACAGCACCCTCACCGCCCGCGCACCCTTTCCCGGTCTCTCTGCCTTCCTCAACTTCCAATCCATCGGCTGCGGTGATCCCATCGACCTCATCGTGCCTAATATCGACGTTGGTGCCTGCCTCACAGCCGTCAGGGGTGGCCTCACCTGGTTGATCCGCTCAGGTGATCTGGTCTGGCAAGGCCAGGGTCCGCCTCCCACGCAATGCAGGATCCGCTTCTTTCAGGAGAGGGGGTGCACTGGCTTCAGCACGGTGGGGGAGCTGAACATCTGCCGGAATAACCAGCCGAATGGGTTCTGGAGTTTTAGAGTTACGTGCTGAGAAGGTTCGAGAAGTCATGGCCTCGACCGTTTAACCGAGGTGGCATCCGATTCGGAATAAGACTGCCTGTGAATTGGTGATGAAAAGAGAATGAAACGCGATCTTGTCAGATTTTCAGCTTTGACGCTCGCTTCCCGGGTTCGAAAGTGAAGCCTTCTCCAGGTCAGCCTGACGTGAACTTGCCAACTGCCTCTGCCTCTCCACCGTCCACTGCCACAGCCGCCAAAGTCCCAGGGTCATGACAGTCACCAGGCCGCAGCTCAGAACAAACACCCACCAGCCCGGCGAGATGACCCCAGTGCTGCTTGATGCCGTGTCCCATTGTTGAAAGTCAAAAATTGTAGTTGAGAAGATCGCAGACACGAAGGTAATAGGAAAGAAGACCATGGTGAGATACGAGATCGTCTTCATCGACAATGAGTCGTTGTAACTGGCCTCGGCAATCCTGGCGCTGTACTTGCTTTCTTGTCGCGCCAAGAAGTTGTTGTACGAGTCAAATTGACTCCTAAGCATGCGCTCAAGATACACAAGCATGTGTCGATGGAGTTCGGATCGGAGTAGGGCGTCCTGGACCTCCTCTCGGGGGATAATGACGTGGTAGTGCGTTTCGAGGTATTGGACGAGGAGCAGATACTGCTTCCCGATGCTGATGAGCTCTTCGCAGGCCTTGTTTAGCCAATTTGTCGAGTCGTATGCAGCGTATATGGCCTTGCTCTTGTCGAGGGAGGTACTTGGGTCGATATCCCAGCTCTTTAACCACTCGAGATCTTGGAGACCAAGCATGGCGCCAAATTCGAGATTCTTCCTGTTTTGTTCTTGTGCATCCGAATCCACATAGCTCTCACAGAGCCCGAGGAGGAGTCCGACGAGTTGAAGTGGGTGCTCGTGAAGAACCGCTGCATGGGTGTTGAGGAGGGCCAGCATGGAGACGTCGCCAAGAACGGTCCTAGATGATAAGAAGGCCTTTAGGTTCGACCGCTGTATGTCGTAGCGTCCGAACATGATGACAAAGGCGTCGTGTCCCGGTCCCCACCGAGCGCATACATCAACTGCCTTCAGCTCACCAGGAGATGCTTCCTCGACTCGATATGCAAACCATGGCAGGGCCCTCGGCTTGCACACCTTGTCGAGGAAATTTGCCGGCATACCCCAGGAGAGGTATGTCGTCTCCACAAATGACTTGGTTGCGCGGATGCCGGCGGAAATGTTCCTGTGGAACTGTGGCTTGTCGCGGGTCTCGATGAGTTGGATTTTTGCCGTCCTCTGAGCGAACAGAATACTATCAGATTGGGACGAATCAGCTGGTAACTCCTCAGCGCCGATGCTTTCTAACTCGAAGAAGCGAACTTCGTCGTTGTTATCGCTGAAGTGGAGACCGTGCTTGTTCCAACCGCCGGGTTTTGCCATGTTTTCGCGGTCGATTCAGTCAATGGCGGGGTGCTCAGCGGGAAGTAGAATGAGGGGACGGAGGCAATCGCGGTCCATCGCGCCCCGAGGGACTGAAAGATACGAAACTCCCCATTCTACTGTCGATGGCGCCAGATTATCGTCACGCGAACATCACGAACAATGCTTTCTAAAAACAAGTGGTCGTGGTGTGAGGAGCATGCCATGTCCGCAGCTTCAACACATGAGGTCTTTCTCAATTGGTGACCCTTGTCGCCCCACTCGCCAGGTTGCTTCGCCCACCGATGACGTCCAATTCACGGCGCGGTGCCAAGACTGATACAATGGTGAAACAGGAGAGGAAACAGCAACACACAGCGCCCCACGTCCGAGAGTCACGCCAGGAACAAGAATTCCATGTCGCCCTCCGACCGGATGGGTAAAAATGGGCGCATTCTTTCCCACCTCATTTTTCACGGTTCCCGGCCTTTTATTCTTGATTTTCGGTTGCGGGCAATCATCTGATCCTTCTTGCACGCAGGTCGTTTTTCTTGTCCCGCTTCTCAATGGCCCCACGACTGGTTTCGGGTGGCTTCCGGCTCCGGCGCGGGCTCGCCACGGAGCTTTTCATCAGGACCGACGACGCCTACGGCTCCGATTCCGATTCGGATTCCGACTCAGATGACGACGAACCGCACACGCCTACCGCACCGGTTCCCCATCCCACCACGCAGACTGTGGTAGCGACACAGACAGTCACGCAGTCGACGACGACACCGGGGGTTACCCCTCCATCGGTCCAGGCCGGCGTCGTCGACCCTTCAGACCCGAATGGAAGTCTCACGAGGGTATCCGAGGATGGGATGCACACCGGAGGGAGGATCGGCGTCGGCATCGGAGTAGTCGGTACGCTTTCCCCCGCCGGTGCAATTGCAAGGAACAAGATCGACTGACGTACTTCAAGCTGGTGTCCTCCTTCTTTTTGGCCTCACCTACTTCATCTGGGGCCGCAAGCGAAAGGCTCGCGAACGCCCCGAACACGGACGCAGCTCATCAGTCGACCATCTCGTCGACAAGCGGCCAGAGATGGCTGCAAACAACGGGCCGCCCGATCCCCGCACCAACTCTCAAATTCTCGATGAGATGATGGCCACAGCGTACGGCAACGACGGCTCCGCCGCTGACGAGAAACGGCAAAGCGACTACCCCTACCACAAGGCCAAGATGCGACCCTCGATGGCCAGCTGGCTTCGTCGTCAGAATCCCCTGCAGCTGAACTCGCTTTCGCGGTGGAGCGCTAGCACGACCAAGACTCGGTCCTCAACTGCGACGTCGGTGCCGTCGAACAGGAACACCACCGCTTCCTTGGCTCAGAGTTCTGAAGATACTCCTCCGGTGCCGCCCGTCCCTGCTCTTCCACCAATGGCGAGATTCAGTGAGCGGTTCAAGTCTGTTTGGTCAGATACGAGTGCTGGGACGGTGGAATCAGGTAGTGATACCAAATCGAGGGACTTTGGTTCCATATTGGTCGGCTATGAGCATTCGGAATGGGGTGGTCCCAAGACGGAGAAGACGACGGATAAGACGGAGAAGAAAGCAGATCCGGACGCCGGACGGTAGAGCCGCTTGCCTGTTTTCGGATGCAGGCATTGAGTGAGTCTGATGTGTTTCAGTGTAAATGTAATTACTTGGCGGTGATGTCTAGTGAATGTCTGGGCGAGATATCGCCTGAGAAGCGTTCGTAAATACGGGAAAAAGAGCAATCCGGATATCCATACGTTGCATCACTCGGCGCGCCAAGTTTTCCGAACATGCGGTTGATCAACAGCTCCCGGCGATCTCCAGGTCGATCTGCTTCTGCCGCAACCGACGAGCGTCCGACGGCTCGGGTCATAATGCGGCTTCCCTCGGACAAAGACCGACACCTGCAATGCGGAATGCGGGGCGTCCCGGACATAAGCAGCTCGGCGATCGGACAACCTCGCACCGCGACAAAGACCGCGCTTAACGTCTGGCTCAGTACAAAAGCGAGCCTCGAGCCGTTTATTGTCTCGGTCCATGGCTCTCGCATCGACCCCAAGAGCCCTTTTGCGCCCATCGCTTGTATTTCGCAGAACTATTCAAACCACGCGCTCCATCTCCAAAATGGCATCTCCCATTCCCATCATCGCTGTCGGCCAGCAGGAATCCATGGGCGCCATCGCCATTGAGGCCATGAAGCCCGAGTACGAAGGTACGATGCTCCTCCCTTGTGTGCAGGACCCATCTAACAACTCGCAGTCGTCCACTTTACCCTCCGCGCCGCCGTCGACACCGAGATCCCTCTCCTCCTCAAAGGCGAAGTTCCCTCCCCGCCATCCAGCGCAATTGGCTCGGGGAACTGGAGTACCCCGCCGCGCGCCATCATTTTCGGTGGCGCGTTCAGCGAGGACAACGTGAAGGAATTGAAGGCGGCGGTGTACAGCGCGGGAGGAAGCGCGCGCAAGATCCCGTGGGTTGCTGTGGATGGGAGCAAGCCGCGCCTGCCGATCCAAGGGAACGAGAAGAATTACATGGCGGATATTGCGGAACGGTTCAAGAAGGGGTTGGGGGGTTTGAAGGCGGAGGGGAAGTTGGATGGGGATGGGGCGGATGATGTGAGGTTTGTTTGAGGATCGGGTTGTGTACCCTGGATTGGGAGGGTTTTGGATGTGAAACATTCCACCAAGGATGAATGGAGAATTGATTTGAATGCAATTTCCATCTGGAATTCCATTGATTGGGCATTGTGTGACTGCGTCGGAAGGAACGGAGCGCACCTTCCCGGTCTGGCTGGAACGCGCAGCACGTCATCCGACATCCAACACGCGCAAGATGATGTGCGACGTTTCGCGGCTTCTGATGCCGCGAACCGCTGCCCGACATTCGTCCGCCTGACAAATACGCCAGCAAACACCTTGGGTCGCGCATCTGACGCCACGAAGATGTCATCTTCACCGCGGCGACGATCCCAGCTCGCGGTCGAGCCCGAATTGCGCTGCCTCCGAGTGCGTTTGTCGATGCGACCGCTGAAATAACAACGCGACAGCTTCCAGACCGGGCGCTATCCGTTCACGACATTCCTTACTCCAGCGGATAGCCCAGCGACCGATAGCATGACTTCCGCCGAGTCCGATGCCCCGTCCCGGGACCCCGAACCGAACGTCGAGACGCCGCTCCTCCGCAAATCCAGCGACAGCACCTCGTCGATCACTCCATCGCAGATATTCCCGCTGCACCGAACTCTCGAAGACGATGTCCTTCCCCAGACTGCAGTGGTTGGTCGGACCCTCCAGTGGTCAAGCGCGTTCATCATAATCATCTCGCGAGTCATTGGGAGCGGCATCTTCGCGACACCGGGAGCCATCGCTTCGTCGGTTGGCAGCATCGGGTTGAGCTTAACGCTTTGGGTTGTTGGGGCAGCGATATCGTGGTGTGGACTTGCTGTGAGCTTGGAGTATGGCTGCATGCTGCCGCGGTCGGGGGGTAAGTTCTCTGCGTCCAGAATATGACGTGCGAAGAAGACTAACAGCTAGCAGGAGAGAAGGTATACCTCGAGTTCACCTATCGCCGCCCGCGATTCCTAGCATCAACGCTCATCGCCGTTCATGCCGTCGTGCTCGGCTTCACCGCCAGCAATTCCATCGTCTTCGGCGAGTACATCCTCTTCGCCGCTGGCAAGGACCCGGCAGAACATCGCGGCGAGGTCCGCTTCTTGGCAGTCAGCCTCATGATTGCCATTACAGTCGTCCACGGGTGTTTCCTCCGCGCAGGTATCCTCATCCAGAATATTCTCGGCTGGATCAAACTCGGCCTTGTTGGGTTCATGGTTGTTGCGTCGGCTTTTGTCGTGGCGACGGGATACCGACCTAGTCCATCCGACGCAGACGGCAATCTTATCCCTCCGCACTTGACTACATTCCCCAGTTGGTCTTCCATCTGGGAAGGCTCCGTCTGGAACTGGGGCATCATTTCCACCGCTCTCTTCAAAGTCTTTTACGCATATGCTGGCCTCCAAAACGCAAACAATGTCGTCAATGAGATTGTCAACCCTGTGCGAACGCTCAAGACGGCGGCAACTACCGCTCTGGTTGTTTCTTGTGCCGTGTATTTCCTCGTGAATGTCGCATATTTCCTTGTTGTGCCGCTCGAGGACATCAAAGAAAGCGGGGAGTTGATCGCCGCTTCGTTCTTTGAGCGATTGTTTGGGCGGACAGGAGGCGCTTGGTTTCTGAGTTTGGCTGTCGCCGTGTCAGCGGCGGGTAACGTCATGGTTGTGACGTTTTCGTTGGTGAGTCCTCACCATAACTGATCACCTACAAACTTGCAATGAGCGCACTGCTGATGACTGCAGGCCCGTCTCAACCAGGAAATCGCCCGCCAGGGCTTCCTGCCCTACAGCGACCTGCTCTCGTCTACGAAACCTTTCGGCGCGCCGATGGGCGGTCTCATCGTTCATCTCATCCCTACCCTCATTGTCATCTGCATCCCAGCCAAGAATATCTACTCGTTTATCCTTGATGTTGAGGGATACCCCGGACAGTTTATTTCATTGGCGACGTCACTTGGTCTGATCTGGCTGCGCTGGGAGAGACCGGATCTGAAGAGGCCGTACAAGGCGTTTTTGCCTGCGGTGTACTTGAGGATTGCGCTGTCGGTTGCCTTGATTGTCGCGCCGTTTGTGCCGAGAGAGGGGGAAAGCGGGGGTGATCACCTCTTCAGGGTGAGCTACGCGATTGTTGGTATCTCATTGTAAGTCTGCTTCCCACTGAAGGGTGTGAGTGGGTGCTAACTTGTATAGGTTGCTGTTTGCGGTGCTGTATTGGTTTGTTTGGACAGTGTTGCTGCCAAGATGGGGCGGATACCGGCTTGAAGAAGTGGCAGATGTGTTGGATGACGGGACGACGGTGACAAAGTTGGTTAAAGTTCCGCGGGCTTCAGAGTAGACGGCTGTTTTCTGTTGTGGGCCTATGAGATATACCTACGGAAGAATATAGACAATATATCGCGATTTGTTTCCTGGAGCAGCATCGTCGTGATCATCGCCCAGACTTGTGACCGATTCCCCTATGCCAAGCAAGGACCCTGAGCATCATCACCATGCCAAGCAAGGACCCACCCAAGTAAACAATGCCCCTGAACATCATTACCCGCGCCGCCGGATGTCAAAATTGGCAAGCTGGTAAAGTGGCTTGCCCTAGGAACGTTTTCGGGAAGAAGTTGCCTCTCTAGCCATTTCGTACATCAGAATTAATTACTCCCCGTCGCAATGCGGAGTCAAACTAGGGCAAACATCACACTAGAAATGACCATGTTTCCATCTTCAGCGTCATCAACAGTCACGCCTTCCAATTCTCTCCCGTCAGCCGTCCATAAAAGAACCCCAAGTTCGCCTGGTAGAACCCACCTCTCGCTGTAAAAATGCATCCAACCCCACCTTCCTGCCTGACTTTTCGGCGAGAAGTGCGAGCCATCACCATGGAGCCCCACCTCACGATCGACCGTATAGATGGGATGGAATGAAAAGTTCGAACTCTCGTGACCCACACAACGACCAGAATGGGCATTCACAATAGCTCAATAGGGCACAATAGGTGAATTGGCGAGGAGCTGCGCCGAGGAAGGTGGGGAAATTAGATATATCTTTCCGACGGCGGTTTCTCTTCGCACTTTCCTCCTCTTTTCTTTCCTCAACCAACAAGGTCAACAGCTTAATCCAGCAAGCTTCCTACGACCTCGTTGCCCATTTCAAACTCAATCGATCGCTTCTTCACGTCGTCACCTTCTGCATTTTTGCGTTTGACAATCTGACAAGGTCTGTCCTTCACTTTTTTTTTCGTCGCGGAGAGGATTTGGGCTAACCCGCGTCAATTCGCAGCCTCCGCTCGCCAAGATGAACGACGACAGAAATCCCGACTTGGAGCGCCGCCTCGAGCAGATGGTTTCGGAGCTCGTCGACCCGCCGCCCGGGCCAATCCTCGCCTTGGTGTTGAACGGCAACATAGATCTAGACCAATTGGTCTCGGACGGCATTGTCCCCGCCTGGCTATTCGAAGACCATAATGACAGCGACACCGAGACTTAGAACGACAATGGTGAGGATTTCGAGAAGAACGACATGAAGGACACCCACCGTGCCAAGCACCAGGACACCAAGCAAAACAATCCCGACATGAAGAACGAGGATGTCTCTGCAAACAACATCTCGAACCGACTCACGAGCCGCAATGCTGACGGCCACATCGTACTGCCGCCTGGAATCCCCGCTCCCTACATCAACGTCAACATTGGTGCGAACGACGACGTGGTCAACCAAAACGCCAACAAGTTCGCAAACGGCAATATGATCGTGGGCGGCGGTATTGTCGCCATCGTCGAGAACGCGGATGTCCTCGCTCTGCAATGATTCCGTCCCGGTCATGCAAACGCCGATGCCATCCCTCTGCAAGGCTTCCGTCCTCCTCATGTGAACGTCAACGCCCTCATCCCTCGACCGAACCTCCCCATTGCCGTCGTGAATAACAACAACAACCCGGAGATTGGACTTGCACCGACTCGGGAAGCACTGGAGCACCAAGCTCTCGAACGCCTGCAGGAGGAGGCCGGCAATCAGCTCATCATCGTCCCTCCGGAGAGACCTCTGGGATACCGAGGCGACCTAACCATCGAGCGCAACCGAAGCGCAAAGATCAACATCAACGATTCCTGCTCGTTCTGGCTGGAGGGGCTCCCCGCCAATCTCACAGTTACCACCTTCCTGGCCAATATTCGAAATGTCGGCCGCGTATACTCTTCTCGGGTCTACCCTCCCTTCCGCAACATCCCGACTTCGGCGGCGAAAGTCGTCTTCGTCACAACAGAAGCATCGCGCACCTTCTTCCGCCGGTGTTTACAGGAAGGGTTCATGATTGACGGACACGCAGCCACGGTGGTACACCACCGTGTGCTAGCGGCAGAGATGACAGGACTAAGGAAGACAAGGGTGCTGGTAATTACTGGGCCATCTACCACGGTCAACGTTAGGTACCTGGAGGCGCAGTGGCGGAGGTGGTTGCATTGGCAACTCGACAAGGTGGTCCAAAGGTGGACACAGGGGCACGAGACGAGCATAGAATATCACTTCGGAAGCGTCCAAGGCCAATCCGAGGCTGCAGCACATGCCATGCGCTGCAGCCCGGATGACTTTCCGGGGGTCCGCTTCTGTTACGGGGCGGACCCCTGCGCCTGAGTGTTAGGGATTGCTAGAGAAACTTGTAGATATAATATTGTACTACGTTGCGGTTCCCAGCTATTCTTTCCCGCCAGTGTCCCTTCTTCTTTATCCGATAGATGGCCAAAGTGATCTAACTATAACCGGGCGGCTGTCTGCTAACTCACACCTTCATTCTCATTATGGTAAAGTCCGTTTTCAGGCAGACCCAGCCCGCGGACCATGCTTCGGTATGGTTTTGTGCTCCCTGAGATTAAGATATACCCAGAAGACCTGGCGATCCCTGCACTCCTGACAAATACCAAACACACTGACAGCGTACTATCGCCCGGGCGCACGCCCCCCATTTGGGGACATCCCGACATCTGCCGCAAAGGTGGTTTTCATGAGCACAGCGGGTGCTCATAGATTTTTCCAACACGTAAACCTCAACGCATTTAACCTCGACGGGTACGAGGGGTTTGTGACTTACGACCGGGTAAGGGCTAGAGAGGTTCCAGGATCTATAAAGACACAGATGTTTGTGATTATCGGGCCAGTTGACGTGGTCAACCCTGAATATCTGGAGGGGCAGTGGCGGCGTTGGCTCCATTGGCAAAGAGATGACGTTATCATGAGATGGACGCTGGGGGGGAAGACATGCCTTGAGTACCATTTCAGTAGTATTCAAGGCCAATCCGAGTCGGGCCACTCACGCCAAGCGAAGCCGGCCCCAGGACTTCAGGGGCATCTGCCTCCACCATGGGGCGGAACCCAGCCCTGTGCCTGAGGGACGGCGGGAAAGCGGAGGGAGGAGAGGTGGTATAAGGGTTAGGGAAGACGGGAAATTCATGTAGACATATTGTAATATGTTGCTGTTCACAGTAACCTTACCGAGTTCTTATCCCTCTCATTTAAGGGTAGGCGGAAGTCGGCCGCTCACGCCATGCGGAGCCGGCCCCAGGACTTCAGGGGCATCCGCTTCCACTACCGTACCGGGCGGGCCCCTGCGAGTCAGTTGGCAGCGACATCATGGCTGGAGTTTACACCTGACGGCTCTTGAAGCCATCCATCAAAAGGGATGTTGACCTACCAATACCTTACCGTAACGGTATAATCTTACCACCCCCGGGCCTGGTAGACGTATTGCAAACCCCCGATATTGCACCGACGCGTATGGCTTTAAGACGCCTCGGTTTCAACATACCCGAGGGGTTCACATACGTCGGCCAACGTATGCAACTTGTCGTCTTTGCCCGGCACAACCATGAAGCCCCCACCAATTACCAAAGGCGATTTGACCCTGGAGCGAAACCGATCAGCCAAAATTCCCGAAGAAGACTCATGCTCATTCTGGATCACGGGCCTCCCGGTGGACGCGACAATCCATACCCTCCTCGCGAACATCCAAAAGGTGGGCAAAGTGCGCTCGTCACTAATATATCCCCCTGTTAGGGATATACTCACGTGTGGGATGAAGATTGTATCCTTTTCGGTATAATCTTTTTGCGTGTATTTATCGGGCGTCCGGGACTGGAAGAGACGGGTTCCCCATCAGCAGTCATAAAGCAATAGTTATTTACCACAGGATTCGGGTCAGAGGGGTTCAGCCCCTTGGTGAAAATAATGGGTCTCGTTATTTATCACGGGTCCTTCTGAGGTCGTAAACCAAGTCGGGAGTATTGGAGGAGAAAAATTATTACAGAAGCGTCAACCCATGATCAAGAACATCAAATCTTATCCACCTCCCGTCCAATCTGCTCAAAGTGCTCCCGCCATCTCGCCACCTTGGTCGCATCCGTCTCCCTGAACGGATCCCTGTTCAGCTTCTCAACATCGACCACAACCTCCTCCTGGAGCGTCACTCGACCCTTTGCGACCGGCTCCTTGGCATGCACCTCGGCCACCAAGCCCAGCGCGCTGTCATGGGGACCACGCGGATCCGTCCAGATCTTGGCGTCGAATTTCTTACCCGACGCAAAGAAGAAGGCGCCGCCGGGGGGAAGATCGCTATTCTTCTCGCCAAACGGCTGCATCGAGGCTTCGTGCTGTCCCTCGATGGACAGGATGGCGCCGGCCGCTAGCGCCGCGTCGGTGATGGCTTCGCCGCCGCTGCTGAGGGCAATCGCCACGGTATCGGCCGACAGGGTGATGTTGGGCGAACGGGTGAGCATGTGATCAATGTGCGGCTCCTGCGTGGTGCCGTAGAGATAAAACGGCACGAAACCCGCGGGGTAGCTCTCGTCCTGTTCGGCGGACCGGAGCGGGCGATTCTTGATTACGGATGTGATCTGAACACGGACTCCGCAGTGTACGACGCCGCTGTTGGATTTCCATGTGTGTCAGCGTGCAATCTGTCTCCAATGGAAAATGGAAAAACTCACTTGGAGGCAGTCTCCAGATTGCCCATGAACCACGGCGACTCTCCAGAGCCGACCTGCTGGAGGAGATCCTGCAGGTCAATCTTGTCGACGGTCTTGAGTATGATCTCTTCCTCGGTGTTTCCCTTGACCTCACGATACACCTGCGCCCCGCCCTTGTCAAACTCGGCAGAGAGAATGGTCTGGTGGCGATGCTTGGCAATGTGGAACATGGACCGGTATGACAGAAACAGCTTCTTGGTACCGCGAATCAAGAAGCTGTGGTAGTCGGCCGTGTCCTCATTGCGTGCCCGGCAAACCTGGGTTTCACATTAGCACGAAGGGAATATTTGCTAGGGGAGCGAATCACTCACCTCGACCTCCTCTTCAATGACTTGCTTCAAAGTGTCGCCAAGCATGTTGATGAAATCGCCTCGGGACGAAAGACTGGCAAAGGGGCTCATGACGACGTTCCTCAACACCATCAAGCTCTCGGCCGACTTGACCTCCAGTCCCAAGCGTCGCTTGAACGTACTCGCGCACGCGCCGTAGTCCTTTTTGGAAAATTCGGTCGAAGTCAAGTACAGAGGAATCGTCGCTGGGTTATCATCAGGCGAGTCCACAGACAGCCGCCTGATGACTCGATTCATCAGATAGTTGGCTTCTTCGACATCGGTGTTGAGGGTGCCATCGGCGCAGCGCCAATTCAGAGCAAAAGCGTTGATGTTGAGGTCCGATCCCAGGGCGCGCAAGAGGGTCATGGTTTTGTCCTCGGCCGGCTTGCCGGCGTCGTTTGCGACAATGGCTGCGTTGGTCTGGGTGAGAATTTCATTTCGAATTCTCTCCTTCTCTTGCTCCACCTTCTGGGGGTCGCCGCTCGCTTCCGAGGGCAACATGTTGAAGGGTACGCAGATGAAGCTGTCCTCTGGCTTTGAGAGAGCCGCCCACAGGGCCGAGAACTAGCCAACATGAGTTTATGCGCAAAGACGGACGCCCATGGTGGCTAATAAAAAAGAAAGAAGAAAAAAAAGGAAAAAAAGGAAAAAAAAGGAAAAAAAAAAAAAAAAGGAAAAAAAAGGAAAAAAAAGGAAAAAAAAAAAAAAAAAAGGAAAAAAAAAAAAAAAAAAAAACCACTTACACGAGAAGAGGTAAAGCAAGCCTCACTCAACAAAGCTCCGTAGCCCTGTGGGTGGAGTCCGATGACCCGGTTCGACAACCAAGTCGCCACGGCTGCCGCGCCCGGCTTGCTGTTAGACGTTAGAGCGCCTCTTGAGACGTGAAGAACATGGTCCAAAACGGGGACTGGAGCATAGGTACCTTCCCTCAACACCATATATCCCAATGCTCGTCACCGACCCGCGGGACAGATACGGGCTGGTCCACGTAACGAGGTTCTTGATGCGTCCGTCGCGGTAGGCAAGCGCGCCGGCGGGGTACGGAATGTAGCCAGCCTTGTGCGGATCGACAGTGATGGAATCGCAGTACCGCAGCGCGAACAGATCCTCTTGGGTCTCGACCCGAAGACACAAGTCCGGCACGATGCCGTCCCCTCCACCGGCACGTCCCGGCATGCCGCCGACGGGATCACGATCCATGCGTTTGGGCAGCATGGTGGCAAAGTATCCGCCCCAAGCAGCATCCGCGTGAACAACGAACGACAGGCCCTTGGCTTGGTAGACCTGGCGCAGCGCGAGGATCTTGCGGAGGGGGTCCACCGCACCCTCTTCTGTGGACCCAATGACGGCCACCACGGCGTAGACGGGTTGCTTCTCGCGGAGACATCGCGCGAGGTGCTGCTCAAGAATGTTGATGTCGAGGCGTGCGGCATCGTCGACGGAAACGTTGACGAGATTCTCCGAGCCGATGCCAACGACGGCTAGACATGGAGGGTCGGTAAGCCGGAAAAAAACGTGCAACTTGAAGTTTATACATGACGGCCAACATCAATCAAGAAATAAAGAGTGACGTACCAGCACCCTTTGGCCATGAGTAATGCTTTGTCGCGGCGACGAAATACTGCGCTGGCTTGTCAAGATCAAAGTGGCGCTCCAGCACATCCTTGCCGCACGTCTGGATGTTGTACGGGTCCAAAGCCGCCTGAAGCCACGTGGGCGTGATGCCAAACTGTTGATGCAGCTGTTCTGGCAGGTCGAGGATGGTCTTTGGCTTCAGATTCAGGAGCTCCCACGTCGAGAGCTGTCGGAAGGGCTTCCACTGGCCCTGGCTCGTTCTGACGCCAAAAGATTCGGGAAGGAAAGCGAGGGGCCCGTCGGTATCGTCCATGGCCTTGCGGACCGACAGCGGGTAGAACTTGAGGTTTCGAGCTGCGCGAGGTAATTAGGTAGATGAGCAGAAAATAAACCACTCGACTGGGAACCGTTTTCCTAACGTACCAACCCAAATCGACTCGAGGTTGGCCACAGTGCCGCCACAAGTGACATGGCCCCAGGCCGTAGGCTCGCTGCTGTTCTCGGCCTCGTTGACATAGCCAAACATTTCACACAGCTGCTCTCCGACCTCAATCTCGGCGACGGTGCTGATGGGGCTCGCCTCGAGAGCAACATTGTTGGGATTGTACATCATGGTCATCATGTAGCCCAGCATGGCCGGCATGGACAAGTCGGTGCACATGTGGGCCTGGTAGCGCGGTGACCAAAACGGTATCGAGTGCCGGCCCAGCATGGCCGCCGCTTGCTGCACCGCCGTCGAGGTCTTGGCCGTGACGCGCTTGAACTCGCCCGAGTCCTGGACGGCCTGAGGGATGAAGGTGTACCCATTGGTCTGCGGCCGTTAGCGTTGCCCATTCCAATCCAGTCTCTGGTTGGGAAATCGGCTGAGGCCTTACCACATCCTCGCTAAAGTATCGCTCTCTTGTGAGCTGCAGCTCATCCAGCAGCGTGGTGATGTTCTTTCGGAATTCGCCAAGGTTCTCGGCCTGCGGCCCAATGAAGTACGAGCTGATGGCTTGATGCGTGGTATCCTCGGTAGACGCCATCTTGTGCTGATATTGTTGAGGTTGTTGTTGATGGGAAAAGATGGACACGAGCCTACGACATGATGAGTTTGATCAGTAGGTGCGTTACTTGCTTTATACATCGACAGAATTGCCGTCTTGGAGCTCGAGCCATTGCCGGGGACGCCTCGCCCGATTCTCGTTCTCGTGGATACGATTCAAATTCTTTACCCCGCTCATGGCGGACGAGAATTCGGCGATGCGCTTGGGGTTGCACAAGGACCAGACTGGGCAATTGCAGTGGTGAATCGCCGAACATGTACACCATCGACAAGCTTGTCCGCGGGATGAGCGTGGTGTTGACAAAAACACTGGAGAACACCCGACCCTCCAAATGCAATTGCAGCTGGAAACAGTGTGGATCGGGACCCTCCAGTACGAGCGGGAAATGTGTATTCGACGGGCCGGTCCAATCAACGAAACCATTCCCAGCGAGATGGGTGGACCGAAAGCGGGATGCCATGCATCTCGGAAGCGCGTCGATTATGACGCGTGGAGATTGGGCCGATGTAGAAGAGCTCTTGAGCGGGACATGGTGCAGATGGCGCAAGAACTCAGCGAGGGGCAGCAAGAGTGAGGCGAAATCGTGGGCAGGCTGAGCAATAGCAGCAACGGAAGGGTTGCACCTGCCATCCATCCCATTTTCGCGCTCCATGCACTGGATATCTCCACCCGATGCTCCACTTTCGAGCGTGACATGGACGATTTGAGGAGGGCGAGGAAGGAATGTAGACGGTGGTTAAGGGGTTGACAGTACCAGTATTGCGGAGAGGGGTCCACTACCCCAAGGGTCGAATACCGCTCGCTGGTCTGTACTCCAACCTGCCCTGATCTTGAACTCTCCACACGGGACTACCTATTCTATTTCAAGGGTCTGGTGCACTTGTGCAGGTAGGTATTCCATCGAGGTATGAGCAACCACTTACAAACTCCCCGACACAGCCTGCGTGGCCGTTGTCAAAACCGGCACCAAAATCCAAACCACGTGGATGAAATCGGGGTACATCGGACAGTACGCCTCCGGCGACGAATACAAGTACGCGGCCCATATCAACCAGCTACAAACATAAGTAACCAGGCACAAAAGTCTTGGCAATCCAAATCAACGCATCCATATCATCCGAACTCTCCTCTTCCGCCCGTCAAACAAAACCTCAGCACCATCCACACGGCCCACAACGACTCCATGGCGGTGGAGACCATCATCACCACACTTGCCGCCAACATGACGGTGTACCACTGCGTCTTATCATGCCCGTTATGCTTGGACGTGTGTGAAAGCAGGGAGCCGACAAAATACGTCGAAAACGCACAGATAAACAGCTCCAGCACCACGCTCGAGAGCGCATGGTTCATGTACCCCCACTCGCGCTTCACCCTCGCCAGGTTCCCAATGAAAAACGTCACGCGCGGCCGGATCGTCCAGATCTGCAGCATGTGCCACAGCGTGGTGGGCGAGGCGACGGTGAAGTACGCCGAGAGCAACATGCCGCCGAGCTGCCATGGCAGCTTGGTGAAGACGTGGGAGAAAGTCCAGGGCCGGAGATAGCGTTTGGGGTGGGCGCCCGTGATGCGCGATGCATCGGAAGGGTGCTGGCGTGCCGCCCGATCCCATCTTGGAAACGGAGGAGATTTGATCGAACGGTCACAGGCTCGACGATTTTGACGAGAATGGCTAGAGTAGCCGGAGATACCCTTCAGCCGCATGGCGTGGCGCAACATGCGAGAGAGAGAGAGAGAGATGAGGGGTTTCAATAGCTTGCCGCCACGCGCAAACAAGAGACGATGGTCGCTGCGCCTATCAACGCTGCAATGGCACATCACCGTCTTCACAGAGCCTCAAAGCTGCGCGACAGGACTAATGATGGCGCCCGAATCGCTGTGGCAGTCTTGATGTGCCCGCCCTGTTGTTTTCACAGGATTTTATTAAAAAGGGGGGGGGGGGTCCGACCACCTTGGTGACCAGCAACTTGCCTGGTCCCTAGACACAGACAAAGTCTTCCACCACTCCACTTCATGGTTTCTTTTTACCGCTCGAAAGCTGAATCAGCGGGGGAATCCTCACTTTCCCGTGCCTGTCAACGGCCCGACACCTCCTACAATGACATGGAGTAACCCGCGGGATGGGGTTTCCCCATCTCCTCCACCCACCGGCGGCAGCTCGACACCTCAGGGGCTTGTCACCACATCCCCGCCACACCAACCCCGCGCTGGGGCCTGGGAGGTTGCCAGCATTGTCGGAAGCAAATTTCTTGACATGAAATGCTTTCTCCGGATTCCGGGCCTGAAGCCTTAGTTGGAGACTGTCGTCAACAGCGTCGTCGCCCTGGCTATACTCTGGGTCGACCTCGACGTGTATCTGAGCTTCCAAGTCTCGCACCCCGAGCTGGAACCAATGAACTTCGGTGCATGCTGGTTCATTGGCCAGGAGCACCGATCCCGTTGGGAGAAACATTTCCGTCCGGTAAGTCTTCCCAAAAAGGCGCTATCCGGGAAAGTGTGTAACTAATCGGCGTGCACACACACACACACACACACACACACACACACACACACACACACACACACACACACACAGGAACGCGAAAGCACTTTGCGCGAAATGATGGACAGCACAGCGCCGAAGTTGTTACGGCCCGTCCTGAACGCGCAAGTCCGTGCTCACTTCGCAATCACAAACAAGAGGGACAAGATGTACAGCAAAGCGTTCAGCAAACTTCGCAATTCAGCCGCGCAGGTGGCGCATCACTTACTTCACAATTCAGCCAGGCCGCCGGTGCATAGCACCAGTGTCCCCGATTACCAGGATTCCAAGGTGGCGTGGCCGGCTCGACCAGGGAAGCCATGGCGCGAGCAGATCATGCATGACATTGAGAATACAAAGGTTTCAGACGACCTCAACTCGTCCCTCGACGGCTTCCACACGTTGGGCGAGGGCGCATTCTACCACCTCTCCGACAACTCGCACGTCGAAAGGCTCGCGGCTGCTGTGGGACTGCCTGACGCCACAAACATGGTCAACTTCCTCTTCGGCGGGCGCAACATGATCAACGGCAGACCCAGCCTCCCTGGTAACTTTGGCAAGCTTCTCCATAGCGTGCCCGAACAGCAGGCCCTTCACCATCTCATCACCATCGCTTGCTGCGGGGCTTACCAGGGCCATTTCGGTTGGAAGCGTCTGTCGGTGGCTCTGGTCGAGGGTGCATGGCCGTGGCTGCGAAGATATACCAAAGCCTACGCCAAGGCCATGTACGTGCTCATGGTTTCCATCTGCGGTTGCGTAGAACTGGGCGGCCTCAACGACCTCATCCTACCTCTGCTGGAGCGGCTTGCAGCATGCTTGGTTGGTCGATCCGACCTGCCGGCCGGGGGCCCGGTGCCGGTTCCGCATGGATCCTCGACTGACAGACCCCGGAGTTGAAATACAGGCCGTCCCGGTAAGGAGACATCACCGCATCTCTCGTCGATTTTGGAATTTGCAACTGACTTCATCTCGTCGTGGCTCGTAGCATCTCGACTTGGAACCTCTACCTATCGTGCCAAACTCCATGGGCGCGTTCCGGGGAGGGCAACCTGGCCAACAGTCCCGGCAAGTCGGACACCCGGCAGCGCCGCCATCGACGCAGCAGAACCCTTCAATCGGAGCCCACGGATATTGTTCGTATTTCCGCCATCAGAATCCGAACACGGCGACAAACGCGGCGAGGATGTGGAGAAAGCTCTGCCACAGTTGCCCGTCGAGGACGGGAAAGGGGAGCAGCCAGAATCCGCCCAGCTTCCATCCCAGCTCTCTCGTTCAGGCGCAGCGGCGGGCACTAAACCCGAGGCGCTGCATCAAACCCAGGGGGCGATCATCCAGCAGTCCAAGCAACACGAGCCACAGGCCGCAGTACAACAGCCCCAGATTCAGCCGGGCCGTCAACCACTCAACCAGCATTTACCAACCCTCGACGCGCATGTCCCGGCCCAAGTCCCCTTTACGCCAGCGCCGTCCGCAAATCCTCCACCCCCACGTAGCTCAGCATAACGCCCCTCCGTCACACTACCACCAACAGCAGCACCCGCACCAGCAGCATCAACATCAGCACCAACCCCAGCAATCCTCCTACCGCGCCATCCCCTTGGGCCCCATCGTCCCATCCTGGACCCATGTGCCTCCTTCCTTCTCCCAGCCCACCCTCGACGCCTCTTTCCCCTCCCACACCATTATCCCTGGCCCCCCTTGCAACCACGGCCCTTCCGCCAGCCACGCTTGCCACGTTCGCGTGGCGCACTCGCTCGCCGACGTGCAGCGGTACACGGCCGACGGGAAGGGACTGACAGTGGCGCTGACGGGGCTTGACGCGCAGGCGCAGGAGGAGGTGGAGACTTGGGCGAGGCGGATGGGCTTGTTAAGCGTGAAGCGGGCTGAGGAGATGTGCGCGGGTTGTGCCGTGAGGCTGGGGTGGGTGATAGGGGCTATGCTTGTTTATGGATAGGTAGGGGGGCAAGTGGTGGGAAAATGTGACTTGGCTTTTGGAGAGGATGATGAAATAGAAGAGAAAGAAGAAGTATCCTGAGCAAACTATACCTCTTGAAGATGCGACATGTACCTAGCACCCCTTTTAACCTTTAGCCTTTTACCGCTCTCTAGCTTTTGGGAACCGGCTGTACGCAGCAGTCCTTTAGACGGCTGTCGGGTGGGAAAATTTCGAGCCTTGAGTCGCTGAGCACGTAAAGCTGAAACGCTATGCTTTTGAATTCCATCAGTAACCCTGTCAACACCTAACTATTATCGCAGTCTGCGCAGCAACTCAAACCCGAGAGCCATTCCCTCCCGGGGCGTAACGAGAAATCTACAGTGGATAAAGCTTCCTCGCAATCCCAATTGTAAACCTCGGCACCTTGCAGATACGTACTCGTCTGGCTGGAAGATGATCACGATGGCGGCGTTCGAGCGGCTTTCGAAGAACTCGAGATTCTAGTAAGGGGCGATTCTAATCGTGAAGGGGGGATACAAGTTATTGGCCCAAGGTGTCATACGCTGCGGGGTGACAGCCCAGCCAAGACCAACAGAAATGGTTCGGGTCGACTGACCTTGGCATGCCTGTGTCCGACAGCATCACCGGACATGTATGCACTCGTTGCCGCAGCGGCGGACCGGCATGGACGTTGATTCTGTTGGAGATTTGGCAACTGGAGAGAGAAATTGATGGCAGAAACGGTGCTTTTTTGAAACACGAAAAGTTCTTGTTCTGAACTCATCTCGGCTCGTAGAATAAAAACATGATAAGTTTCTGTGCCGCTGGAATCACGCCTCGTACGTAGCATTCTTGTTGCACCGCCCCCTGTTGAAAGATGGCGGTCATGATCAGTAAATTAAACGCTAAAGGATTCCACCCCCTGAAAACCTCAAGGCAATCCGCCAGCACATTGCAAGACTCCCTGACAAGCAAAAGGCAACTTCACAACCGAAAAGGCAATCCGTGAGCACCTTGCAAGACTCAACAATCTTGGCGGTTCAGCTCAGTGTAATGGGTGTTGAAAACAAGTCGACCCTTTACCCACCCACTACGATTACACGCCCCGGCAATCTTCTCCATGTCGGTTGCAATGTCCCTGCACAACACTTGGACCATGGCACCGAACTGAACATCATGAAGCGCGTCAGTGTTTCATGTCAGAGGAAAGAACGGATGAAGTAAATGTTACGTACCCGACTGCAAAGGAAAATTCCACAGTTCCACGAGCAGCTGAAACGTGTGCATGTATAAGGCACGCCCCGCCCATCAACGGCGCAGAGGGCGCTCCCCCCGCCCAGTCGCCGCATGGTGCCGAGACCCTCTTCGCAGCTGCCCCAGTCCACGAGCCCGGTTCCGGCGTTGCAGTCGAACTGGACACCAGGTGTTAGTCAGGAGTAACAAAAGGAGGAGTATTCGAATCCAAAAAGAAAAAGGAAAAAGAAAAAAGAAAAAGAAAAAAGAAAAAGAAAAAAAAAAAAGAAAAAAAAAAAGAAAGATATGGGGGACATACCCATCCCTCCTCCCGCTTCAGCACAGCAGACGGATTCAGCGACACTGCCCGGCGACGGGCTACATGCTCCAAACCAGCGTCATCCATCTCTCGCGTGATGCCCTTGGCCTGCATGTCGGTGCGGTAATCTTCAAAGTCCCAGGGGCTGTAATCGGGCTTGAGTTGGAGGATCTGCTCCAAGATGGACGGGGCTGTGCCGTAGAGGGTTGTTGTTTCGTCGCTGTCAGGGGACAGACGGCCGACCCATTGCATAGGGACGTATGTGGGCTTGTCGGCGAGCTCATCGGCGCGTTTGAACTCGTGGTTGGAGGGGAGGGCAAGGGCCTGATGTTTACCGCGAGCGTGGAGGTTAGTGTTAGAGTCCCTGACTACCAGAAGAGAAAAAGGGGGGCAGCACTCACCACGGATGCCGCAAGGGCAAGGATGATAGTAGCGCAGTGCATCATGACTGGGGAAGGCAGTAGGACTTGTAGGATGTTGTGACAAGACTGATGCGAGAAACTGTCGGCTTGATCTCCAAATTGCTGATGGCGTTGGACTAAACTCCAGTCAGAACCGCTCCCTTTATACCCGGTCAGACCAGACCGCAACTACGGCACTTCGAGGGCAGATGTTGCTATGCACCTGGCCTTTCTGCCCTGCCATCTACCCTACCTTCTACTCTGCCTCATGCCCAGCTTTCTACCCTCCGTTTTAACCTGCTTTCTGCCGTGTCCTGTGCTGTTGGCGCTCAGGGGCACCCCTCCTGCCGCCCATGAATTCTGAGATGGTGTCGAGAATGGCGCACCTGAGCTGCCCTTCCATCACTGCCTGTCACATGAAGCAACAATTGCTGATTTCAGTCTTATTTGTTATTTATAGCCGCTCCGAGGGCCGCAAGAAATAAGTCACATAAATGCTGTAGATCCTGGGTTTGCAAAATGAAAGTGTAAGAAAAGCTAAGAATCTAAGCTCCTATTACCGGCTAGCTGCTTTAGATTTATACTTTTCTGATGACAACTTTAGTCAGGTGCCTACATTTAGATCCTTATACTCAATAAAAGCTATATTTTCGCCTTTATCCTCCTGAGGATTACTTTCCACTTTCCCAATCCTAACAATGCCATGCCTTTTTATTGTATGCAGGTGAGAGAAAGAATTTCAGCTGTGTTGATCCCTAAAAGCAGCTAGATGAGGTAGTATGTTCTTATAAAGAATGCGTTGGGTCTCGATAAGTAGAGAGTTTTTTATAGGATTTAAAATCATAAGGAACTTATTACCGGGCTGTGATAGTGGTGTTGCTAGGTTGGCATATTCGTAGCTTTCATTTATAAGAATGACGATACATACGAGTCCCTGAAAGTGGAATGAAACAGATCAGTGAATGCCAAAGCCCCAGCGCTGCAATCATAAAACAGGCCTAAAATTGGAAAACCAAGGATTTAAGAGGTAAAATCCAAGCCTTCGTCACAAGTCAGCCTTGTTGTGGGTGTCGGCTACGCTTATGGTCGGGGTTTCAGCCTGGGGATGTAGCCGTATGAGAGGGCATAGCTAACAAAGCGTGTAACCGCGCAACGTCGTTGTGGCGAAGAGCAGGAGTTCCGGCAAAGGGGTGTATGTGCGCGTCCAATCTTCCAGGTTGGGTCCAAAATTTCTACTGGGATGGTAGGTAGGATGCACCATTGCGGCGCGCACCAACACCCCACCACAAGACAGAACATCGCCTTTCTCCTCGCGACTGTGGACTGAACGAACCCGGAGATTCCAGGCTCATACCTCGCCGCAAGACATCTGCAGGGACTCAGGAATATGTCAGGTTCATACAAATGCTGACGCAAGATCTTCTTGGTGTTGAAGTCAAAACTTACATGCGGCATGGTCTGCAGATAATTCCCGCAGGTGAGATAAAAGTGCTGACCGCATATACTTGATGTCAATATCAATACAACCCTGGTGTTCAGAGACAGAGGGACGTGCCCCTCGCTTGCAGGCAACTGATCCTTCCCATGATCCACATGAATGGAGCTGGCGATTTCCCGGTTCACAGCGCCGGTGTCCACGGGTGACACGAAGTAACCACCTGCAGTTATCACTAGGTCACTCCACACTGTACGGCGTAGGGCGCGCTAAATGCAGCGAGTGTTTCATTGGATCAATGATAAAAAATAGGATTGCGGCAAAGCTGAATAGGGGTACCGTTTACGCACATGTGCGCCAAGCGAACCAATCCCCTTCTTGGCGCCACTACCAACTGAGAGATATTGGAGTTAGGTGAACTTGGGAAGGATTCATGCGCGGACTCGGACCCACACCTTAGGGTCAACATCTACATCCACGGACAGAGATGGTAATGCAGCTGGATATAAAATCTTTGATGCACGCCTGACAGCCATCTTCACACCTCCGGCTTGTTCCTGCGGGCGATGCTAAGCGGCTGGTAAGGCAGACTAGACCAGGTAATAGTTTTGGTGTCGTCGTGCCAGATTCCAGTGCGATAATGCTTGTGACTGGAAGCTGGCATCCACGACGGTTCTTGCTATCGACGGTCTGTGCTAGGCTTCCTGGGAGGCACGCAGTGCGGATTCTAAACACTACCGGGGCAGTCCAAGACCCAAGCGCGCCAGAAGCCCACCTCAAGTAAGGTACGTCAAAGACCAGTCAGCAACAGAGCCGCCAAAGCACAGCAGACACGGCGAAGGACACATCCCTTTTGGTGGGCACATCCGTTCTTTCCGTCTTGTTCTGGGGCACTCCTCGCAAGGAAGCCCTAGAGCTACTGTGAAAGCCGTATTCGCTGGTTGGCAGAGGCCCTCTTACGAAGCATCCAGACGGGCATGATCTTTGAGTAAGGTGAGAATTCTGTGGAATAAAACGGTATTAGTTGTCCAGCACAGGAGCCAGGGGATTACTTGAGGAATATGTAACGGTTAGCTGGAGTGTCCTTTCCATCTCAAAATGCGAGTTTGGAATGTGGTACACGGAGCCCCTTCCTGGAAACAATCCCCCGTTCTCCGGTCACACTTACATGCCCCGCTCAAGCATTCGGAATCGTCGATCTGCAAAATACGCGCTTTGCAATCACGCTTCGGCATGCGGGGCGACTATCGCCCGGCACATCCGGAGATCCGCGCCGGAGGCTCGGACATTGTTGGGCCGGCAATAACACACCTTGCGTCACCGATTGCGTGATCGCCAAGTGGTGGTCATCGGGGGCTCCCGTCCAACGGCCCTGACAAATCCAACAGACCGAACCCCGCACATAATTATCAACACCGGAACGGCATATAAGGACCTCGGTATCGTCGCCAAGGTCGATTGAACTGCCGGACTGTCCACTTGCCGATCTTTGCGCCAATCTGAACATTACCCCTATCCACCCC
This sequence comes from Podospora aff. communis PSN243, assembly GCA_033296975.1. NCBI lineage: Eukaryota > Fungi > Ascomycota > Sordariomycetes > Sordariales > Podosporaceae > Podospora > Podospora aff. communis PSN243. Next base: position 123,728 of record MU865986.1, on the reverse strand, counting down.
CCATTCACAACAACCACCATGGCCTCCGCCGATGTCGCCCACCCCATCGCTCCCGCCATCTCAGAGAAGATCGAACCCTTCCAAGACAAGCCTACCACCCGCCATGACGTGCAGACAGTCCTAAACTACCACCTCGAGGCCGAAGACGGCTCTCCCCCCGCCCCGACATACGTCGAGTAAGTCCAAGCCCAACCCCCTTTTTCCCACCAGAAAACCCCCCATCTAACACCCCCAGCCGCCCCGAAACCTACGAGCGACCCGTCTACCCCCTCACCGTAACCGTCACCGACATCACCGGCAACGAAGACGCCTTCACCCTCGACTCCCACGGCTTCCAACTCGTCCGCCACAAGAGCGCCGAGACCGACTTCCTCGACGACGCCAAGATCAAGGCAGAGTATTACCCCGAGACGGAGCAACTCCTCAAGGATGCGTACGCCATCTTCCCGTCATAATCCATCAACGGTGCTAATACCCAAACCAGAACAGGTGCATCACGCATCTTCATCTTCGACCACACCATCCGTCGACAGCCCAAAGACGTGCGCGAAGCCGGCAGCGCCACCTCATCCACGCCGCTTCGTGGCCCCGTGAGGAGGGTGCACATCGACCAGTCGTATAGCGCTTCGTTGTCGAGGGTGCCGTTTCATTTGCCGGACGAGGCGGAGGAGCTGTTGAAGGGGCGGTTCCAGATTATCAATGTTTGTTTCTTCACACTTTCCCCCCTTTTTCTTTGCCCCTTCTCTCCGTCTTCCCCCCTTCTCCCTCTTTTCTTCTTCTCCCCATCTCTTCCCATTCTTATATTCCCATCTCTTCCCATTCTTATATTCCCATCACCCCTCTTCCAGATAAGTTCTGATATAGATACCCAGGTCTGGCGCCCCATCAAAACAATCCTCAAAGACCCACTCGGCGTGGCTTCGGCCCCCTCCGTGCCGGACTCGGATCTCGTCGGGATACCCCTTATTTACCCCACCCGCAAAGGCGAGACGTACGGCGTGAAGCCGAATGCGAACCACAAGTGGTACTTCAAGTACGCACAGCGACCGGACGAGGTGACGCTGATCAAGTGCTTTGATACGCGCGAGGACGTGGCCAGGAGGGTGCCGCACAGCGCGTTTGTTGATGAAGCAGAGGAAGACAAGTATCCGAGGGAGAGTATCGAAGTGAGGGCGTTGGTGTTTTATTAGCTCCTTGTTAGAACATGGAGGGGTGTGTAACAACCAGATTGTGAGATCAAGAGTGCACAAAAGTTATTGTTCCATTATGGGCGTCAAACATGATGAGCTCTGCAGCTCACCAATTTAATTGCTCTCTTCTAAATTCAGTGTTTTGCTACTAGGGCCCAGTTCCGTGTTCTTCGGGCCGAAAGCAAGGGGTATTAGTACAACATCCTCCGCGGTGTTGACCATTAATATCAGTACTATGCACGTGCATCATGAACGAACAACCACAACTATCTACATGTCCCTTTTCCAGCTCTTGTCCTCCTCTCCACCGTGTCCATCTCCACCCCCTTCACTCATCCACCGCACCGCCTCAGGCCTATGATACCTCGTGAACCTGGCCGCGATGCTGGTCTGGCACCGTGCCAATCTCATACATCGGCTGACCGTTTGGACCCTGTTGCGGATATCCGGGCCCTGGGGGAACAGGAGCCTGTTGATACACGATTGGCGGCGATGGTGACCCCTGCGGATACGGCGCTTGCGGCTGCTGGTATCCCATGGGAGGCGTCTGCTGCGTCTGTTGAGGTGGCTGCGGCTGCTGCGTCTGCGGCGGAGGAGATCCACCCTGTTGCTGATAGATGGGCGGTGCGTAGCTCATCCGGTTGTAATCTTCCTGCGTCATGCCGGGTGCCACGGCGCTCGCCATCGAGATGCTTCCGTGCCCCTTGAAGTTGGGATCGTATGTGCTCGTGGGAGAGACGGGACCGATGGATTCGGAAGGTGGAGCCATGTACTGTTGCTGCATGGGAGGAGGGCCGCCGTAGCCGTACTTTTGATCGGTCGGAGGAACGCCAGGGCCGGGCTGAGTGGTGTTGAGATCTTGCGACTTCTTGCGACGGATGAGGAAGAAGGCACCGAGGACGAGGAGACCAATGACGGCGAGACCGCCGACGACGCCGCCGACAATGGCACCGACGGGCGGCGATGAACCACCTTCAGATGGCTGGACAGATGCAGAGACGATGGCCGTGGTTGTACGGACGGCGCCGGTCGTGGAATCGGTGGGGGTGCGTCCGGGGGTGCGCGTGGTTCCGACGGTCGCGGCGGCGGGGATGAAACTGAGGATGGGACCGCCAAGCTCAGAGACGGTCAAGGTGCGGTCGTCCTGGTTGTTGTAGGTGAAGTCGACGGACTGGATGGCGCTGACGGGGCTCGCCGCACACTTGTAGCCGCGCACGTTGGAAGGGTACGCGTAGGTTCGGCAGTAGGGAGACGCCGTTTCGGTGCAGAGCAGGTTGAAGCTGTTGCTCTGGCAGACGTCGTTGCAGGATGCCGTATTGAGGGCGTCTTCGCGGTTGAGGCAGCGGAGGATGATGGGATCCTCGGCGGCCGTGCCGCAGATGATGGCGCTAATGTATTGCGTCTCCCACAAGCACGTCTTCTTGTTCTCGCAGGTGATGCCCACGCCGGGCGACCCCGAGAGGAAGCCGCAGGTGGAATCGGGCGCCTTGGTCAGGGTAAAGGTTGTCGAGTCGCTCGTGGTTTGGCGTTTTCTTGCGGCGGCATCGCGAACGAGAACCGGTGCCGGGGTCGGCGCAGGTCCATCATGCTTGATCTCCTGCGCCGCCGAGAGGAATTTCCCGTATTCCGACATGGTGATGATGGCGATGATCCGTGGGTCGAAACTGCTCTGGAGGGGAAATTTCTGAGAGGACCCTGAAGAGAGGAGAGGGGAAATTTCTGAGAGGACCCCGAAGAGAGGAGAGAGCGGAGGGAATTTGAGCCGCTCTGAGTTGCACTATTATTGTCACGGGAGTTGAAGCTAACAGGGAACCCATGGCGCGATGGAACCATCACCGACCGGGGCCCCGTTGAAGTATTGAACGCGTGGTCTTGTCATTGGCCAACCCCTCTCGGTATCTGCAGCTGCAATCTTGGCTTGCAGGAGCTGAACGCCTCTCGACGAAAACGGCCCCAAGGCTGTGGGATGGTGTGAGACATTGGAACACGGCGGAAAACAACGGTCGATCGGGGCGAATGAAACAAGCTCAAATGGATGCAGTCGTGCGAACCAAGGATGCAGCTATTGAAAGACCGCATTGCAGAGCCTCATCGTGTTGTCAAAGTTTGGACATTTATGTTGTCAGTCGTCAGTGCCGATTGCCGACGAAGCGCTTGGCGATCCCTTCAACCAACAAATCGTGCAGACGGAAATGCAATGGAACCGAAATGACTCATGTTGAAACAAACAAATACTAGTGTCGTCTGCTCAATTGTCGCGAATCAACAGAGTGCCTGATATCACGACTTACCGGAGGTCCTACAACAGTGTAGCTGTCGGCACCCCCTTCGAGTAGACTCGTATGGAGTCGACGACCCTGTTGATGAATTCCTCGGGAAGGTGACGGATCCCCACCGGTTTCGATGCCATGATCTCGGCACTTGTATCCAAGAAGCATGTCTTGAATGTGTTCCAAAGTGATGCATCCTCCTCGCACTTGGTGTCCGGGTTGGGATAATACGGGTCGTTCCGCCAGAATTTCTCCACTGCCTGCTGGACCCCTTTGGTTGTCATCGGCAGCGGCTTGCAGCAGTCAAAGTCCAGAACCCACAGCGCGCACGACCCAAGAGGGCCGGTAGTGAAGTGATTACCTGAGCCTTCAGCAGCTCCAGAGCGAGGCCTCGCAAGAACGAACTCGACGTCGCAGGCGTCGATTTCAGCGAACCAAAGCAGAAAGGCGAGAGCGTCAGCCATTGCACTCGCGTATTCGTGAGCGGGCAACCCGAGCTCTTCGATCTGGTCGATGTGGAGGAGGTAGTTTCGGAGTTTGATGAAGTTGAGCCTCCTCGTGCTGGTCCTGGTGCGACGACGGCCGAGATAGGGGCGTACTAAGCAGTGCTCGTTTCGCTTGTCGTTGAGGATGCTTTCGATTTCGCCGACTCGGACGGGACCATTCCACAATTGTTCAACCAGCAGCTTTCTAGTCGCCCGAGGCAGTGGCATGATGCGCTCGCTAATGAGGGCTTCACATGGCGTTGAGTCGACGGGTAGGCGTCGAAGAATATCCGACCAGATTGTCGCTCCGGCGTCGAGAAACCCAACATGGGACGGGAAATTGACCAAGCCAGTCTTGATCGTGTTGCATTTGGAGCTTTCGAGGCAGGACAGGACGTGCTTGTGAATTGTGGCCTCGTTGCTGATCGAGCGGGATGGCGAACCGTCGGCTCGCTTGAGAACGATGGCGTGCCCGCATTTGTCGATGTCGGGCAGTGATGCATCTGCCCAGACACTACCGCAAGCGCCGAAGCCGATGCGCTGGAGTGGATCAGAAGAGTGGGCGAGTGTGATTTCAGCCATGTTCAAAGACGTGTTCATCGTGAGTGAGTGAGTTGGTTGATGACGGGAGTCGGTCAGAATGTATTCGTTGCAAACCTCGTGTGGTCGAAGCTGGCGTTTGGGAATTTGATTGAAGGTTTGGTGAATGAAATGAACCGACTTTCCAGCACTCATATATCCAGGCCTCTGACTCGGAGGAACAAGGTTCCAGAAGTTGGGTTCGAACTCGGTACCGAGAGCCCGGGACGCTCTGAACTTTATCCATCGAACATGGTGGCATCCTACCACGTCGCCCCGTTGGTGCCAGCCTCTCCTGCAGCATCGCGAATAGAGCGAGGACGAGGTGCATGGTGTGAGTAGAAACCGGATTTTCTTCGTGGGGGGCTCTCTGCCAACCAGATGCTCGCATTGGCTTAAAAGTGGAATTTTGTGGGTGGTCAGGATCTCTCTGCCAACAGATCTCTTTGCATTGGGCCACTGGCAAGGGGTAAGCGATAGCGATATAACCAATGGATAGGGCAGGATAAAACGCGATAAGAAATAAAAGAGAGCTATTGGCCAGAGGAAAATCCGGTTTCCGTGAAAATCTGCGGGTACTCCACCCAACAGCGACAGGACACCCGGGCCAAGTGTCAAAATATTTAAATACCTGGTTGGTGAGGAACGACCGGAGAAGTTGCCCACCTCCAACCACCATCAGCTCGCAGCCCGGCGAGACCTGTCAGAAAGAAAGGGGGTCAGGTGCTTTGGGCTTCCGGTCAGCGAAGCTGACTGGATGCCTGGCACTGCCTGAACGCCAGTCAGCCTCAGCCACTGTGTCGACGAAGCTGAATCCTACGGAGTGGTCTATAAAGAAGGAGGTTCTGACTGAAAGCCAGAATCGAAGAAGGCGGCTTCACACACGCAATACAATCAACCTATTTGCAACCTCCTTTATATCCAAAATCCAAAGTGCAGTGTTTCTGACATTAACGTCCATGATAAGCGAGCGCCGCAGACAAGCGAGTGCCGTACTTTCCGTCACTCCACCATAACAATCCTTAATATATAACTATAACACTAGGAAATAATAATAACCGAATTAGGAATAAATGAATCAGACGATTTTGCAGCCTCCTTGTAAGTGTGTGTATTATGGCCAGGTTTACCGCATACGTTATAACACCGAATCTTCGTACGAGACCCCCTTACACTACTACTACTTTAACGTATTTCTTAAGTTAATTACTTATTTATAGCTTTCTGATTTAGTAAATCTTATACCTTTTATATAGTAAGTGATCTTTTAAGCCATATATGTGTTTTTTTAGCTTTCCATCGCTTATTAAGCCCCTTATTAGCCATATGTAGCGAAAAGTTCTCCGTATTTAAAAGAGCCACTTAGTGTATAATTAGTATTACTTTTTTAGTAAATTAGTTTATTATAATAAGTATTAAGGTTAAAAAGCTACTTTAATAGGTGGAAATTCGATTTTTAATAAATGTTAACTGTAAGGTAGCTTTTTAAGGGTTATATGGTATTTAGGAGATTTAAAGTAATAGTATAGTTAAACTTAAGGTTAAAGGTGTTAATGTTTAAATACGCATATTCAACTTCGATATTACCCTTTTTAAGTCGTAAGGTATAAGGTTAATACGGGTAAAACCCCCCCTGGATATTTTCTTTCCGTAATTAAAGTAAAAAAAAACATTTTTTAAACAAATAAAGAAATTTTAACTTATTAATATATATAATACTTATCTATATTAATTACTTAATTTAATACCCGTACGCCTTTATTAGTGGCTTAAAACAGTTAATATTTAAAGGTTAAAGTAAGTATAAGGTATACATAAGTATATAAAGTGTAGTAATATTATATGCCTAATAATAGATTTTAAAATTATTAAAGTGGTAGTTTTTATAGCTGATAAAGTGTCACGACCCGTTATCGCGACCTGCGGGGCAGGACCGCACGATTAAGGTCGGGCCGACGTACCCCCGTATGTAGCACAGTATGGAAAGTAACATACACTGTGTACATTCACGGTGTGCTCTTTTAGCTTAGTATACTTTCGATAAAGCATGCTAAGAAGATAAAGTAACTGCTTTGTTACTTTATTAGGGCTAAAACAGAATAACAGAGTAAGGTATAAGTTACATTTATTTCTTATTAGTATAAATAACTACTGGTATACTTGCAAGGAACTCTTCTAGTTCCTCGCGTAAGTATTTACTTTATTAATTAAACTAACTTTAATTATACACTACTGTATTATCACCTTATGTTCTATAGTATATTATAGTTACATATAACTGTTAACTTAGTAAAGTTCCCGTTTAAAAGGACTTACTTCCGTATTTACTCTTTTTTACCCTTATCTCTCCGGTCTGTAACCTTAAGCGTACCTGGGACTTTTAACTATTCTATAACTTTTTACGTCTTTATCTACCCTTTATAAATACTAATTATAACACGATACTTATGTCTTTTTAATTAAAGGACTGGTATTTATGGAACTCTTGAACATTATATCGACCACTAAATCCTCCGTTAAATTAAAAGGTAAAAGAAAAGACTTTAATGTTACTTTTACCCCTTTAATTATTAAAAACCTTACTTAAGCCCTTACCGCTTTAAAACTTAAATAAAAGACCTTTAAAGAAAAGGTCGACATTATTAAAGAAGAGGACTCCGGAGTAAAGGAGTTTTAAAAAAAGCTTATAAAGTTACCTACCCCCTTTCGTTTTAAAAATACCTCATTCATACTTAACTTTTAGATTATTTAACTTTATAACTATATTACTTATAATAATATCTGATTCGAAGATGTTAAATTCTAGCCTCTGAGAGCACTAGAGAAGCCCTGTATTTACAGGGCTTTGTGACGACCTGCGGGCCGCCCTTGTGACCGGCCCGGACCGACGTGTCCCCGCAGGTGTCACAGTGCAGCAGACAGTGTGTGCGTGGCGTGCGCACGTAGTGATCACTCTGCTCAACGCCAAAAGGGGAGAGCACGGTGAGCACTCTAAAAAGTGATCACCCTGCTCAACGCCAACCTCAGAGATCACGGTGATCAAGGTACAAAGTTACCTCTTGCACTTAGTAGTATAGATAGTCAGCTAGTTTCCCCTAAGTAAGAAATCGTTCTTAATTCCTCACGTAAGTATTCGCTTTGTCAATTAATCCAACTTTAATTGTACACTACTACATTGTCACTTAGTGTGCTACAGTGTATTATAGTTGCATGTGACTGTTGACTCAGTGAACTCCCCCTATCTGTAAGGACTTGCTTCCGTGTTTATCCCTCCTTACCCTAACCTATTGGTCTGTAACCTCAAGCGTACCTGGGACTCCTGACCTAACCCTAACCCTACGTCCTTACCTATCTCTGCATAGGTACCGGTCATAACAGGCTTACAGTGGGAAAAGAGAGCTTTAAGTACCCTACACCTTTATAGGTACCCTGCAGCCACAGGCGCCACTTTAGTGGTTCCAAACCTTCTGGAATTCAGTAGGGTTATAAAAGGCCCTAGAAGCCTATAGGCTTTTATAAGCTTCTATAATCCTTTAAAACCACGTAAGTAATTACGTAGCTAGTGGAAAGTTTCCACCGTACTATTCCTTTATTATATTAGTAGTAAAAGGCTTTAGAATCTTATTCTAAAGCTCCCACAGCCTATAATAAACCTTTTTCTCTCCTGTAATTACCTTTTTTTTAAGTAAGTAATTCACTTCCTTTAGTACAGTATTACTTACTAAAGTAAGCATAATATAAGCAATTCAGCAGTATAATATTATATTTAGGATGTTAGGCTTATTAAGCCTCCTACTGAAATAGCTTTATTTTACAGTGCAGAGTTTACTGTAACTGCCTTTTAGGCGCTGTACTACAGGCTTATCTTTGCTTTGCTTCTTTTAGCACTTTAATAAGCTCTGCTATCGTAGCGTATCAGCGCTCCTTTGGAGCACTGTACTTATACCTATCTTCCCCTGATAGGAACGCTGTACTACAGGCTCTTACAGGCTCTCAGGCGCTGTATTACAGGCCTGAAGAGTGCGACTAAGCAACAAAAACATATATTACAAACGTCTAACGATTAAATGTCTAATAAGGTTAAAGTATTTACAATCGATTTCTTAAATTAAACTACTGATAACAGCCCTAAAGTTTTCGCTAACTCTTATAGAAAGTATCGAGTTAAGTAGCAGTAAGACGATTTTTAAGCCTAAAGAAAAGACATTAAGGGAAAACTTAACACACGGGTTAAAAAAGGGATAAAATTAAATAACCTTTTTTTTTCGATAATAAACCTTATATCTATTTACCCCAGAAATAACGAAAATATATCTAATAAGTCTATAAGTTTAATGTTAAAAAATATATAAGATAAGCTAAAACACTTTACCAGGTAATATCTATAACTACGTAAAAGTTTACCGATATAAACCCTACGGGTTACTTAAACCACTTCCTACACTATACATTATATAAAGTTCTATCTTTATAAACTTTATCACTAAAATCCCCGATTTTAAAGATCTAACTATAAATGTCAGCTATGACTTTATTTAAGTAATTATTAACAGACTGATAAAATAAGTATACTTTTTACCATCCTTATTGCTTAGTCGCACTCTTCAGGGCTGTAATACAGCGCCTGAGAGTCTGTAGAAGCCTGTAGTACAGCGCTCCTGTTAGGGGAAGATAGGTGCGAGTACAGTGCTCCGAAGGAGCGCTAATACGCTACGATAGCAAAGCTTATTAAGGTGTTAAAGGAAGCAAAGTAAAGATAGGCCTGTAGTACAGCGCCTGAAAGGCAGTTACGGTGGACTTTATACTGTAGAATAAGGCTATTTCAGTAAGAGGCTCAGTAAGCCTAACACCCTAAATATAATGTTATGCTGTTAAATTACTTATATTATGCTTGTTTTAATAAGTAGTACTGTATTAAAGGAAGTAAATTACTTGCTTAGAAAAAAGCTAATTACAGGAGAGGAAAGGGCCTTTTATAAGCTGTGAGAGCTTTAAAATATAATTTTAAAGCCTTTTACTATTAATATAATAAAGAAATAATACGGTAAAGACTTTATACTAACCACGTAATTACTTACGTGGTTTTAAAGGATTGTAAAAGCTTATAAAAGCCTGTAGGCTTCCAGGGCCTTCTGTAACCCCACTGGATTCTAAAAGGTTCGGCACTATTAAAGTGGCGCCTGTGGCTGCAGGGTATCCACAGAGGTGCAGGGTACCTAAAGCTCTCTTTTCTCACTGTAAGCCCTGTAAATACAGGGCTTCTCTAGTGCTCTCAAAGGCTAGAATTTAACAGTAATTAACATATTAATTCAAGTTATTAAATAATATATAAAGTAAAAGAAAAGTAGAAAAAAAAGATATAAATAAGATAAAGGCTGTAAAAAAAGGGGAAAACAAGAAAAAGAAAAAAAAGGCTGTAAAAAAACTGTAAAAAGTAAAAGCTAAAAGAATAATAATAAATATTAAATAAGTAACAGCAACAGTTACGTAAGTTTTCATAAAAGCTAAATATACTGTAACTTAATCTTATAATATAAATAAGGCTATTAATATTAAGTGTAACTACTTATAGTTAATTAAGACTTTTAATACATCATAAACTTATATAGTAATAGTACTGTAATGTGATACGTTATCATTTAATTTTACTTAATTATTACTGTAATTATTACAGTTTAAAGCTATACTTTTAAGTTAATGCTATTTATATTATATGTTTTATAAATATTTATAAATGTTTAAAACCCTTATTTAAAAAACTATAGGTACTTATAAATTTCATGGTTTTTACTATAGGTACCCGATTTTATTGAGTGCCTATGGTTTTTAGTTACCCATGGTTGTTTCCCGGCCTTATGTTGAATATAACAACAATGGAAGGAAGCAATCATTTTGACTATTGGTAAAACCAATTAGCCAGGGTACCACGCCAGTGCCCGTGAAACAAAAAAATAAAAAAATAAAAAAAAAACTTGACTGAAGCAAACAAAGGAAGTAAACGAAGCGATTTAGGGGTTTTAACTTCAGCCACAAAGGAAGCTTTGCGGTGGCGCAAGCCCGGAAAGTATGATAACAATCATTGCGTATCCGGCAATCACTTTGTGGCGTGTGAAAAAACCCTATATATTTGCTCTGCTCCCACATTTCCAATCCAAATCTCCTTCAACCTCCATCATCCTGCTTCGTCGAACCCCATCAGCCAGTCGACCGTCTACATCGCTGCGATGCTCTATCCGTTGCCGGCCAAAGCATGCAACACTGGTCACAGAGATGATCCAGTGCAGCCACTGCTTTTTCTTATTTCCACATCTCACTTTAGCCCCTTTACGGCCCGGTTTCTCCTTCCATCGCAATGAGTTTCTCCAAATACCCAATATCGTCTCGGAGGCTCTGACAAAAACCGCCATCGGGATCGGCAAAGGCCTCCGAATACTTTAGCGAGAGCCTGGCATACTTGAGGGCGCTTCCCAAATCCTTGCGGTTGTAATAAAACATGATGATGGCCTGAAAGTACTCCCCAAAGCGCGTCTCGAGGTGTTCGGCGTGGATCAGGGCGAGGAATTGGTCCGTCATCTCGAGCAGCTGCTTGTGGGTTACGCTTAGCTCCTTCATAGCGAAGTACAGGTCTGCCAGTCTCTCTCGTCTCTGGTCGGACTCGTGCTGCACCGCGGGGCTTGCTGTGCAGAGGGAGCATGTGCAGTTGAAGCCCCAGTTGAAGAGGTTTCTGCGCCGGTGGTGGGAGGGCATTCCGAGGGGGAGATCTGTGACGTTGTAAGCATTAGAACTTTGAGCTCTCAGCTTGCCAATGATGTCAAGTAGCTCACAACTGATGGTGATTTCCTCTCCAGGTTCAATGTCTCTTGTGGCCACAGCGGTCATGGACAGATCTCGGGACCGGTACTGCGGAAAAGCGCTACTACAGTCAGTTTTCCAGCTTCCCTACGGCTGCAGTTACCTGGGTCAACTGACTTTGGGTCGCAACCATGGTTAAATCTCTGGTCCTCGTGTCAGAATAGCGTCCAATACAAAAAGGGCAGGTAAAGCCAGTGCAAATAAACCCACCGATATCTCCGGATATAACCCCTTCAGCTTTCTGTCCATGATCGTCAAGCCAAACGCATTTGTGCGGCAAACGTCTTCAACGACATGCACGTCCTTACCCCTGCTCGTGGCCAGATTGTGGAAGCGCGCCTTGTCGGTAAGCTGATCCAACGCGCGCTGGAACAACCTCCAACTCTCAACTGGCGCCGGGTCTCCCTCTTGTTCTCCGTCTCCCTCCCTGGGAATAAACTCATTGTCGACAATCATGGCCGCGTAGCTCACCATGATGTGTTCAAACTGAGCAATGCGTCGCGTGGCAATGACGCCCTTTCCCTTGCCGGGCATGGCCACGACCTTGTACGGAAGGCCTGCTTCCTGCTCTGCTGTCAACTCGCCCCCGTGCGCTAGATGGCCTCTGTTGCGCCACGCCGGGAGGAAGTTGCCGGCAGCGTTGGCGAGGCTGGCTGCGGCCTCGGGCGTCGTGACGATGCTGATGCCGGCATTGTTGTTGAAGACGGAAGAGGTGTAGACGCAGAACTTTTGTTTTGAGCCTATGGAGCGGGGATAGAGGCAGTATGGTGTCTCGGTCCAGGGGCTGTAGTTTGCTCCCTTTTCGCCGTCCGCTTCGGTCAAGTCGTCGATGGGGGGTAAGCAGATGCCGCCCTCAAATGGCAGGAGTGGCGAGAGAGCCAGACTGTTGCATTGTCTCTGAATCGCGAGGGACGGAACTAAAAGTGACATGAACGAGGGGAGATGGGTGTAACGGGATGGGGCCATCGCGAAGGATGCACAAAGTCTAAAGATTGCCCTCCTTACTTCCAGGTGCGTAGCTCTCGAGATGTGCGGTGGGGACACGTCCCGTCTTGTGTGGATGAATCCTACTCCATCACCAGGGCACATATAACCGGTGGGGTTAGCCTCGGCAATATATTTTTGGCCAGGCCGTTAATCTGATATCAGTCTGCTTCCTAGTTTGTATGATCGGCTATTATAATTCTGTTCCGGTAGAACACAGTCTGACACTCTTAAAGACAATTTGCGCATTCACAAATCCGATCAAAATGCAGTTGTTGCATCGCGATTTCCCAATACAGTTTATCAAGCTTTTTCACCTCAATCCGCCTTCCACATCCCTGCTCGCATCACCTCCGTCCGCTCCCAGCAGAATCAACAATACCGCTAATAAATCACAAGATGGCCGCGGGTGTAGCCCAAGCCATTCACTGAGAACAAGATTCAGCAGTTATTCATCCAGATGAGGAAAAGGAGACTTACCATCCCACCTCCCGCTCTGCGGCTCAAAGAACTCGAGACGACCCTTTCCATCAGCTTCATCCTCTCCATGGAGGTAAAACCAATTGAAGGCGTGACACGAGTCCTCGTGGGTGGCTACGATGAAGCCAGAGAGGAGCGCGAAGCCCTGATTGGGAATTGATCAACAACATGTCCCATGAGGAAAATAAAAAAGGGGGGACTCACATTCGCCCTAACCGGCCACGTATTCGCGCTCTTGGCGACCGCCGCCTTCATATAAAACGCAAAGTCATCGCAGTCGAAAATCTCCTGGCGCCAGGCCGTCGTGGCCAGGCCGGTGCCGGCATAGATGGTGTTGATGACGCCGCGCGGGAGGCACAGGTACTGCTTGTCCATGATGTGGCTGACGCCCGTGTCTTGAGTGAGGGGTAGTCCGCGGAGGGCTGCGTTGATTTCGCCGTTGGAGAGGCTCAGGCGCTGGAAGACCCAGAGCTGGTTCTTGTTTCCCTCTTGGCAGCAATAGCCGATGACGTCGTTTCTGGGACTTGTGTTAGTGACCGTAATGGAGGTGAGATTTGGAAAGGGGCTTACCCGTTGGAGGCATCTCCCTTGCGGAGGTCAACCGCCGTGCCAGACTTGACATTGACAATGGTGAAGATGTTGTCGCCCTTGGGGTTAAGCCAGAAGAGACGATTGATGTTGGATGCGGCCTTGTTGTCCGAGTTCCAGGCAAAGCCCTGGAGCTTGGTGCAGGGGTCCGACGAGCCGTTGCGAAGATCGAGGCAAGTGCCCGCGCGGAGGTTGCAGAAGTAATACGGATCCGGCTTGCCCGGAGTGGCTCCGGCCAGCTTCCTCACGGCCCAGATCTGGTTGTAGTAGCCCTGGCTGCTCTTGTTGGTGTTCCAAATCTGCGCGACGGTTCCGTTCTCAGGGTTGCCTGTGGACTTCACGTTAATTCAGCTGTTTTCACTCGAAAAGGGGGAACGTACCGCCCTCGAGTTCCAGGCTGGAGCCGGGAACCCTCACGTTTGTGATTCGGTACACAGCACCGTCGACAATGTTAGCCATGGTGAGGAGTGACGAAGCTTCGCTGATTGGGGTTGAATTGATTGAACTTTTGGAAAAGGAGTTTTCGGTTCAAGAGTCCGGTAAAAAATGCGTGGTTCAATCTCTTGAATGTTTTCTCCTGGTTATATATTTGCAATGATCAACGCTTTGAGCTTTTGTCACGAAGTACTACATATATGTATCAACATCCCATCATCATATCATACATGGCCGTGTTCTCGCGCCGCAAGCAGAGGCACGCCATTTGCAGGTGGGCTTTATGCAGAGCCAATGACACTCGACCTCAGACAAGCAGTGGAACACCAAGGCGCCAGTAAAAGCTTCAGCAGCCCACACTCACCATCAGCCGCTGATGTATGCAATACGAGATGAGCCAATGAGCTCCAAGACACGACAGAACATGCGAGTTGCGGTTCAGAATCAGGAACACATCAACAGATGCTTGCCTGATAATCCTCTCTCGCCCTGAAGAAACTGGCCATTTCCATTCTGTTCATGGCCGATTCCGTACCACGCAAACATGATGTTGCTATCGTTTGAACCTCAAGTTCCTGTTATTGCCACCGGGGCGCGGCTTACTGGCCAAGCGAAGTTAGCGGCGTGTGGTTCATGTTTGCGCGCATCTTCCACTAGCTCGATCGCGGCCGCTGTTTCCACCGAAGTTGGTGAGCGGGGGAGTCCCCAAAGGTAGACGCCGCCCATCAAAGGCAACCTGTTCACCTCTCTCTCAAGTGTCTGTTGGTTGGTGCACATTTGGTCGATGAAGAGTGGCAGAGCCATCTTGCAGGGGGGTGTGCAAGAGGGCCATACATACCTGCAGCCTGGCTTCATGTTGGCTTGCGAACATAACTGGAGGGTAGACTGAAAAATGAAAATTCCGCGGTCAATAAGGTAACTGCGAGGCTGTGCCGATGCCGATCTTGCCGAACGGATTGGCGGGACACGGCAATGACGTTGCCGCGCCGGTAGGATCAAGGCATTCACGGATCTCGGATCCTGCAATCGGATGTTTAAAACAACGACATCTGAACCAAGCCCAACCCAATCATCTCCACATCGACTTCGCCCTTTTCCAGCCCATGCACCCAACAACATGTCACCAACACCCCTCCACGCCCGACAGCGAGTCATCCGCCCGCCCTCAGAAAGACTCACAAAAGGCCAAATCATCGCCGTCGCCGTCGTCCTTGGCGTCTTCACCGTAACCGTTCCGATTCTTGCCTTCTTCTGGCTGAGACGTCGGAAGCGAAGGCGGGCCCTTGAGAAACAGCGACAGCACCGATTGAACGACATGGCGAGGAGCAGCGGGTATGCTGCATGATTTGTGGGGATCGGACAACACAAAGGTGGAGCTCAAAATAAAGGACTTAAAAAAAGAAGATAGCTTAGACTGGTTTCGATCCAGTGACCTCCGGGTTATGAGCCCGGCGCTCTTCCCCTGAGCTACTAAGCTTTGCCAATTGATAGAAGAAAGGGTACAGGATTCTCCTGATATTGCTGTGCGGGTGGGTCTGACTGTGTGACTCAGGGTTTATCTGCGGGTCAAGGGGCGTTCAGAAGTGGAGCTGCGCATGGGCATCTGCTGCAGAGGTTCCTGTTGCAATTAAGTGCAAAACGATCAGGTTTTAAACAAACGAGAAATGCAAAGCGTTTTATCCAAACCATTCGCTTTAGCTCGAATGCTGGTAACCGTCACTTTTGGAAAATGGCAGCAAAAAGTCACCAAAGGGCTGAGGGGCAAAAATGGTGCCCAATAACAGGATTGAACTGTTGACCTTCGCATTACTTGACATCTCAGAATGGGATATTAGTACGACGCTCTAACCAGCTGAGCTAATCAGGCTTTCTCATTGGATGATTATCGGACCAGCTAAACCGCCTCATCATACTGAGCGGACAACGCGAGCGACAAACTTCAGGGGTAGCCCCCGATGAGCTGCGACATCTGCAGAATAATTGGACATTGCATTGCGCTATGGTGTCTGAAGAGACTGTATTTGGACATGGTATCAAGTGAGACCACAGGAGAAATCATCGTCCATCACCGAAACCACAAGATACTGTTGAGATCATATCCAATCCTTCCTCCCCTCACTCAGTCATGACAAACGGCTGCGGATCAGTCGGCACCAGCGTCGCCACACTAACATGCGGCCACGTGAGCATAAGGCCCGGCGGCCCAAAGTTGAGATTCACATTCTGGGAATACTGGATCTGGATCCCGGGAACCTTGATAGTCCTCCTCTCTGTGACACCACCTGGGGGCGCCGTGATGGCGAACTTGGGGGTTGGGGCCCTGGCTCCAGGGGGCAGGGATGCCAGAAGGATCTGGGTGCTGTATGGAGCCATTTTGCCGACGACAACGTTGTACTCGACCCGCTCGATGTAGAAGGTCGAGGTCATGAAGTCAGCGTGGGCGTTGGGCTTGTCGCCCTCTCCGGGGGATTGAATCGTCACACCCTTGGTGGGCCTTGGAGGGGGTCCGGTCGCCGCCACGGGAGTTTGCGGGCCCGCGAGGAAGGCAATGTTGGCAGTTCCACCAGCGTTGAGCTCAGAGGACGGTGTGCCGGTGGTGACGGTGAAGGTGATGGTTTCCTTGATGTCGAGCTCGCTCGTTTCAATGGCCTTTTGGAGAACTAGGTTGGGGTTCTTGATGATGTCCGAGGTGATCCTGTCATTTTGGACAAACAGCTTGAGATCGCCGGGGGGGACCCGCCGGGTATTGTTGGGGGTATCAGCATCCATCTGGTGCGCGAAGGCACGCTGTCTGGCAGCAGGATTCCCGATGGTGAAGGGCATGGTGTTGAGCTCCTCAAACTCAGGGCCGCCGGGCTTTCCACCGATCACCGTTTCCTTGTTCCTCTCGGGAATGAAGCCCTGGGCATTGATGGTGGTACCGTGCGGGATAGATGCCATGCGGCAAATGGTATGTTTGCCGTTCTGGAAATTGGCCGGAGGAACAGTGAGCCACACACCAGGCTCAAAGTGGATGCCGGCGCCCTCGGTTGACCGGGGCTTGTCGCCCTTTCCAGTCTCCGGATTCGTTGTGTTTTGGACTGTCTGGAGATAGGCGAGTCCTTGGAGGGTGATGTCGCCCTGGTCACCAAACCCACGGTTCGGGATGTTGCCGAGGGTCGGACCAAACGTCAGTTGCTCGGTGGTGAGGTTGAGGATCAGCTTGTTGTCGGTGGGTCCGTCGCCCTCGTCAGTCAGCCTCGTGAAGGGACTCGGAACCCAAATGAGGTTGAAGCCGTTACCAGCATAGGAGCCCTTGAAGTGCTGGAGCGGGAAGGGGAGAAGGTTCTCGGGGTGGGATCCAGGCCCGCCCGGCAGGTGGAGCTGTTCGCCGGCCTGGGCCTCACCTGATGCCGGCGGTTGATTTTCAGTCAAGGGAACCTGCTCACCGTCCCCGGGCCTTGGCAGGCGGCGGGAGACATCGTCGTGAGGGCCTTTGTTGAGCTTGCCAACAGGAGCCCATTGGAATCCAGCAAGGTCGAGGCCAGGGGCGGGGTGGGTGATGTTGAGGGGGGCAATGACATGTCCGTCGGCCGTGATCTCGCTAGCCATGATGTCTGTCGGCTGGGGGTGTTGTTCTGACTCGGAATAGAGCGGAATGGAGGAGAAGAGGAGCTGTGACAGTGAGAGAGGAAGCTTGGCCAAGGAGTTGGCGGGAACATCAGGGAGCAACGTAGACGGTCAAGAATTTATACCTGCCCGAGCGAGCTGAGAACAGCCTGTCTCGGATGAGTTCCACGACGTCCCGGCAGAGACCGACTGCTTTGTCGGCCGCCGCCATTTCCAGTGTGTTTCTTGACCGCCAGTTGAACTTCATTCCGCGAGCGCCCGTTCCGAAGGCGTGCTGCTTCTGTGTTCAAACAGGCAATGCGCTCGTGTGGCGCATACCCTAACGACGCCGACAAAAACGATGCCTTTGAAAAAAGTGTGCCAGGGGAAGGACCCTGCAGGAGCTGAGGCCATTTGGAGTTTATCAACCCCTCTTTGTGCTACCAGTGCAGGCAAGGAAGGCGCGAGCCAAGGAATGTGGTTGGCAGAAGGTTCAGCCTCAAGTCGGACTTACCCCTCCCGCTGCACCAACGGCATGGGAAGCTGCAGGTGATAGTGCAGGTCTAGATTTCAGCCCTGTTGGGCCACGGGATGACCAGGTGTGATCTGATGTCGGCCGGTCAGCGCGAAACCAACGAGATGATTGGTGGAAGAGAGACACACGTTTTGCGTGGCTAGCTGAGGGAAAGCCACAGATTCTTTCTCCCGACGCAGCACTGACGATTGAGGAATGCTTCCCGGTCTTATCGTAGCAGACGCCGCGGATAAGGGCGCATGCTCTGTCGATACCAAGAAAATAAGGCAAAGACCCCCTCCCCGCCTTCACAGTTCTCCACCTGTGAGGTTGCTCCTTCCACGCCGCGACATGCTTCAACGCTTTCTTTTCCACAAAACAAATTGGAACTACACCCTCTTCCACTAAAGCTCCCGAGGTCCTTTCCATCGACGAATGAAAAGGCAGTTGTGGGCGCAATCGGCCGCCAGCGGCCGCTCTTAGACTCCAAACATGTCAAAGTTGCCAGCACACAGCATCCTTTAGAACGCAGCCAAGAAATACATTGTGTTTAGGATTCATGACAAAGCCATTATCAGGCGACCAGGCCGACACAACGACTCCAGTCCACCTCCTCAGACGACAGAATCCTCGGGGAACCAGCCCATCCCCTCTGCAATTCAATCAAAACCCCACCTCCAACACACTCCCACTCCGACCACTCCATCCTCACAACCCGCTTAACATCCCATCCCTCATCCACCCTCTTCACCAAAGCCACCCACTCCCCCCTCGACCGCTCACATGCCGCTCCAAACGTAGTGTACATGAGCAAATCCAACGCCCGTATCTGCGCCTCCTCATGCAGCGCCATCTCACTCTCCCCCTCCCCACCACAGGAATCAGGCAGCACCCTCTCCACCAACACCAACCTCGCCCCCTTTTTCGTCGCCGGTACCAAGTTCCTCAGTATCTCAACACACTTCTCATCCGGCCAATCGTGTAAGATCCGACTAAGCAGATACACACCAACACCCACACCCTCCCCCTCCTCCCCCTCCACCAATGTCTGCTCCTTAAAGAAATCCTGCGCCCGAAACTTGACCCTATCACTCACCCCACCCTGGAGAATAACCTTCCCCGCAGCTTATTCATTCCCCGGGAGATCCTGCACCACGACTCTTAAATGGGAAAAC
The DNA here is from genome assembly GCA_033296975.1 of Podospora aff. communis PSN243. Lineage (NCBI taxonomy): Eukaryota > Fungi > Ascomycota > Sordariomycetes > Sordariales > Podosporaceae > Podospora > Podospora aff. communis PSN243. Next base: position 104,588 of record MU865986.1, on the reverse strand, counting down.
GCCCTCGCCAGGTCCACAGCGTTATGCCCATTCCCGCCGCCCACGTCCACGACTGTTGTACCCTCCGCGAGTGATTCCCAGGGGAAGCCTTGGAGTAACAGTACATTTCCAGGCCCGGTGAGGGATTCCATCTGCGTTTTCATCGCGTCGCTGAATTTTTCCATTCCGCTCTTCCCTTCCGAGGTGTTATCCTTAAAACTGCTCCAAAAGTCGCGATGAGATTCGTCAAGGAGGGAAGCAGGCGGTATAGGCCAGTGTTTCATCGCCGTTGCGAAATGCATAAAAGAGGCGGTGGCCTGTGTGGCGGAAGATGTGCATTGTGTATGCGTACGAGAAGATCCGGCGTAGGGGTGTAGGGTGGACGCCTATTTTTGTGGAGGGGGAGGAGATGGTGATGGATTCTCCGGAAAGGGGCACGGCGTGGGCGATGCGGAGCTCGTGGATGGCGCGAAGGACGGCGACGGCGGTGCGGTCCGTGGTGATGATGGAGTGGAGGGCGCCTGTGGGACCGCGGGCGAGGGTAAGCATGGTGTTGGAGGCTTCGATGAGGGCGGTGCGAGATTGCATGAGGAGGGTGTTGAAGATGTCGTGGTAGTTGGCTCGGCTGCCTGGGTCGAAGCTCGGTTGGGAAGGGAGTCCATCTTCGAGGATGGAGGCGTGCCTGAGGATTTCTTTGGCCAGAGAGACCAGCGAGGGGTTTGAGGAGTTGGACATTTTGGATGTGGTTTCGATTGAAGCGGAGAAGGATCCTTGATAACCTGTAAAACAAGTGTCCGGGACAGGTATTTAAAGGCTGAAGCATTGCCGTCCATGTATCGGTGAATGCATCCCGTGAATACGATACCGTGTCCGCTCCTTTGTTTGCTCGCTTCTCGCTTCACTGTTGGCTCCTATGATGCAACAGAGTTGCCATTTCTGTCTTGTTTGCGGTGGGCTCATTGCAATTCACTTGCACGCGACCCTTTGCAAGACCCAACCCTATTCTAGGTAGTCGAATGGAAGAAAAGTCGTTTGATCGTGCGTATTCACCCAAAATTCCGCCGAGTCCGCCCCGTCACATTCCCCAACCTATCCAAAAGCTTCACCACCTCTTCGTGTCCTCCCTTCTTTGCAACCTCCCCAGCTGTCAACCCATCCCCATCGACCGCCTGAATATCCGCCCCCATCGCGACCAACTCGCGAACCATATTCCATCTCCCCTTTGCAGCCGCCACATGTAACGCCGTCCTCCCTTTTGCCCCCTTATCCCCGACCCTCGCCCCTGCGTCCATCAGCGCCCTCATAGCCAGCCAATTCCCCCTCCTGGCTGCCATGTGTATCGGCATGTCCCCGTTACGATTCCGTATGGCGTACAACGGAACCGCAGGCGTGCCGCCAGAGTGGTAGTGCTGGACCAGCAGCCGCACCCCTTCAACCCCAGCCTTGGTAGCATCCCGGATCAAATGCGCGGGCGTGTTTCCCTTCTTGTCTGTGGCAGCGGCGCAGGCGCCAGACTGTAAAAGTAGCTCGACTACTTCGGCAAAGACCCATGCGGATGCGGCGCTGTGCAGTGGGGTTTGCCCGTGGCCGTTCCGAATATTGATATCCGCCCCGTTTCGCAGGAGGATGGAGATCAGGCCGGGTTGCCCGGATGCTGCGGCAAGGTGGAGGGGCGTGTTACGAGTAGTGTCAGCGGTGCACGCATTGATGAGTCTTATACCGCCGGCCGTGAGAAGGGTGGAGAGGATGCGCTCCTTGTTCGGGGCACTTGCGGGGCGCACCGTGAGAGCGCCCTCTTTGTTTATCAGTGGCATGCAGGCGAGGTGGATTACATGACGTCCCTGAGCGTCCCGGCTGAAAAGGTTGGCGCCGGATGGGTTGGTGGACGCTGGAGTGTCTTCCGGTGCCTTGGGCTTGCCATCTACCCCTGATGGACCAAGGAGCAAGGCGTCGAGGATGTCGTCTCGCTGATCGATAATGACGTGATGCAGAGGATTTTGCGGCGGAGGTCGGGGAAAGACGGGCTCCTTCAGGTGCAAGACGTCGCGCAGCTTCGCCCCCTTGGAGAGGGCGAGGTTGACCATAGGCCCAACGCCGGCAAGACAGGCCGAGGCCAGGACTTCGTACCATTCCATAGACGAGTTGTAGTCCTCGGGGGCGCCGCGGGTGACGCGTTCGAGCCACGAGGCTGAAGGGGGCGAGCGGGTTCGGTAAACGAGCTCCTTTTTGCCTTCGGTGTGCCAGTACAGCTGTAGATTTCGGGCACATGTATCGAGGAGTTTGATGTAGGATGCCGAGTCCAGAGTCGGGGCGTTGTTGCTGAGAAATAAGTTGACAATGTCATCATGGCCGTTTGAAAGTGCGACGGCCATGGGGTTGACGCCGCGTTTGTTCGTCGCCGCCTTGTCCGCCCCAAGCGCAATCAAGGCGGTAACGCACTCGACGTGACTACTACGATCGGCTCGAGCAAGGGCCTGAGCAGCCTCGCCGTGGAGTTTGCAGGCGCATTGTCCCGCGTTGCTCGCTGCTCGGGTGCTGATAAGAATCTCGGCCGCCGTGGCGAAATGAAGCGGTGTATCGCCGAAGCCGGACTTGTCGTTAACGTCGGCACCATGTCTCACAAGACACCTGACAGCGTCTGTTTTTGCGGCCGACGCGGCAATATGGATCGGTGCTTCGTTGTAGTTGGCTCTTACTGAGACATCGGAACCGCTCAAGATGAGCAGGTTGATGATGTCGGTATGGCCAGCACACGCAGCACTATGAAGTGGCTTCCATCCCTTTTCCATGTGGCAGCAAAGGTGGCGACTCCAGGGAACAGACTTCGTCGGCACGGGGCCCCTCCAAGGATGCCTGTAGAGCGGATCGAGTGGTAGATTGAGACTGGCCCCACGATCCAGGAGAAGCTTCACTACTTCTTTTCTTCCCACATACGATGCAAAGTGCAGAGCTGTGCCAACGTCGTCGGCAAACGCATCGATATCAACACCATGGTTCAGAACCGTCTTTAGAAACGAAAGATCCGCATGTTCCACGGCGTAGTGAAGAATGGTCCTTCCGTTTCGGTCCGTGGCGTTGACGTTGGCTCCGTGCTTCAGCAAGGTGAAGGCTTGGGTGAAGTTCTTCGCTATCCCAGCCGCAAGGAATGCTGTTGAGCCATCCGAGGCCGTGGGAGCCAGGTCTGGTTTGGATGCCAGAACCAGGTGGAACGACGCCATGGCCCCTTTCCAGTTGGTAGCGGCTAGATGCAGCGGTGTTGCACCTGAAGATGTGTTTGCATTGATGTCAGCCCCGTGACGAAGCAACAGTCGCACCGCATCTGGTCTTCCGAGGGCGAGGTGAAGAGGCGATATCCCTTCATCATCCTGGGTCAACGGAGACATGCCGCGTTGGAGGAGAAGCTCCAATATGCCCCTGTCTGGCGTTTTGGAAACGGCGGCCCCCATGATTGTGTCCTCGCAGCGCTGCCTGACATGGGTGAGAGGGGGTTCTGCCTTTTCTATCGAGGTCTTTGCCAGCTCGAACTCGTCAGCTTTGAAGGCCGCCGCCGCCATGCTGAACATGTTGTCGCTCGGAACATGAGAAGGAATTTGGGAAACCAAGTACTTGGCCATCCCGATTTCCTTGGCCTTAATAGCTGCCTCAACCGCTGTCTCTCCCTCTGCGCTGCTGGCTGAAATTCCCCTTGTTGCGTACTTGTATGGCAACAAGGGGTCATCCAGATGCTTCAGCAAGAGCTCAATTAGTCCAACATCGCCTTTCCTGACAGCATCGTGAATGATAGAGACCCTGCCGCTGTCGTCCAGTGAGTCAATCCATGTCCGAGAGGAAAGAAGGTACTCGACGACGCTGGTCGAGCCTTCTCGAGCAGCTGTCCACAGGAGGTTGTGCCGACTGGATAAAGCCGTCTCTGACAGGTTGTGGCCGTGACGGACGAGAAGCTTGACCATGTCGAGATTGCCTTTGCCCACCGCCTCATCCATGGCAGTGCCTTGCCAATCTTCAACGTACATGTCGACACCGTAGCGCAACAGCATCTCGGCGGCCTCTGGGCTTCCTTTCGTAGCAGCCGTGTGAAGTGCTGTTCCCTCGAGCCTGTCAGGGTCTCGGGCAATCCGCGTGTTCTTGTCCAAGCCATATTCGATGAGCAGCGCCACCATCACTTCATCGTTCTTCTCGGCTGCGAGGTGAAGCAGTGATTCGCCCGAGTCATTCCGGTACTGCATAGAGGCACCGTGTTGCAGAAGCAGCTGCACTGCCATCGTGTGTCCTGCTTGCACAGCCACGGACATGGCCGTCTCGCGTTTGTAAGAAGAGGCGTCAACATCATGGCAGTCGCGTTCCAGAAGACACTTCAGCACAGAGCTCAGTCCTAACCGTGCAGCCTTCAAGACGGGCGTCTCGTTGTCCGTAACCAAGATGGCGTACTCGGAGGCGGGCGAAGTCCCGAAAAACGTTCGCTTTTCAATCCAGCACGGCTTTACCTCGTACAAGTGCTGCAAATAGTCGGCAGCAGATTTCGTGAGATCCAAGTTGTCACCATCGTTTCTGCTCATCTTGAAGTGCTTGACCCAGTGCGCCTGCGCATAAGACTTGCTGGGCGCCCATGGCTCCCGCGGCTGGTTGGTTGTGCGAGTAGACGAGTCCGGGATCTGTTTCCGAAGGTAGCGAAGACAAACCAGAGCCATCCGTCCATGAGCATCGGGAAATACGATTTCCCGATCCTCCGTAACTGCCGAAAGCTGAACGTCTCCAGTCAGGACCACGTAGAACTCCTGTGTCTCCTGCCTGTAATCGACCTGAACCAGTCCCCGACAGAGGTCAGAGCAAAGCCAGGTGCCTTCCTCGACTTCCACAGCTCGTGAAGTTGAGCCTTGTATCTGAGTTTCGCCAACGTGCAGAGTCGCATCCACGGGTCTAACCCAGAAGTCGAGCTCGTACCCCCAAGCTGTGCGGCGGCCTGTGCGGCGAAGCCACATCTGAAGAGGGATTGTGTCTTGCAAGTCTGTTGCCAACCCAGCGACGAAGTCGTTTAGTGTCATCGTTTCCGCGGCATGCAACAGCCACGACAGGCTCTTTAGGGCCAAGTACCGACGAGGCCAAGTGTCTCCGAGGATGGGATCGAGAAGGTGATTCGTTCGATAGGATGGCGCTACAGACACTCTTCTCATCTTCCCCGAGACCCCAGTGTCATTGATGCTTTGACGTTCGAGTCGTATCCGCCTCTGCAGCTTGAGATGAGCCATCAGGTACATGTCTCCGCTCTCCGCGGCAGCTTCCTTGACAGCATCATCAGGTCGGCAGCCAGCCTTATCCAGGACCTCTTCCGCTTCCGGAATGGCATCGAGATATGCCCTGGTGGACGAGATAATATCTGTGTAACGGGCCTGGATAACAAGTGGCTGACTGATGTCCAGAAATGCTTGGTCGATGTCGTCGTGGCATTTGCATTTTCCCGGCAGAAGACTGTGTGTTTGGGACGTAAGGAAGAGTCTTGTGCCGCGGTTGGCCATCCACTGCAGCTTCTGGAGAAGCATCGGCCTCTCTCCTGCCCGGGGACACTTCTCCAGCGCGTCCACGCAGATGTACACTCTTCGAAAGTTGCCGACCAGCGCCATGATGACGAGCATGATGTTGTCAATGTCCGGCGTCACGGTCTTTTGCTGACCATTTTCCTGGGAACCAGCCTCCTGGTGAAGTTTCAGCAGCAGTGGGGTCATTGTTGTGCTCTGGCGGACAAGTTGTGCGCAGAGGCACAAGAGAAGTGTATGTGCTGTCAACTCCCCTTCCTTGATATCGCCGCAGTACAGGAAAGCAATGGCCGTGTCGCGCATAACCTTAGCAACATTGTCGCGGAGATGCGAGACAACAGCAGAAGTGCATGCGGTCTTGCCGCTGCCGGGGAGACCAGTGGCCGAGATGACGTTGGTTCGAGTGGCGCCAAGTGACCAGCGATTGAACGCGGGCTTGCTGAGGATGCAATCCGAGCCGCTGGTGGCAAGCCTTTCTGCGCTGGCGCTGGACTGCCACTGTTCGACATCTAGCTGCGAGAGCCAACTGGCGATTTGGTTCTTGAGCTCCGCGTCAGCCATTGTCGGCGATCTCTCATGTCTTGGCTTGGTGTGTTGGACAGGAGTGTGAGTCGCAGCAAGTATGGATCGAGACAGGCTCAATGGAAACCTGAATCTGCCGCTGCTTCGCGGACCAAAATTGCCCCGCGTGACATTTTCTGGTTCAGCCGCACCGATGTGCGAGTGAAAAGAGGGTGGCGATTCGCTGATCAGGTCGGCTCAAGTGCGGCAACCACGATTCGCGTTTTAGGAAGGTGCGAAAGGGACCTCGAGCTTCGCTGTTCCACTCTCCCTAGGCTAATTCTGCTGAACCCAACGTTCCCGTCATTGCTCAACATCTGCATCCAAATTCACCATGGAAAATTTCGCAGCAGAACTTTCACGCCTGCTTGGCCAAACAGTCAAGGTTACTAGTCTGGACAAGGTCGCGCAGGAAGGCGCGCCAGAAAAAAAGACCGAGATATCCTCCACAAAGTACCCGCCCGTATTGCCGCCCGACGAGGAAGAAGAAGAGGAAGCGGCCCCCACATACAGCTACCGCGCCCTCGGCAAAGACGAGATTCGCCTTCTTGTCTTGCAACCCTCGGTGTTCAGGAACCCCGTCATCGAGTGTTATGTCGAGCATCACACCTTGGCTAGAACCAAGGCATTTCAGGCCCTCTCGTACGTCTGGGGTGCTCCAGCCGATGGCACCGAGACCATTTTACTTGATGGATGCTCCGTCCCCGTAGCACGCAACCTGTACAGTTTTCTGCGCCATTTTCGCAAGCCCGACACATGCGCAGTGCTCTGGATCGATGCTGTGTGCATTGATCAGAGCAATGACGCCGAGAGAGCCGCCCAGATCCGCCTCATGAAGCGCGTCTACGAGAGTGCGGATGAAATAGTCATCTGGCTCGGCTTGGGCAACCGGACCATGGAATCGGCATTGGACCGCACCCGTCACTTACACAAAACCTTGAACACCAAACTCGAAGTAGCCGAGCACCTTAGCAGAGAAGACACCAGCCTGATTCTAGGCCATCAGGACAACGACAAGGGGAAATTGTGGATCGAGGGCCTGCAAAAGATCTTTGACCGCCCCTGGTGGACGCGGATATGGGTCTACCAAGAAGCTACCGCTCCAGCCAAGCGAGGAGCTACCATGTGTCTCGGGACCTACCGCGACCCCTTTCAGTTCCCGAGCAAGCCCTTTCACGTCAGCATCCCCTTTCATATGATTCTCGCCGTCCACAAAGCCGTCCGCCTCGCATTGGTTTCTCAGCCCCCGGATCCACCCCTGAGCTTGGGTGCAAACAGCCAAAACTCCATCACCATGCAAGTCTATCTCGACCTCCGACAGAAATACCAGCTCAGAGGATCCAGCCATTTCCTCCGTCTCGCCGATTTACTCCCTGCGCTCCGTGGGTTTGAAGCCACCAATCCACGGGACAAGGTCTACGCCCTGCTTCCCACGTCTCTAGACGGCCTGGAGGTGATCGACATCTCGTACAGCCTGTCCGTTGCCGACGTCTACACGAACACCGCCACCGCCTTCATCGAGAAGCATCGCAACCTTGATATCCTCGGTCACTGTTCCTACCGTTCAGATAACCCACATAACCTTCCGTCCTGGGTACCCGACTGGACGGCCAAGCCGACACCCGTGCCCTTCTTCAAGCGCGCCGTGAAGACGATACCCCTGACCGACGCCGATATGGATAAGGTGTTGGAAAATAGTTCCATCACGAAGCTATACTCCGCGTCCAAAGACACAGTCGCAGACGCCCCCTTTCAAACAGACGGTGGCAAACGCACCCTAACCTGCCGAGGCCACTCCATCGACTCCATCATCCTCGTATCACCCTCCACGCCTCCCACCCACGACGGTAACGACGGACTCAGCGAGTGGAAGGATTGGTTCCGAGGCGCCTCATCCTCACTCCCCGCAGGGTCTCCGGCTCTACAGCCAGAAGTGCTGGCGAGAACCATGCATGGGGACTGTCACAGGATCGCCCTCGACATTGGCGTTCGAGGCGTGCCTCGACCTCCACCTACTGCTCTCAATTCATGCCAGGACATTTGGGGTTTACACTCAGCGTCATATGGACGTAAATTGTTCTTGACAAGGAAGGGATATCTGGGACTGGCGCCGGAGAGCGTGGAGATGGGAGATGAAGTGGTTCTTCTGGAAGGGGGGCAGCTTCCGTTTGTGCTGAGAAAACGGGAGGTTCAGGGGTCAGATGCGAAGGACACATGGTTGCTAATCGGAGAGACATATGTGGACGGTATTATGGATGGTGAAGTTTGGGTAGAGGGTGATGCGACGGTGTTCAGCATCGAGTAGGTTGTGGATGTTGTCGGTTTTGGTGCATCGCGTGGTATGACCATTAATTTGAGACTGAACTGAGAAAGATTTGAGCCTTGGGGCCCATACACTGGGTGCAGTGTCGTTGTCATATCATTCCACCCTCAACCCAGCTCAACGCAGGACAGAGAGAACAACCTCAGGGACTCAAGGAAAACACCTCCGACTCACACAATACGGCGATTAACGGCACCAAACACACTCAGTTCCACACTGGCGTCCTTCACTTGTCCTCTCGCCACATCCTCATCTTGCCACCTGTCAATGCAGCCTCTTCGCCGTAATAAATCTCGGAGCCATCCGACGCCCAGCCTTGACGACCCGGCTTGGCACAACTCCAAGCCCACCCATCAAGCGCCTGTCATTCAACGGAACAACAATGAGAAAAGACTACTGGTCGGCTAATGCCAATACCAAGAACAAATCCTTTACAGATCGACGTCAACCGCGCAGCTGTCAAATCTTGTCTCCGACGAAGCCAAGCCTCCAACCGCCAGGTCGTCCAACTCCACCTTCGGGTGCTTTTTCTCTTCAACACTCGCATGAGGCCACACACACAATGTTCTCTCACCTCCATCCCCTGCTGCTAGCCAGCACCCTCCTCACCCTCACCACCGCAACAAAAACACCAGACTGCCTCCCCGGCCCATACACCCACCCATCCCACGTCCCCTGCCTCGGCCACCCATCCCTCGCACACGTCGCACGTGGTCCTGCCGCGCTGGGCACCTCCCACACCCCATGGACTCACACCCCCTTCTGCCCCGACCAAACAGACTACTGCATCTACACCAACGCCGCATTCCACCGCTGGGGCGTCAGCGTCGTCGGGATCCCCGACGCCAAGGCCAAAGCCCGAAATGAAAGCAGCAGTATCCCCTTTGTTGAAGCCCTTTTCCGAGATAAAACACCCACTCTCGGCTTTGATGGAGTCCTATCCTACGATGACACCAACCCGGGGTACACCCTCTCCGACATTCCCGGAAAGGGGAAGGGAGTGGTCACTACGAGGAGGTTTAAGAGGGGGGACGTGATATTTGTCGATCAGGCGGTGATGCTCGTGGAGACGGCGTTCCCGCAAAAGGTGACGCGGTCGCTGGGGAGGGAGATGCTGAATGAGGGGATGGCGCGGTTGTCGGAGGAGGGGAGGGAGGTTTCCACGGCGTTGGCGCGGAGCGGGAAGGTGCAGGATGGGTTGTCGAGGGCGGAGGATGTTATCAAGACGAATGCGTTTAGTGTGACGTTGGGGGGGAGGGCGTATATGGCGCTGTTTCCGATGGTTTCGGTAAGTTGTTTTCTTCCTTTTTTTTTTTTCCTCGTCACCGCCCGTGGGATAATAAGAGGCGTTGCTGACGATGGACAGAGGATTAATCATGGGTGTAAACCGTTGGCCATGGTCAATTGGGATCAGAATACGCTTACGAATACCATCAAGGCGTTTCGGGATATTGAGGAGGGGGAGGAGATTACCGTCAGTTGTAGGTTTCACTGGAGTGGTCCCCCCTGGAAGCCAGACGCTGATAATGCACAGACTCGGACCTCGGCATGCTCTCCACCGAACGCCTCGCCATCCTGCGCAGCAGATGGGGCTTTACCTGCACATGCGACTTGTGCTCATCATCCAAGGAAGAGCTCGCTGCGTCTGATGCCCGTCGCAAGCGCTTCAACGAGCTCGGTGTCAAGGTCATCAAGACGCTCGAAGGAGGGGACATCAAGAAGGCCATTGGTTACCACCGTGAAGTGATACGAGCGATTCAGGAAGAGCAGTTGACGCCGCATTTAGGCGATTATTACGAAGTGGCGGCACAGTTGTACAATGCTGTGGGAGATAGGACGAACGCGGCCGAGTTTGCAAAGTTGGCGGTGGAGGAGTACACTGACTTTGGGAAGGGATTAGAAGGGAAGGAAGATTTGCAAGCATTGGCCGAGGAAGCGGTGCATGTGGAGAAAAGATGAGAATGAAATGAAAATACATGCGTCTCCAAAGGGGTTCAGGGGTCAGGAGTTTGGGTCAACAATGAGGGATTCACTCGCACAAGGGGTCCATCAGACAAATTTTGCGTTGTGTATTCTATCAACTGGCAAAGCTTAGTAGCTCAGGGGAAGAGCGCCGGGCTCATAACCCGGAGGTCACTGGATCGAAACCAGTCTAAGCTAAAATCACATTTTTTTTGCACTTCTTGTGGAGCACAACAGAAAAGGGGCTCGAGTCAGGGGTAACCTCGGCAGCATCTCGCATTCTTTTTACAACACCAAACTCTTTTTGACAATATACAGCCGAACCAGAATATTTACACACAAGGCAACAAATAAGAAAAATAAAGACTTTCAATCAACAACACTCTTGTTATACCCCGTAGCCATCTCCGCAGCCGCCTGCCCGTCCCCCATCTCGTGGTACTCGACCGGTTGCGTCCGCCACTCCTTCACGTTCCGCATAAACATGGGCGAATCCACCGTCGCGCTGGAAACCTCCGTGTTCAAGTCTTCAGATCTAAATGTCCCCTGGGGACTGGCTGCGAATCCACCGCCTCGTATCCTCGTCCCGGATTCAGACTCGGCGCCCAACTCGCTCCCTCTTGGTTCTGGTTTTTCTTTTTGTTCTGGTTTCTTTTGTCGGCGCTTGCGAAGGAAGAAGTATATACCCACTGCGATTAACGTCACCAGAGCGAGGGCGCCGACGGTGATTCCGGCGATGCTCGCTGGTCCGGTCCCGCTGCTTCCTGTCGGTGTTGAGGTTTGCGTAGGTGATATACTCGCGGCACTACCTGTCGTGGACGTCAAACTCCCACTCGTCGCCCCTTCAGTCCCGCTACTCCCCGTCGTGCTCATACCCCCAGTCGAGGTAGACGCATTGGCCGCAGTCAAAACCGCCGCATCCCCAGCCAACCCCCTGAGCACATCCCTCTTGTACTCCCCCAACGGAAGCGCCTTGCGCAGCACCCGAACCGACATGTCCGCTGCGACACCCGACGTCGTGTACTTTGGTCCCGCATTTGCAGCTGTGGTTGCCCCAGCAGCGCTCCCAAACCACATCTGGGCTGTATTCGCAACGACACTAAGACAGTATCTCGACGTCGGCTCGAGGGAGTCGCGGTTCGTGCAGACCCAGTCGCCATCGGGACAGCACCACGTCTGCGCCAGAGTCCCGGTGTATGGCGTTGGAGTTGCCGAAGGGTTGGAGAGGGTCAGCGTGGTGGCGCAGGCCGGTGTGAAGCCGAGGGGACACGCGGTGCCGGGGTAAGCTACTGTTTGCTCCGAGTAGGGTTCTGTAGCATTACAATAAGTCCATGTCAATGACCCGACAGAGTCCGGTAGAGAAAGAGACTAAGACGCACCCCCATTGTTTATGACATCAAACCGATTTGGATAACAGTCCAGATTAAGATACTTGTACGACTCCGAGTTGATGCGATCCACAAGGTCGCACGCGTAGCTCTTTCGCAGCTTGCCGGCCGGTGTGAAACACAGCACGGAGCGGGAGCTGCAGGCAGCCGCGGCAGTGGCGCTCGGGGAAAAGGGCGTGGTTTGCGGCGCCAAGGTAAAAGCGCCGTTGGTGCGGTCCGAGAATGTGGCCGGTGGAGTCGCCATGGCTTCGTATACCTTGGTTAGTATTACCCAGGTTTGCAGGTGTTGCCTGAGGAAAAGGTGGAATGGACATTGACATGGGGGATGTTGGGGATGGAAACACTGAAAAAAAAGGACAAAGCGGTATTCAAACCGTCAAAGGCTTGTCGCCGAGGGACACGGAGCAGCCTTGATATTTCGCCGCCGCGTCCCCCGGGGAGGACTTCTCGCTGAAAGGGAGAAAGGGGAAATGGTGGAAATGATTGGCACGGTCTCGTGGGATTGTCCAAGCTTTTTGCCCCGTGGCGCGTTTGTCGTGGAATGTTTGCTTGCTCTCTGATTAGAGCAGGGGAACAGTTGGTGACTACCCGGGGGGATAGATGTCATCACGGCCTATTCTGGGAAGATACGTCTGGTAGTTGATGGTCGAAGAAGCCATTGACATCAACAGGAACCCAGTTCAAAAACATCTGCAACCATCCCCGAGGCTCATCCAGTCGTATATCTCCAGATCCTTTCCACTTGAACTCGCGATGTCGATTCGAGGGAGCCGCACTGCAACTCTCAAGGATCAAGTCGACGGGAAGCATGCACCTAAAGTAAGCGAAAGCAACTAAGTCAACCCATTGCCAATGAACCAACAGATTGATCATCTCAGATAAGAGGCCCAGCCGTGGGGAAATGAAGGCGATTGTTGACCATCAAAGACCGCGTTCGAGGTTCTGGCACTGTGTGATAAGCAGCTCTCCTCGCATGACGAACAAAGCCATCCACGCCGAACCCAGTGCTAACAAACACACCTCGCACCCCCTAGCAGGTAAATGCGCCACAAGAACCTTCTTTCGTCAGGGAGCACCCTTACCCATGCACGTGGAGGGCATGAATTCGCTAGCAAGATCCCCTTTGTTCCCCTTCATCCGCCGTGTGATCTCCTCTTGCCCCAATCCCTACCTACCCTTGCCCATCCCGTGCTTAACCCAGGGCCGCAATACCTGCCTCTAGTTCTCCTGTACAGAAATTTCCGCAGAAGCCACAGTATCAAGAAGGGGGCTGCAAACTTTCGTGATCGAAACACAAGCAAAAGTCTGATGGTCCAGCTCCCATCTTTGGATTGCCCGATCACCGCTGTCGCTTTTCGTCGACGGTAGCTCACCAGGAAGATCGCCTTCTCTTCCGTTCTGATCCCAGACGCTAAAAGCTTGGTGACGAACATGTAGGTTGTCGTCCGTGGGGATACCCCTGAATACCGCGATCTTATCGTCAGCTAGACAGTCTGCATCCTGGGGATCCCCGGCGCAGAAGAAGCAGACCTGGAAGTCTGGTCTGTTTCCGCTCTCGCTTTTGAACGAGAAGCAAGCAAGTGTGGAGACGTTGGTGAACGGCGATAGTCGTATTGTCTCGGAGACAAAGTCATAGCCCTCAACAGGAGCAACATCGCAGAACCGCACCCGTACCTCGTAGTCGGAATCTTCAGCCAGAGCTGGTCGAGCCCGGATGTAGTTGACGAAATGGTCGGCGCCAAAGTTTTGCTCGTGAATCCCGTGCGGCACTAATATTGTGGTAACTGGATAGAACAGGTTCAGCTCGTCCAAGTCGGTAGGCATCTCCGAGTCTGAAAACGGGATGACAATTCCGTCCCGGGCGTAGTCGCTTCGTCCGGTCCGCAGTCGACTCAGTCTCACCATGCAATGAGACTCCTTGTTCGGGTGCGGCCTGCACCCTAGCAGTCCCATGAACCCACTGACGTGTATGCGTGTTCTCAGAGAGATTCCCCGGTTCGTGATTGAAATTGATGGCACAGCGTCTCCATCTCGCTGCCGGGAAGCCGAGACGTCAAAGGTGCCCTCGAAGAAGGACGGCGAGGGAGCGAGTAAGCTCCAGTATCCAGACTCGACGTCGGTGGACCATGACGTACCAGCTGACCAGGCAAAGATGGAGGTGTCGTCCGATTTCCGGAGAATTTCTTCTTGGAGACGAATAAAAGCCCTTTCCCCGCCTTCGCCGTAGAGCATTGGCATGTTGACGCCAAAAACTCCGAGGAGGCAATACGCGAGGTCTTCGGGGCGAGTCGTCGTTCTCCGGGAAGCCCAGGACATGCGGTATGCAACGCTCTGCCGGCGAGGCGAGAAGCCGGCCAGAGTCACTACATCGATTCCCGTAATGGCAGAGATGTCGTCTGTCAGATCTGACCTGTCTCCGAATTCGATCCAGTCCTTGTCGAAAAAGACAATGCGTTTTGGCGCAATGAGCTCCTGCAAAGTCCAGCCCCGAGTAAACCAGCGGCACTGAGAAAGTTGGAAATACAGAGCACTGGGCAGCCGCAAAGACTCGGAATTCTCGGATGACGTGTCGTCTGAATGGGCATCCCCCAAAGATGCATCTTGAAAAGAGAAGTCCTCGAGGAAAGCATAACACACTGTGGATTTTGCATACCACTCGTACATGGAGTTGATAGCCTCGGAAAGCTCGGCGCTGCTTGTCTTATCGATGCAAACAGTGTCGATCCAGACATGGTCGTATCCGTCTTGTAGGGCGCGGGCCCTATTGTTTTCGCGTGAGGAGAGGTCCGCCATGTCTTGAAGGCATAGCTCCTCATCGCCCCAAGTGTGGGATAGAATGGCATATTGAGGCAGGTGAGCACCGAAGAACGGGCCTTCGAGCTTGAGTGTGGTCGTATTGATGAGTCTCATCTTGCCGCTCGAGACTGAAACACCCACTCAGCAGTCAACCGGTGTTTCGCACTGAGATGAATCTGGAAGTAAAACGAAGGAATTATGATCGCACGGCTCTCAGAGATCGGGTGGTTGTGCCTGGAGGTGTTGGGCTTCACCGCTCTTTTATTTCAGCCAACTCAGCCCCAATCCGCTTCGCTGGCGATTTTGGGAAGCAGAGCTTAAGGTACCTAAGTACCCCGCGAAAGTTCCTGTGGGCTCACTGAGCTCGTCTTACACATGCTCCCCCATTTTTCTTGGCCATATCTGGTCTCGACAACCACCCTAACCATTCCAAAACCAAGACCCGATCCATCCGCTCCATGACTGCTTCAGCGCTTTTTGCCGTTTCTGTTCCTCCATGCTGGAGAGAATGCGAATTGCAAGCCGAGGCGGAAATACCCTCTTCACGTCGGTATCGTTCAGGGATTTTTCGTGGCGGAGATCCGCGCCGGCTTTGATGAGAATCTCGGCAATGTTGGCGATTGGCTCGAGATGCTCCGGGTCCCATCCGCCCGAGTAGTCACATCGGACCTGGGTGCTGAACCACGACCAGAGGGTAGCCGAGAACTGGCATGGCGCATTGGGATCGGCTCCGTAAGTGAACAGGGTCTGAATGAACTGTCTCCGGAAGCCGGAAGGGACCCTTGCTCTTGCCCCCCTGGAGGACCTGAGATCTTCAACCAGGTAGAAGAAAATTTCCTCCCAGACTAGCGCCCCCTGGTGATTCTTAGCATTAACATCGCCAGTGTGACTTGCCGCGAGAGTGAAGACCTCGAACTCTTCTTGTCCTAGCTGCCAAGACCAGGCGTCCGAGTTCCCAGCAGTGCCAGGATTCCGTAGGAACTCGAGCAAATACTCCATGTACTCGTCCCACGCAACCTTGTGCACCCTAACTCCACTGGCGAGCAGCGTTCTCAATACGTCCATCCGGCCTGAGGGGCCGCCATCTATCTTGTGGCCGTGAAACCGCAATGTCTGGAGCAAGATATCTTTCCGGCTCCCCAACTGCCCGCCCGATCCGACACCAGTGAGATAGCGGTGTTTGAGAAAGTGGATTAGACCATTCCGGATTACTTCTTGCCACACGAACGTCTCCACCATCCCTGGTCGGCGGTAGTTGCCTGCGTCGCTCGCGTCGGCCATCAAGTCAGCCAACTTCGTTATAAGCGCAACGCCCTTCTCTGGTGATTCTTTCTCCACTTTGCTGCCGTAAAACATAGCCTGAACGACGATTCTGTCTCCATCTTTGCTGTCCCTGATGCAGGATCGTGCCATTGTAAAATAGTCGACATACGCACCCAGTACTACCCTGTCAACTGGCGTGTTCCCAATCTTTTCGTCTAGGAGATTGCTCATCTCGGGGCTCAAAAGAAAGTCTCGGACGGTGCGATGGAGAAACTGGACGATGTCCCGAGGGTCCGCGTCCAGCAAGCCCTTGCTGCGAGCGTTGAGTCTCCTCCGTGTCAACTTGATGCGGTCGCCCATGCTCACATCCTGTTGCTGACTTGAAATAGGGGGTGACAGCCAATCGTATTTTGGTGCTAATACTCGCTCGAGAGAGTCTTCCAGGAACGAGTAGAGGGCCATGGTGGGCGGCTCGGGGGCGTCCAGGGCGACGCGGAAGTACAGCGCCATTTGCATATGGTATATTTTCGGGACGGAGGCGAGAATATGTCGAAAGAACGGCTCTAGCTCGTCCGGAAGCTCGCTCGTCCTACGCTGGAGCAGCTGGATCGAGTCTCCATTGGTCAACCCCTCCTGCAGAGAGCGTACAACCAAGACGACCCAGAGAAACACGCCCTGGGCTCTCTGGGTGATCTCGTCCGCTAGAGCGCGATAGCTAGGATCCCTCTCTGATTCAACTTTCCAATGTATGTTGTCCTCCATGGTTGATAATATGTATCGCTGAATATCATGCTTGGTCAAGTCGTGGACGTTAAGTCTTTTCTCCGGGTCCAGCCCAAGGGAATCCTCAAAGACATTCCACGGCCGGCTCGACACGCACAGTTTGAAGTTTTGGCCCTTAGAGAGTGTCGTGATGATCCTGATGAGGTCCAGGTGGTCGCCGTGGTATTCATCCAACCCATCGATGAACAGGCAAAACTTTTTCGACATCGCAGCTACGGACAACCTGGACAGAGCCTCGAGCATCTCGGGAACCGTCCAGGTCTGGTGTGTGATGTTACCGCCGGTCCCGATGACCCGGTACCTCTGACTGTGGATTTCTGCCTTCGTTGTCTCCCAGCGCTCAGGTGCGCCAACGGAAATGAGCTCAGGATTCCGTGTAAAGATGTCGAATAGAAGTGACCGCAGCAAGCCTTCGACTGACTTCTGCAGCATAGTCCCAGCGTTCCAGAAGTAGTATGCCGCCTTGATGCACTGATTGGTTCCCGACCATCTTTTCAACGCAGCTCGGACCTGAGCATGCCCAGCCATGAACTTCATCAGGGTCGATTTTCCCGAGCCGGGTTTCCCAGACACCCAGTAGGTCCCATTCCCGTCCTGGAGCCATTGGAGGAGGTTAGTGCTCGGGCGGCGCGTCCCATCCTCGTAAACCTTCCCGGGGACAAACAGCCACTTGAATGTCTCTTTGTGGGCTTCAGGGATAGAATCGTGCCGCACGCTCAACGTCTCAAAGAAAAGCGTCTCAACAAGCGCGTGCTCGGCTATCCAATTCCTCGTGGAGGCGGCCGAAATGCGATCCAGCTGCATTGCGATCGAGTGAAGCGAAGCTGATGCATCCCCCTTGTCAGGAATCAGGAGCTTCTCGACGCCGGCTTTAAGGTCAGAAACAAGCTCCTCTAAACGCTGGAACTCGGCTGAATGGTCGTGGACGCGGTTCAGGCCGGTTTCCCGCAGTGCACTCAGCTGTCTGAGAATACTGGACTGTCTCTGGCTACAGACAGGTCAGTGCCACTCAGCCACGGATGCGGGTGTTGCTCTCGGTTTCTGAGGTCAAATAAAGAAATATGTTGTAATCCTTACGTTGTGACAGCCTCAAGACATATCAGCAAGTCCTTGCGGCAATCCTCGACTTCTCTCTGGAGCTTGGCGATACGAGGCCTGCCGAGCCAACCTGCAAAGGCCTGTCGAAGGCTAGCCGTCCGTCCCCGTGCTGAGGCTTCGAGCCGCATCCTCTCCAAGTCAGTACGCAGGGCTTCGGATGCCTTCTTGCACTTGACGGCGACTTCGGCAAGCAGGATCTCTTCGCGAATCGGTCGACTATGGACGGGGATGTTATGGAGCTGGTTGGGGGGAACCGGGGGTGCCAGGCCGTCGCTCAGCCGCCCCAGCAATGTGCACATGCTGTCAAGGCTCTCGAACTCGCTCGTGGTACCACGGGAGGACCGGTAGATTTCGCGTGACTCCGACACCAGTTTCGTCGCGAAGTCCAGAAATTGGGCGACGTTGCTGGCCAATCCGACGGCCACGATGGCCTCCATGATGGCGGGGTAAGCTGTACGGGTCCCTACAAGCGTGTCTTTGAGGCGTATCAAAAGTAGGCAGTTGTGCGGCGCCGTGTGCTCAATTGTGTGGAGAGGCACCTCTGCAGATAGCTGGAGGAAGGAAATGCCAGGCAGCCGTTGAGCTCAGTGCCAAGAGAAGGTGTCGGACATTCTGCCAATGGACGCGTCAGGTCCTAACCTGTCCAATTGGGTGGCGCCAAGATAGTGAAGGAGCTGCGCAGACCTGCAGATCTGGTGTGGCTGGGTTGGAAGCTGACCGCTGAAACGACTGGTGCAAAAGGTGCTTGTTTTTTCGCGAAGTTTGGTGGACGGAATTTCCACCTGAACGCTTCCAGGTTGTGTGCTGAAATACCAGCCGAAAGTGGGGAAAAATACTGGCCGTTCCTTCCAATCCTCACCCTTCTCAACCCCTCGCAAGCCCCCTGAAATGCTCATCCCCCCCAATCCCCAAATTCTTCACATTCAACACAACCAACGCATGCCCAAACTCCGCTCTCACCTTCAACAGCATCCCCTCCTGTGCCTCCCGCGGTGGATTCTCCCACGTCGTAACCAATAAGCACGTCCCATCCCTTAGCGTCCTCTCATCCAGAACAGCCAACGCCCGATTAAAGATCCCAGTCTTCCCGCCGAGGTTTTGCTGAGCGAAAGTTCATATCTCTTCTGGCGTCTTATCGAGGAATGGAAAGGAGGTCTGTTCGGGGACAGGGGGTTTCGTTGGGCTGGTGATGGTTGAGATGTCGGTTGTGTTGATGAGGACGCCTGGGAAGTTGGCAGGTTAGGAGGATGTAATTATGTGAGTGGTGAGGTGGGGGGATGTACCAACGTCGTCGACGCCTTCGGCGGCAAACTCGGGGGCATTGTTAGCTTTTTGGAAACAGTCGTTAAGGAGGGATGTCGGGATCTCGGCGGTGCAGAAGACGGGGGTGTTGTCGTTGAGTTCGGTCATGTTGTGGGGTATCAAGAACTGTGTCGATGTTGAGGTGGAGTTGGTAATGGTGGGAAAGTGAGACGTCGTTGTCCCTTGTATTCGTGCATTGATGATGATGCAATCGATCCTTCTCCTTTACTTGTACAACCCTCTGCGCCGAGATTACCCGGCTCGGCCAAGGAATCTCAACATCTAACGCAGCACAACCTCCTTCCACACAGGCCCCGGCGCAAAGCTCTGGATGAGCACCTTTCTGCTATTCGTGTATCCATTCTCAATACGAGCAATTCCCCGACGTTCCGCAACTCCCGCCTCAGCCCATTCAATGAGCATAGCCTCGATGAGATCCCAGCTACTATTCTTCGATATGAGAACGAACTCAAACAACTCATTCTCATCAAAAAAGGTCGTCTCCTCGTACCCGTTGAACTGAACCTGGCCGCACACGGCCCCGTCACTTCCCACGAGATTGGCCGACTGGCTGAACACGTCAACGTTGCTCAGCTTGAGGAAAACTGCGGTCGTCCAAAATAGAAGAAGAGGGTACTGCAAGCCCGAACCCCCGTGTTTGCTCTTCAAGCTCGGAGTATACCGGAGCAATTCGCCAGGCAAGAGTGATTTGAAGGCCGCCATGGCCTGTTCTCGCCTCTGCAGCCTTTCGGGATCATCATCCGAGTCGACCCCAAAGACTCGGGTTGTCTGATCCCAAGTTTTCTGGATCGAGAACTTTTGGGAGTTGGGACCCGATACCACAACGGAGGCTATCGGGCAAGTCTTGTACCAGATGATCCACGCGTCGTTCGTAACCTTATTCTCGACCGAAGTCTCAACTCCCCCAATCCAGCCTGCCCATGAGTAGCTGGGGAACTCACGCCTTCGACGAAGATTCCGCCCGCGAAACGTTAGGAACGGTTCGAGGAGCCTCACCGGGAGGCCTTCGAGCATGTCGGATTGCATCAGCTCCGAATCCCGTCGCATGACGCCAGCCATGGCCCGGAGAGTGTCGACTTGGTTGGTGAGCGAGCGACTGGTATAAATCCCGATATGCGACGCGTACAGCTGGCAGGCATACCTCCAAGACACCACGTCCCTTTTACTTCGCTTTGACAACTCGACCCTTTTGTTTTCGTATCGCACCGTCGTTATCGGGTCGGGAGTATCGCCAAATATCTCCATAAACTCAGACTCACGGCATCTGAACGAGACTTTGTTGTCGATGAAGCTCAGCACCCGCCGGGAGAGGGCACTTTCTTGAAATCTGCGACTGTGTTAGTGGCATGCGGTTGAAGAGGCTTGAATACGCACGTCCAGGCCCTGGTGTTGTAGACCGACGTCTGTAGAAGGTGAGATGGCGCGATGAAGGCGCCGACGAAGAGACCGGGGTTCACTTCGCGAACTAGCTGCTGTTCAGTCCGGCTACCAGGTTGAACTCCAGGAAGTCCCGCATTGGCGTCGTGACCACAGGCAGCGACGACAGTTAGCCATGCTCTTTCGTAGATGTGGTCCATGACAGCCACGCCTCGGTCCAGGTCATCGCTATCGTTCTGCAGCAGGCAGAGGGAGTCAACCCAGAGGTATCTCGCGCCCAGCTTCTGAGTGAGCGTGATGGCGTCTCGAATGGTTGCTGGCAGGGACATCCAGACGCGACTGAGGGCGCCATGGGCCATCAGGGCGGGCCGGTTGGCTCTGGTGAGTCTGAAGTTGGTGACCTCGCCCCATACATAGCTGAGAGCTATGTAGTGCGGAACGCGGTCGGCCGTTTCAACAAGACACATTTGACCGTCAGAGACGTCGACAAGCCGAAGGACTTGAAGGCCGGGGAATATGCTGGCCACAGGATCGCCCACCGGCAGAAGGCATCCACCGTCCTTTTGATGAGAAGTCGCACAATGGTCCAGCCAGCGGGCCACCATTCCAAAGTCAACCAGTGCGTCGAGCTTTTCCTGCAGGAGCCCTGAAAGCCGCCCATGGTCTATGTTCAGCTCCTTGAGGCGTGGAAGCGACTGAGAACCAAATGCGAGGCCAATACGGCGCAATTTGGACACCATCACAGATTCATCCTTGACGAATTCGGGCGTGTAGAGGCCACCAGCGGGAGTGTTGGGATCGGATACGTGCTCAAAGGAGAAAGAAATAACGTCCTCTTCTGGACATCGGAATGTGAGATACTCGGTGTCGAAGCGTCGGTAAGGTTCGGCTCGACGGTACTGGTCTATCGCCTCACAAATGAGTTTGCATAACTCGCAATCCCGGCTCCGTATTTCTGGCAGAGTGCCAAGGCGAAACTCTTCCCGGAACGAGTTACCCTAGGCAGTTGTCAACGGAATATCGGCTTCCCCGGCATCAAGTCAGGTTGGTCCGGCTCAACCAAGACCCAGTGCTCGGAGATGGACAAGAGAATATGGGTCTTACAACCATATTCCTCCGCCTGGAACTCTCAAAGGCTTTGACAAAAGACTGGCACAAAGTTGGAAGGGCTGACATGGCGACTATCCTTGAGCCGAAACGGTCGTCGAGTGGTGTAGGCAATGGTTTGGATGAGGGGAACAACGCCCAATCAGCCCCTGACGGAAGCAACTTCCCCCGCTTGGCGTTCACGTGACGACACCGCCGAGGCTGTCGGTCTTCAACTCGGAACATGTTCAAACGGGACGAAAGGGGCGTTGTGGACAAGCCTCCTCTTCGATTACTGAACTATGTGCCGTCGGGCAGCCGCCCGTAGTTTTGAACCCATCGCGAGGAAAACAACAAGAAACGCCTTGACGCCAGTGCTATGCCTTCAGTGACCGCAAGATCAACAGGACCCACACAGAAACACAGATATAAAGTTGTGAGTTAGAATCTGTCCTCAATGTTAGCATCCCTTATCTCACTCGCAGAAGGGAACCGGGGGTCATACCTTATTTCGTAGCTTCCTGCTCTCGTCATGTACCTGACCCATTTTACGCTCGAGTAATTGCTCTTCTCGAACACCTTGAGATACCGCACCAATAGACCCGAGCTCGTAAACATCAGCAGGCTGAAGCTCATGCTGAGCGGGGGCCTGCTCCATGCTTTTTGGTTCGTCATGCTCGTCAGCTCGGCCTCAGCGCTGAGAACGAACTCGCTCTGGCCGGTGAAGCGGCCAATCTTCCACACAATGTTGTTCTCCGACGGCTCATACTTGGCCTTGCCCTGGGTGCAGCGCTCCGTGATCCTAGCAGTGTTGAGCGGTGTCGGGATGCGGACAACGACGTTGGTGGCGAAGAGCTTGGAGCCAAAGTTGGCGCGCACGCCGATGCTGTACTCGACCTTTGTCTTGCCGACCTCGTTGACAATCGCGTGCACCTTGAAGGGCAGGTTGACGTTCTCGGTGGCGCGGTACCGCATGAGCTCGAACTCGCCATCCGGGGGCACGAAGCTGATGATGCGGTCGCTGTCGAACTTGCCGAGCTTGACGCACTGGTGGAACTGGCAGTCCTCCAACGTCACGCTCCCCGCGGCTGCCTTGGTAGCCTTACTTCCCATCCGATTCCCGCTGGGCAAGCTCAGTAACCCGTCGTTGTCCAGCAGCAGCCGATCGTTCAGGCCGAACTTGCACTCGGGTGTCCCGCTCAGGTATGCGCGCATGATGATCTGGCCGGTAACGTCGGCGCGCAGCACAGCGCCGGTTGCGCTCATCAGCAGGTTAACGTCCTCAATGACATCGACAAAGGCCTCGTTCTTGCGGTACTTGACGTCGGCCTTGCGCCACGACAAGGCACCGGTGGCCTGCATGGTAATCTTGGCCGAGTCCTCGGCGGCGCGCTCGGATTTGACGCCTTCGGTCGTAATGTACATCTTGAGCGTGTCGGTCTCGGTGTTTTGGGGGTAGCCGAAGTCGATGATCTCTGCAGCACAGGAAGTCAGCTGGGGTGCACCGAAAGGGAGGAGATGGAGGGGAGGGGAGGGGAGGGGAGGGGGGGCGCACCGTCCAGGAGCTCGTACACAAGCACGAAGTTGTTCTTAACAGCCTCCTCGTCAAACTTGCCAAAGTAGCCGCGGCCGAGCTGGATCAATCGGTACAGAAACTCAAAGACGAGGGCAGCATTGGCGTTGCTCTTCGTGATGGCGACCAGGTAGATGTTTTCGTGCTTGACATGGCTGAAGGTGGTGCTTCCCAGCGTCAGAATGGGCGAGCGCACCTGGGCGTTGCTGATAACCTGAATGCGGAACACATCCGCCAACCGCGGCCGGCAGTCATTGCGAAACGCCCGAAATATCAGGTTCTCGCCCTTTTGGTTGAAGATTAGGATTCCGGAAAGCATCGTGACGAACTGGAGGCTGTTGCGCTGCCCGCGGGAGTCGGCAGTCGGTCAGATGGCGAGCGATGGGTCGAGGGCGCGGTCGGTGATTGCCAGAGGGCAGAATTCCGCGTGCGGGCTTTGGGGATGTGGGCCGCCGCCAGAAACGGCAGGCGGTGGACATCCCCGCCCCTGAGCACATTCCACCAGCGGGTCAACCCAGTGCCCCACTCCAACGTTGCCCAAGTGGCGTTGCGCCCAGACGCCAGCACTCGACGGCGACACAGCGACGTGACCTGGAGGTTCACTTCTATTGCCCAGAGTCCTATCTTCTCGCAAGAACCGTTTACAGGACAAAAGCACACAAGTGTACCCAGATCATTTCTCTTCATGCGAGATTCGTCGACGCCGCGCGGCACCTTTCCCTCCTGCCATGTCATGGAGGGACACTGTGCCGCGAAATGGCAGACGGTTGACCCAGCTGTGACTGGACTTGCCCCAGCGAAGATGCGATGCATCAACAATCGCCGCAGCAACTGACAGACGCGGTTTGTCCAGATCACTCGAACAATTGCCCGATTTCTGCCGAGCCTCGTAAGCCATCACGTCATGGCCAGCCAATGCCTCGGAGCCGAAGCCGGCCGGTGGACATGCGCCGATGGTGCAAGTCGAAGGAAGCGTGGGGTTGACGGCCGATAACTCCGCCCAGCGCCGGAGACCCGCCCGTGATCAGCCAATATCAGGCTCCGGTGACGAGCTCACCTCCATGTATAAAGGCCCTCTATAACTTTCCAAGAAATTTCCTCAATCTTATCAGATCATCTTCATCTCACTTCCAACATCCAAAACTGCAATCTCATCTCACCCCAACCCCCTACCCACTTACACCCCAACAACCACCATGTCTTCGTCCGACAAAACAACCTGGACAACCGTAGACACCTACACCCTCTCCCACACGCACCCCCCGTCCCGCCCCAACTCCTCCCTCCTCGCATCCACCCTCTCCACCTCCCACGCCTCGGGGCTCCCCGACATCGCCGCCTCCCGCGCCCAAGCCAAATTCCTCTCCCTCTTCCTGCGCGCCACAAACACCACCTCCGCCCTCGAAATCGGCACCCTCGGCGGCTTCACCTCCATCTTCCTCGCCAGCGAGAATCCCCAGTTGCGTGTGACCACCATCGAGGTAAATCCCGAGCACGCCGAGGTAGCAAAGCGTAACATCGCCGCCGCCGGGTTGAGTGACAGAATCGACGTCATCCTAGGAGCAGGCGTTGACGTCCTTGCGGGAATAAGACAGGACGTAGACACGGGAAAGAAAGAGAAGTTTGGGTTTGTCTTTATCGATGCGGATAAGGAGAATAACTGGAACTATTTTGATGTCGCCGCGGGGATTGTGAAGAGTAAGGGGGTGGTGGTGGTGGATAATGTGGTGAGGGGGGGGAAGGTGGCTGATGAGGGGGCGACGGATAGTAGGATATTGGGGGCGAGGAGGGTGATTGAGGAGGTGGGCAGGGATGGGAGGGTGGATTCGGTGGTGTTGCAGACGGTGGGGGAGAAGGGGTATGATGGGTGGTTGTGGGCTGTTGTGAATTAGTCGAGTGTAAAGGGGGAGGAAGTCCTGAGGTTGGGAAGCTAGGGATTTAAGGCGAGAATTTGAGTTCTATCAACTAGACTGAGTTGTGCGGTTCATAAAATCATAAACATCATCATCCTTCATCTCATCATGATCTTCATGACCCATCACCTTACCTCCTCCCCTTACTCCGCCCCCTGCTCCTCCCTCTACTCCCACTCACCGAACTCCCCCTGACCTCCCTAACATCCGCATCCCCTTCCACCTCCCCAATAACATGCTTCCCCTTGACATGCCTCACCAACCCCTCCACGCTCTCACAAACCGTATCCCTCTCCCTGTACTTGACACACAACCAACAAGCATACCCTCCCCCCGGACGATGACACTTTGCCAAAAACCGCCCCGTCAGCGCAAACGTGCGTATCTCCACCACTTCAACCTCCTCGTTCTTCTGCGGGTTGTAATGGTGCTTAATCGGCAAATCCATTTCCACGCGCCAGGGGTGCGATTCCAGCTCCATGTGGCACGTCGCGCAGATGAAGTCCTCGGTGCTAGCAGGGGACAATATT
Organism: Podospora aff. communis PSN243; assembly: GCA_033296975.1. Taxonomy (NCBI): domain Eukaryota; kingdom Fungi; phylum Ascomycota; class Sordariomycetes; order Sordariales; family Podosporaceae; genus Podospora; species Podospora aff. communis PSN243. The sequence goes on along the minus strand of MU865986.1, from coordinate 79,102 downwards.
TCCTGAAGCGGGAGGGAGGATTGCTGTAAGTCCACTGCCGCGGGACAGAATAACGGCCGTCCGGCGTCGGATTGGGAACCCGAGTGGGAAGATGCTTCTGCTGGAGGGAGGGCACGACGGCGGTCGTCGAGGGCGGAAGTGGATGAGATGCGGCGGATGGGACCCGGTGGGCGGCGGGCTGCGCCGGAGGGGGCGGAGGAGGCCTCGAGCATGCGGCGGTATTGGTCGCGGAGGGCGCGGACGGAGCCCTGACGGGCGAATTCGGAGGCGTTGTAGAGCTTGGCGACGTCGGGGGGTTGGCCCGAGTAGAGGGCTTCTTCGAGGACGGATATGACGGTTTGCTGAAGGGTTATGATGGCTGATTGGAGTTGGAGCTGGGCGGTTACTGCGAAGGGAATAAGTCACTTGTCCCAAAAAGGGGGAGAAGAAAAAAAGGGGTAAGATGGAAAAAGGGGGAAGAAGAAAAGCTCACAATCACCCTCAGCATACCGACTCCCCAACTCAGCATAATGCCTATCATACTCTCCCTTCACCGCCGAGCCCCCATACTGAAGAGACCGTCGAAGTCGGTCATCCTCACCACCACCACCACCACCACCTCCACCTGCACCTTCCCCATGATGCTCATGAAACCTCCGCTCTAGGTCCCGAATCTTGTCATCCTGGCCCTTGTCAAGCTTGCTCTGCTTGCGCTTCTCAATGACACGGTCATATAGGTTAATACCAGTCGTAAAAGTACCAGCAATCGTCGATATGAGCGTGGCGAGGATGAACCCTTGCTGCTCCGTGTCAGTCTCATATCACATCAACGACCCCACCGACAAAAAACTCACCTTCAACCGCTTCTCCTCAATCCAACTCGCGTAATTCATCCCGATTTTCTTGCTCCCAAAACCGACAGGTATCTCTACCGGAGGTTTCGTATATCTTGCAGTTGCTGCCTTCCAATCAGCTGAACTCAAACGTGATCCTCAACCCGGAAATTGATCAAGTCACATAAAAGGTCGTCGATCGCGCACAGCCAAATACCTGAGGGGGAGGGTAGGTGTGATGAAATAGTGGGAATCTTGGCATCAGGGTCCATTCCAAGTGTGTGTGGTGGGAAAATGTGACATCATCCAGAGGATCGCCGGCACCCCCTGATTGGCCCCTTTTCCTCCGAGTCGGCTCCGTCCCACGGCCCCATGCTCGACCGCAGCACGCCGTCGTCACTGTGCCCACCGATCAAACCCGGCGACGACGACAATTGGTAGGGCCGGTTACTAGCCCGATGCTTGCAATCAAACAAAGTTACATGCACCGCGCGTCTTCACGAGACCCAAGTCGCACAACTTTCCCCTCACAACCGAACGAAACAAATGACCTAACAAATGTATTGACACCAACTATTACTACTACAAAACATGTTCAAACACCAACCGTGAAACACAACCTGGATATCCGCTGGCTAATGAAGAGACAAACTTTTAGGCCACGCCGTTCATGCATTCCTCCACAGGGGACACCTCCTATCGGCGCCATGAACGCTCAAACGGCCTCGACAACCGGCTTGTGGTGATGCGACTTCTCGCCGTTCAACAGCTCATCCTCGGCCCGCAACTTGCTCTCGTAGTTGGCTTCTACCTTGTGCTTGACAGCTTCGCGGATCTTATCCTCGCCACGGTGCATCCAGGTCTGGAAGCCCGAGTTGGAAAGGGGCCACAGCACGCGGTTCTCCGTGGTCTCGATCCACTCGGCGTTCTTGCGCTTGCGGTGGCTGGCAATGATATCCATCTCGGCGGCAACCTGCGCGCAGTAGGCCTCGAGAGGAAGATCGTTAACGTCCTTGCCGAAGGGGTTCTCAATCTCGCGGCCGATGAACAGAATGCCGAGTATTATGTACGCTGCTGCAATCGTGCCGGGAATAGTAATCCAATCGAGCGCGTTAAGCAGTTGGAACGGGAGGAGCAGGATGTACACCCATGTGATCTGGGCGATGGCGATGGAGTAGGCGATGGGCAGCGGCGTGTTCAGAACGCGGTCGGTACCGGTAAGGATGTCGTTCAGTGCCATGATGTTGTTATACGCCATGGTCTGGTGCATGGCAATCTTGAGCTGGCCGTTCTGCACAAGCTCGTCGGTGAAGCCGCCAAGGTACGACAGGATTTCGAGGGGCAGGTTGCCCAGCGGCCGGGACGCCTTCTTGAGCGCTTTACGAGGATTACTCTCAGCGAAAGAGACGCCCAGATACTCGCCGGTGGCCTTGAAGAAGTTGGGCTTGCGGAGGGCGTGGTGGGCCTTGTCGGGCTCGTCCTCGGTGGCGGCGCGAGCGAAAGTGTCGAGGTGAGCGACGAGGTGCTGCATGTCATCGTAGCAGGTGTAGGGCTCGAAGCGCAGCTTGTGCTTCAACGCCGCAGCAAAGGCCACAATGAGGTTGAGGGCCGTGAGCTTGGCAAGCAGATCGGCCTTGCCCAGCTCACCCTCACGCTCCTCGGCATGAACCCAGAAGATGCGGCCCAGGTTCTGCGATGCCAGAATGAGCTGGGCCCAGTACCTGCGACCCTCGGCGTAGCGCTCGTAGGCCGTCGAGCTGCGGAACGACAGGCCCAAACCGACAACGAAACCGAGGACGGTGAGCAGGAGAGGGTTGATGCCAAGCGGCTTGATGAACTTGGAGATGCAGGTGAACATGGTGGCCCATCCGCCGACGGCGATGAGGGGCAGGATCATCTTGGGCAGGATGCTGCCGTGCATCTGCAGGAAGATGGGCCATTTCGAGTGCTTCTGGATGTCTCGAGGACCAGTCTGGCATTGTTAGTTCTGAGCTGTCTCGAAGGAGATGAAGATGAAAGGGTCAGCCCTACAAAGTAGTCATCGAGGTCCAGGGAGGTGTTCTTGCGACTGAAGGGGTTAGGCGTATAAGGTCCGCGAGGTGACATTGGCGAGATGACTGTCTCCAGGGGAGGACCGACTTCGATCGTCTTGGTCTTTGCGCCATCGCCGGCTTGGCCCTGCTGGGCAGCGGCATTGGCGGCAGCACCAGCGGCACCGGGAGGAGGAGCGGCCGCCTCGCCGGCATGACCACCGCCGCCGCCTCCACCTCCTCCGCCGCCACCTCCACCTCCGTCTTCGCCGCCCATGTTGTTGGAGAGCGGGATGAGACGAAAAAAATCAGGTTAGGTCCAAATCGCGTCTGAGGATTCGTGGGATGAAGGCCAGTCCAGCTTCAGCCTTGAATTGATCGACAAGAACTTCCAAGTTCTCAAGCGCAGGTGCAAAAATCGACGGCGACGGCGACGAGGAAGGAACGAAGAAAAAGATGAGGTTTCTTTGAACGCGCCCTGCCTGAGGAGAAAAAAGTTCAAAAGGAGGAGAGCATCCAAGAAGGTCAAAGATCCGGGCGGGTCTGGGCCTTTGAAAGCTCGTACCCGGGATGCAACGCTGCCAAAAAGAGACGACAAGGGCCCCTGCTGGCGAGATGTCAGGGGCATGGGATGGCGGTTGGCAGCGGGGCAGTTTTGCCCGCTGAAACGAAGCTGGCTCAACGCGCCCGGCAGGGGGAAGGAACGAGCTAACCATCACGACAAGTCAGCTCCGGTCCCGCGACCCACAGCTCCAACTCCTCCGCGCTTGGTCAGCGGGGAGGAGAGGGCGAAGCACACAAGCGCGACATCAAGAGCTCAAACAACCCACAGGACTTGGCCATGTCGTCGAGCTGCTGGACACGTGGACGCGTGATTTCCAGTCCGTTTAGGTCCAGGACCCCAAACTGGCGGCTCGGCAGCCAGGCTTATTTTTGTCTGACATCGGCATGTACCGACCCCAACTTCGGTACGGAGTACCTACGCGAAAGCCTGAAATGGGATGATATCCAGGCACCGCTTTGTAAAGAATCTACTTTGGTCGCGTGCGGGTTGTCATAACTATTCAGGTCGCCACAGTCTGCCATTGACCGCGCTTTCACTCCTTCAAAGCCCCATCCCGGCTAGTGTCTTCGTGCCACGAAAATGGGTTCGTTCATTGTCCTCGCCTATGCGCGCTTCAGCTTCAGCCAGGTCTTCCATGGTGTGGAATACTTCGAAGGGGACAACGGCCGCTGAGGTCATCAGCAGTGATCTCCGAAAACAAGCATGGCATCGACCAATCTGCCGCGCAGCGCTGTGCGGTCTTTTCCCAACCTGCAGCAGCGTCCAGGCTCGATTTGTCGATGCCATCCAATAGTGAATGCGAGAAGCCGCCAGCGCGCACGCCAGGTCGAGGAAATTAGACGCGAGTGGTCAGAGCACGCTGCGCCCCAAAAGGTCTGGATCGCGATCGACCAGGTCTCTGTTCCTGCTTTTCGCCTTGCTCTTCCCTCGTCTGCCGTCCAATTTTCCTTACGTACGCGTCTGCCCTGCGGTACGGGGGGCGCGATGCTTCCCGGTTTGGCGAGTCGTAAAAAGTGGTGATCGGCCTCTGCCGCCGATCGCTACCGAGCAAGAGGACAAAATGTGAGCATGCGCCGTGTTTGCAGCAAAGTGAGACGAGTCGCAACCGCTCACCTGCATCGTCCACAGGCTGTTTCAGATGCGAGCCCGACTTGGCTGTGCTTGCGCGCCAGCGGTGGGCTGTTCTGGAATTCAGGGGTTGCGCTCTTGGTTTCTTGGAAAGCTGGGGAAGCTTTTCGGGCCGCTTTTAGCCCGTCCCTCCCTGGCGAGCTGACCTGGGAGGTGTGCTTGTCTACAAACGGCGACATCTCTCACATGAGACGAAAAGGTCATGGCTGCATTTGCAGTGCTTTCGATCACAATATTAATATTAAAGGCGTTTCGTACGTGCGGACCAAGTCGCTGTTGCTGAACGAAAAGTGATCCATTTCGGTGACTGAGCGAGCCTCAATCCAAAACACGAGATTTCAACGTGATGGCCCGAGCTCCGAGCTCCGAGCTTGGCAGGGGGAGATGTTCTGGAAAAAGCTGTTGTACGCACCCCTTTCAAATGTGTTCAGAACTCTATATTGTTGTCAACTGTCAGATGCCCTGGTAGCACAATCTCGTGGAATCAAGCAGTGCTACAGTAATCGGTGATGCAGTGTCCACAGTGCAGGAAGCTGTGTCAAGTCTGGTTCGTCCGATGTTTGTTGTGCAAGGGTTAGGGTCGTCTGCGATTGCGGGGACAATCTGGGCGCCAAAAGTTGCGAGCTCCCGCCAGTCTCAAATTGAGCTCAGGCGACCTTGAAGGGCTCGATGCTCCAACGCTCAAGTCCAGCGCTTATTATCATCCGTGATGTAAATATTTTAACTATTCGGCCCACAGAGGTCGGACGCATCCAAAATGTCGCGGCGAAACCTCGTGCTCTGCTTCGACGCCTTTGGGACTCTCTTCTCCCCCAAAGAGAGCGTCGCAAAGCAATACGCCGATGTTGCCTGCCAACACGGTCTCGGCCGCTTCATCTCTTCAGATAGGGAGGTCAAAGACTTCTTTTCCAGAGCGTTTTACAACCAACTCCGCCTGCACCCCAACTATGGCAAAGCCAGCGGCCTGGGCCCCGAAAAGTGGTGGAGCAATGTGCGTATCTTTACCCCTCACTTCAGGTCGCCTCACACATATCCGCCCCTTTCATCCCTCCCTAGTAAATACTAACAAACAACCCCCAGGTAATCAACGAAACATTCCTCCCCCTCACCAACAACACCCCCCTCCCGGAAACCCTCGCCCCCGCCCTCCTCCACCGCTTCAGCTCCAAAGAAGGCTACACCATCGCCGACCGCACCCTCCCAAAGCTCCTCTCCGACCTCAAAACCAACCCCAACTCACGCTTCAACGCCATCACAACCGGCATCATCACTAACTCGGACGACCGCATCCCGCTCATTCTTGCCTCCCTCGGCTTCGACGCCGACACCCGGCGATTCGGTTCGCCCCCTCCTTCCAGCCGTCGAGATAAACCTGCCCACTTCGATTTCACCTGCATGTCCTACGACGTCGACGCGGCCAAGCCTTCTGCCAAAATCTTTGCCGCCGCCGAAGAGATGGCGCGTGACGTGCTAAATGAGCGTCTATCCAAGTTCCGCGGCGACCAAGAGCCGGCGATATCTCATCTTCCTGTGGCGGCGTGGATGGAAACACCGCAGTTGCGCATTCATGTGGGCGATGAATTTGAAAACGACGTCATGGGAGCGGTAAACGCGGGGTGGAACGCGGTGCTCGTCGGGCCTTGTCCGAGCGGGGAGGGGCTGGGGCCGGAGGGCTTGGAAGGGATGGTGGAGCTGGGTGATGTGAATGGGAAGGCGGCGGAGGAGGTTTTTACCGTGAGTGATGAACTTGGCGGCAGACCTGTTGCTCTAAGGACAGATAGTATCCAGGCTTTCCTTCAGTGGATGAACTTGGGTAAGAAATGTTGGGGATAAAGTTCGATTTGTGCTGGAGATATCAGGACCTGTCTGTGTATTAAGTTGACTTGGTCTACGACCCCTGAATCCTGAACTGAGTCTAAAGAATTCTCCTGTCAGCGTCAGCTGATCGTAGGCCTCGTCACGGCACTATAAACCCGGGTACCACAACCACAAACTCGGGAAGGGCATGGACAAGGGGCATATCCGCCGGGCCTGGATTGCCAACAGCCAGATAATGTGAAGTCATAAACTGTTTTAGGGGCTCTGCGGACATAATTAAGTCCACCGTGAGGACCTGAGATACCGTGATGAACCAGCAAATAGCACCATATTACATCAAAACACAAAGATTATGACACAACACTGCTACGCAAGCTGGAACAAGTTGATTTTCCTTCGAGAAGGCCAAGATTTACATTCCACACCGTTCTCTCGGATCGAATCCTGGAGTTTTTCACAACTCCCTTCCACTACGTTTCTTCAAAGCTCACGCACCTCGCCGGTAAACATGCCGCTCCCTTGTGATTACCAATCCGGGAGCTGGGTGAGATCCCTCCGCCACAGCTCGATGCCTGCCCAATGCCCTCGCTTCAAACGCCGCGCTACGCTTCCACCTTGAAGTGATGAAGTCTGAAATATCAAAGGGTGGAGACAAGGGAAACTGAAAGTGCATAACAGAAAAAGGAAAATGTATAGTGAAGTTGAGTTGATAATGAAAGAGAGAGGAAGGCGCCAGCCAGTTGATACGACTGGGAGCGGGTATCCAAGAAGCCATCAGATGTGGGGAGGCCACACCGGAATCAAGCCAGTGGTGTGACAAACTATGTACATGGTGAATCCGAGACCCGGCCACGCAGGGCACGAAACTCGGTGTAGTCCCCGGAAGGAGTGATATGGGTCATCCATTCCAGGGCGAGGGTTTCTCAGCGTCAGGTTGAGCCGACACAAGATTCGCCATTGCCCTGTGCAGAGACCCGTAAACCGAAGATTAGGAAGAATCGGAGGTGAAAATGATGCTGGTGATGATTAACAAAGAAAATCGTGGTGAGAATCGCTGAGGTATCGCCGCGGGTGTATCGAAACGGGAAATCTAGCTCCATATCCGGTTGTTTTGTTTTCTTCATCGCTTTTAGGTTTTGACGTGTATGCCCCTCTCTAAACCTTCTTTTCCACCCAGCACCTTCGACTACTACGTAATTCGAAGTCTCTTCAAGCAGTCAACCAACTGCTCCCCCTTCCACTGTCGATGCATCGTCGAAAGTCTGCGTCGCCAGAACGTGCATGCCTTTCTTGCATCCACGTCATGCGACCCGGACGGGACGACGGACAGCTAGCCCGTCATGTGGGTGTCCTGATCGATGCCAACAACGGTAGGTTGCGGCTGCGGAACGGCCCACGTCGCCAGGGACGGTGCCCGGTCAGAGCCGCCAACTCTGGCATCTGCTCCATCCTGGTTTTTCGTGGCCGGTGTGCACCAGTTCTCAGCGGTCTTGATCGTCCTGTCAATGACATCGCTGATTTGTGTGAATAAGTGCAGACCTTCTTTGGCAAGCAGAAGCACTCGTCGAGCTCCCTCCCGCATGGCCTTTTCCTGGTCGTTGCCGCCAGCTGTCGCTTCATCGGTCGAAGCCTCTCGGAGGGCGCTGAGACGCCACCGTGCAGGTAAACCGTTGATCTGCTCACGAATGAGGTTCTGAACATTCTCGGGGAGCGTGCTGCCAGCATAGTTCGAAACAAGGTTGATGGCTGACTTGACGTTCTCGGCAATAGCCTTCTTGAGCGCTTCCATCTGGGCGATGAGGCTGCTCCGGTCCTCGGAAGGTCTCGATGAGTCGCCCGCGCCGTTGCTATCGTTCCTCGTCCCTGCCGCGTCGTATTGATCAACCAAACTCTGAAGGTTGTTCATCATGCTCGTGACGCGGGAGTTAGCATGCCGCAGTTGCTGCAGGCAGTACCTGAGTTTGCTCAAGCTGTCTGCTTGTATGGTAATTCTGAGGCTCGAGGTTGACACTACAATTCGGGTCTTCCATGGCTGAGCTTCCCCGTTCGGCACGGCCTGCCCGTTCACGTCAACCTCCTCGCTGTACGCCGGAGACCTGTGATCGTCGTACGCGGGCAGGGTATCGACCGTGCTGATTGATGCGCGTCGGTCATCGTCGAGCTTGGGGAACGCTCGGTCCAGTACCTCCATCTCCTTGGGCGTCAGTTTGGCCTTGCGTCGCTTATTCCCGCCAGCTTCGAGATCGGTTCCCGACTGATGTTTCCTCGCATGCTTCCTACTCAAGAACCACCTGACTCCACCCTCGACGCCAGTCTTCCTACTAACGTTGCCAACCACCTTGGCCACAGGTGTGAGGTAGCCCTCGATGTACTCGGCGCTCGTCTTCAGGTGCGTCGAGAGATCCTTGCCCGAATTATACGCCGAGGCGGCACCTTCGATGGTGGTTGCGACGAGGGGGTGCGAGGCTGTGATCAGCGACAACAGAGGCTCTGTGTGCTGCTCGCTGCTGTCTCGGGGCGACATGACACCCATCTTTTGGTCTCTTGGAGTCGTAGGAAGCGATGTGTTGTGGTTCGGGGGAGATGACACTGACACGAAATCTGGTGTTAGCTGTTAGCCCCAACACCAGGCCAGCATTCCAGTGGTCGCCCCGACGGGGGACATGACGTACCTGCCCTCAGATGGCTAAGCGCTTCGGCCGCAATCTTCACATCTGGATCATCCAGGCTGACACTCCCCGACCTGCGCTCGCTGAACCGGTCTGGCGATGCGGTGCTTATCTCGGCCCCTGAATGGCGGGGAGGAGGGGTCTCGGCAGGTTGCGCATAGCTTGGGGTGTAAAAGGTGGTGTATGGGTTGAGGCTCGGCCAGTGTGTGGGCGGCGTTGGCTCGGTGGACGGTTTTAAACCACTCGTCACGGATGACAGAGAGGGCAGCGTGTGGTTCGAGGCCGACGAGATGCTGTCGCGATGCGGCTGGATCGGGGGCAGCTCGGTGGTGGGAGTGTCGGGGAACGACCGCGAGGATGTTCGCTCGTGGGAGGGGCGCAGAGGGAGCGGGTCTCCTAGAATATTGGGCTGCATGTGAAATTGTGGAGGGGACTGAATCGAGCTTGATGGGTTCGCGCCAACTGCGGTCGGCCCAAGCTGTCGTTGGGGCTCAAATGGTGACGATGCGGCGCCGGAGCCGGCTGGTGGTGAAGCCAATTGCTCGCCATGGTGAGCCTGCAGCGGACGCGGGTGGATGGGCAGCCGGGCTTGCTCCATGCTCCTGCTCCGGGGTTCTGGTGCACCCTTTTAGTTCTCTTCGAGGAGCTTTGCGTTAAAATCAGCGGAGTCGCTGCTACAAGAGCGTCGTCATTTGCAGCGGAGTCTGGCAGGCGGGGCCAGTTCGTCCTCCCCCGTGATCTGGGCCAGTCAGCGATCGGTGCTGGCTGTATCGACGTGGTATTGCGGCGTCGTTGCGAGGGCGGTCTTCGTTTTTCTCGTGGAATTTTTTTTTTAGAGATAATCGTGCAATGGTCCTCGCCGCATAGAATGGCGAATGTTGTGGCCGAGGCGAGGGAACCGACGTCGGAAAGCAGAGCAGGTGGGAAGGAGGAAGGAGGGACAGGCTGGGGGGCGATAATAAGACAGGGCCGACGATTGCACGGGATCGCAGGATGCACAGGATGGGGTGCAGCAGCCAGGCGAACCAAGCCCCGGCAAAACGAGGCCGAAAATGATGAGAGAGCGGGCTACGGGCAAACTCCGTTTGGCTGGTTCACAACCCCAACGTAACCAACAAAGCAGGTGCGCGTTTGCGGGAGCACGTTGGACATTGGCTCGTGAGTGTGGGCTTCTTTCAGCGGAAGAGGGAGACGGCAGAGCGGGCGACGAAAGCGCGATAGGCCTGTAAACCACAGCCCCCGAAGCGCCCAAACCGCACATTCGGGATGTCACACTGAGGTCAGGCGCCCCCCAACCGCAGGGTCCGAGGCTTCACAAGGCGCTCTAGCCTGACACGGGATAGCTGGAGGCAACCTAGAGGAGGCTCTTTTGCAGCTGATCAAGGCCTTCCATGTTCCAGAACGCAAACCAGTGCATGCTGTTCGGCTTCTACACTTCCGTCTGCTGTATCGACTCGTCGAGGGCAGCTAGATGATGCGGTGGATGCATTCCAGGTTGCCATCGTGAGCCGGATCGCGCCATCAAAGACCGGGCCGCATGAACACGGCGACATCTGAGACCACGGACCAACAGTGGGCGAGGCGGCCAGGACAACACAATGAAATTGCGAGAAACGAAACGGGGTGTGGGTGGATGGACCCTCTGGAAGCATGTGCGAGGGGTCCATCCCGCGGGCACTGGGCACACCCACGGGCTTCGCGGGGTAAACATTTGCCAGGGCTCGGAACTCTGATGCGACGATGCGAAAACCATGAACTCGACGCGCAAACTCTGCTCATGCCTTTGACCTTCACAAGACTGAGTTTTGGCTGTGGTGGAGCTATGGGACCAGGACGATAATACCGTTCCTTGCCAGCCCTTGGGTCCCGCGTTTCAAAAACGTTGACCGAGGGCGGACAAGCACATGTCAGAGAGCCTCCCCGTTCAGCTTGCTCGGCTTTGGGCTTAGCAAGCGTTTATCAGGCTTGGCGCGGCCATCACATGCCAAATCGCTCTGCTTCGCTGACAGCAAGGGACCGCCCTGCCCTGCGTAATTCGCAACGAGGGCCGAATTTGGGCTGAGATTATTTCCACAGCGATCCCCATTTGGACCGTTCAATGCCTGTTGGATTGCCACACAAGATGCTGTTTTCGCAGCGGGTCGTCCGGGTATTGACGGGCGGTCTGACTCGAAATGTTGCCCAAGATATGAGACTGGAATCACAGGTTCCGTAGAGAGCCATCGCGCATCGCGGATAAGCTGTTCACGTGGGAGCTAGAGTAGGCAGAGTGGGGAGAGTGGGTGGCAAGCTCGAGCTCCAACGCAACCACAGGCGCACGGCGCACCGCAACCACACCGATGTCGATCACCACGTTGGGGCCAGGAGGTTGGATGGAGCCCGGCCGGCTGGGAACCGTCAGTTGGAAAACATCAGATCGCATAATTCTCATTAGCGGCCGTCCTGGTATTTGATGGTCTCGTCTTGCGGGTTCCAGGCAGGCAATGGAGGCACGCTTGTCGTGTTCAAACAAAAATCAGTGGTGAAATGTCCGGTGCCTCTGACGCCGCCCAAGCAACAGTATTCGTGCCACGAAGAGCAACATACTCGGCCAGCTCTTATGGCACCGTCAAGATTTTTCTCCGCGTCTCGAAATCGCAGAAATCACCAGGGCATCACAGTCGGATCCGACAAAATGCCGGTCCAGTCGCGAGCAGGGTGTAATGCACTGTCTAATGGACGCGTTGAGGAAAAGAGAAGAAATTTCAGCGGCGAAAATTTCCCAGCGCAAAAATAGGCTTGCCTCGACAGGTGGTCCAAGCGCCCAGCGACCCCACTGAGGTTCGGCGCCACGTTTGGCCTTTCGCCTTTTTTGTTTCAACGTGGGGCAGGCGGGGAGCTGAGATGGTCCGTGCTTTGTTCCGCCGCAATGTCATCCGTCAACAAGTGGCATTTCGGTGCGGTGAGGTGCGTTTGATGCAGAGAACAATATCGACAGTGCAGCTGACTCTGGACGAACCGACCGCAGCTACGGACTTGGCGACACAATTGGAGCACTGCCTCAAGGTACACCATTCTTTCTGCGTGGAATAGCAGTGATCGTTGCCACTGGAGTCCGGCGTCGGGAGCCCAATCCTTGAGACTCGAGTCCCGATCGTTCGTTCCCCTCCATTGCCGGTCCTAGCTCCCCGCCCACATCTGGTCTCGACGCCGATTTCGAGCTCCTTGCGTCGCTGCCGCCGCGGGCCGCAGCGCAACCTCAGCTATGGCGTCCGCCCTCTTCTTCCTCGATTTGAAGGGGAAGACGCTCCTTGCGCGTAACTATCGCGGAGACATCCCCATGTCTGCCGTCGAGAAGTTTCCCGTTCTCCTCAGCGAGGCTGAAGAGGAGTCATCAGCTGTCCCTCCGTGCTTCTCCCACGAAGGCATCAACGTACGTCCCCTCTAGTCATCCCAACCGCGTCTTCTCAACCCAGAGCACCAGCTAACTGTTGGTGACCGTGACTCCAGTACCTGTACATCAGGCACAACAACCTCTACCTGCTCGCGCTCACAAAACGGAACACCAACGCCGCCGAGATCCTCCTCTTCCTCCACAAGGTTGTCGAAGTCTTCACCGAGTACTTCAAGGCGCTCGAGGAAGAATCCATTCGCGACAATTTTGTCATTATCTACGAACTGCTGGACGAGATGATGGACTTTGGCTACCCCCAGACGACCGAATCCAAGATCCTCCAGGAGTATATTACTCAGGAGTCGCACAAGCTCGAGGTTCAAGCCCGGCCACCGATCGCCGTCACAAACGCCGTCTCGTGGCGCTCCGAGGGCATCCGATACCGAAAGAACGAAGTCTTCCTCGATGTTGTCGAGTCGCTCAACTTGCTTGTGTCTTCTAATGGCAACGTGCTGCGGTCGGAGATTCTGGGTGCCATCAAAATGAAGTGCTATCTTTCGGGCATGCCGGAACTGCGCCTGGGGCTGAACGACAAGGTCATGTTCGAGACGACGGGCCGGACAACGCGGGGGAAGGCCATCGAGATGGAGGACGTCAAGTTCCACCAGTGTGTGCGCCTCTCCCGATTTGAGAATGACCGCACCATTAGCTTTATCCCGCCCGACGGTGAATTCGAGCTCATGTCGTACCGTCTCAACACCCAGGTCAAGCCGCTCATCTGGGTCGAGTGTGTGGTGGAGTCGCACAGCGGCTCGCGCATCGAGTACATGCTCAAGGCAAGGGCACAGTTCAAGCGCCGAAGTACGGCCAACAACGTCGAGATTATCGTCCCGGTTCCCGATGACGCCGACACACCACGCTTCCGCACCAACGTTGGCTCGGTGCACTACGCGCCAGAGCAGAGCGCCATCGTGTGGAAGATTAAGCAGTTTGGAGGCAGCAAGGAATTTCTCATGCGGGCTGAGCTGGGCCTTCCAAGCGTTAGGGGCGACGATGAGCATGGTGGCGGTATGACGGGTGGTTTTGGTGGCAGCATGGGCGGCGTTGGCGCACCAGGCAAGGGCGCCAAGAGGCCAATCCAAGTCAAGTTTGAGATACCCTATTTTACCACCAGCGGCATCCAAGTACGGTATCTGAAGATCACCGAGCCCAAGGTATGTCTCCTCTCCACTGTGTTTCGGCGGACGGCTAACAGTTCCAGCTCCAATACCCATCACTTCCTTGGGTACGATACATTACACAGTCAGGAGATATTGCTGTTAGATTGCCTGATGCTGTATGATCATGGCCGACGGTGGCATTTGAGGAACTGAGGATGCGGGGTGTCGCTCAGCTGCAGCTGGGGAGTCGAGTTTTGTTGGCGCTCGGGTTGGGCAAAAGGGCCAAGGGGCGTACAGGATTATGACGAGCGAATACAATAAGATGAGCAGCGGCTATGATACAAGATGTGGTCGTTCGGATATTTTGCATTGTGAGAGTGGCGTGCACGGCTCGGGGCCATATCAGGTAGGGCTCTTCTCTCATTGCTTTATCAGCCTCCGAAACAGGAGACCGCTGTCACACCAACGCTTACTTCCTCAACTTCTTCCCCTTGGCCTTGCCCTTCCCCTTGCCCACAGTCGGCCCCGGACTCCCGCCCATGGGCGTGATGGTATGCACAAATCGCAACTTGCCCCCTTCCAAACGGAACTCATGGCTATCCGCCAAGCTCCCAAACGTCAAGAATATATCCACCACGCCCACCGTCTCATCAATCACATAGCGCCGGTTCGTCAACTTGACCCCATCCGGAATCCCCACATCGCACCGATCGTTGGGTCCCCCGTTCCCCGTGTACGCGCCCCCCTCGAGTCTACTGCACGGCTGTCCCCACGGCACCTTGACGCTCTTGTCATCGAAGATGTCAAGGTACGCATCCCCCGCCGCCTTGATGGCCTCACGCGTGTCGCGCTTCTCAACGGGGATCTCGCTCCAGTTCTCCCTGCTGGCCCAGTGCAGCGTCCCCGTCGCGTTGAAGAGCCAGTCGCCCGTTGTGGTCGTCAGCGCGTCCACCTTGGAGATAGACCCGTTGGTGAACCACAGCTGGTAGCCGTTGACGTACGGCACGGCGCCCGTGGCCGAGATGTATTCCGTGTAGGTGGCGCACTGGGTCGTGTCGAGGACGTGGCGCGTGTGGTCGGGCTTGATGGCGGTGGTGAGGATGGAGCCCGTCGAGAGGGTGCCGGCTTTGAAGTTTTGGTGGTAGACGGTTGAGGCGGTGACGGGGGCTAGGAGGGAGGGGTTTCCGGCGGTTTGGGCGGTGATGAGGGAGTCGGCGGCGGATTTGAGGAAGGGGCGAGTGCATTCGAAGGTTTGGGAGAGGACGGGGGTGGTTAGGGCCAGGAGGGCGAGGGGGTGCATTTTGGGGGACATGATGAGGGTACAGTCAGGGGTAGGTTCAAGTTGGAGTTTGGCGTGGGAGGTAAGGTGAAGGTCATTGTGACCGGGGATATATATTCCTACCGGAGTTCAACTGCATTCTTGCCCCTTGCAGATATCATGGTGTTGCTCGATCTGCCGTCGGTAATAGCGGGAGGCGTATAAGGGGGCCCCGCATCGTGGCTCCAGACAATATACGGCACCAATGGCAGCACTCAGCCTAAACCGTGACAGCGGCGGCTCAACGACGGAATCGAATTCTAAGCTTCGAGAACGTATTGGCGGGAGTGCATCTTCCAGAATTCGAGGGGAAATGAGGAGCTGTGCGTGTTTTGCCACAGGTATTGCACGCGTGGACCTTCCAGTCTCCGCACGGCATTCCCTGGATTCCGGAGTGCACAATAAAGGCCGATGTCTGCGCCTGCGGAATAGCTGCGCGCGCGTCTCCCAAGGTTTTGAGATCGTGCCTACTATTGAGTTGTCGATCCATTAACTTGGGCAACTTGCTGTCCCCTTGAAGATGTATCTAAAGGCATCAACCCCTTGCGTAGCTTCGCTTGCAATTTTCGTATGGTTCACATGGACATATGCGTTTGTTTCGAGAGTGAAATGAACAGTTTGTTATTTTTTTTGTCCCGCATCCAACAAAAAGGAAAGGGGGTGGGTTCTTTGTGTTTCGGGGATGGCCTGCGTGGAGGCGGCTGCATATCTACCGCGCTAAGCACCTCTCACAGTATCCAATTACAGGCAACTTGGCCGAGCGGTTAAGGCGGTAGACTCAAGATTTGCGTAACAGCATACATCTTGACCCCTCCAAGGGGTTGCATTCTACTCACGAAAGTGGCGTGAGTTCGAATCTCACAGTTGTCATCATTTTTGCCTTTCACCACCACCCCGACACCTACCCCTATTTTAACCGACCTCCTTTTTCATTTTGCCCCTCTAGACTTGGCTCATGCAATCATATTCGCTGCCAGATTGGACGCGGCTGCGCTTATTGTTGGAGGAAGCTGTTTGCGCACCTCTTGTTTCCCACGCTGCACGTGTCTATCTCCTGGGCTAGAACTCAACGGTGTATCTCAGCTGTGATTTTGGCCCCATCTGTCGCTTGAGCAGAGTGTCGCCTGAGGAAGTGCAGTTTGCCCCACACTTCAGCTCTTTCACAGCTCAGGGACGAGCCGAATGTGTGTTTCTGCCTTGCAGAAACGTGACTTTGCTGCGATGAGCCCGGCATCGGCGACCACTTTGCATGCAGGTACGTCGGCCACGGGCGTGTGACAGAGAGCATTTGGAAAAGTGAAATATGACGGAAAACTGCGGGTGATCGGAAGATGCCGTAAACATTCAACAACACCTAGCTTATCGCCTCTTTTCCATCACATGAAGCACATGGCCTATGAACACACCAAACAACACGATGAGCGATTGCATGCAGCTTATCCCTTCTGCCCAAGCAGGGAAACCCAACATGAACGCATGGCATCCGTGTCGCCAACGGCGGATGGTCAATTACGGCAATGCCGAAACACCCGGCCCTCACCACTAACACGGTTTCCAACCCTCCATCTCGTGGCCACCTTTTTCGTAAGAATGCCTTCACCGCTGTATCATCATGCACGCAGACAGCTCTGTCGTCGACAAGAGATCCACGTTGATCACCAAGTCTGGTCTGTCTCACCCTCCTTTTCGGAAAAGCACTGCAAGATCACTGCCAAAACTTGAAGTCGAACCTTCTCTAGCCGCCCTAACCCACAGCTTCACCAGCACTGCTTTTTCCCCCCAGGATTTTTGCCTGCTATCTCGGTCCTGACTCGTGCCGTTCTCGGGCTCGCAGATAAGGGTTGGGCTTGGATTTGCAGGTTGCACCGCGTCAGGTCACTCGGTTTGGGTTCCCAAATCAGATATGTGCGCCTGATTGGTTTAACCCGCTCGCGCCATTCCGGGTTCGCTGCACCCCAAATCTCGGGGGCTGTCTCAGTTGGAAAGATGGGGTGCATGTTCGGTGCATCTGGTGGGCATCGGCAACGACGGACACGTTGGGCGTGGAAGATCAGGAATGCAGACTGCGGGATGATGTCGAAACCCTGAGCAGCTGAGATGGCAGCGAGGAGGTGTCATGTTTTGTTTGGTTACCAAAGGAGGTTTGTGTTTCCCTACCGCCTGGTTTGACCAGCGCCGAGTCCGGTCTTCCTTGCTGGCGGTGAGTCAAGGGGGAGCTCGTGACAGCTGGACGTGGGACAAGTAGGAGACCGGGATCGACACGCGAGTTGCAGTGGCCTGCGGGAGTTGTTCGCTGGATGCGTCGAAGCTATTGTGAGATTAGGCACTGCTCACCATGTTTGCGGTGCTGCGTTCATGGCAGCCCGACGGTGTGTGTTCTGGGTGTCGGGGGGATGGCGGCATGCCCAACAGAGCATCCAGTTTGTCTGTCAGGTATTGATGATGCCTTCACCTGTGCATATATCAACGCTTCCATCCATCTGAATGTCAGCTTTCATCCACTGTGAGAATCTCCATCGAATCCAAAACCCACCTGTCCCCGACTCCCCTTACCCCTGAATCTTGACCACCACCACAATGCCTTCGGACTCCTACGTAAGACACCCTCCAACCCCTTTCCTATCACGGTATCTGACAACGATTAGCACAAGCACCGAAACGCCCAAACCAACTCACACCACAAATCCCACAAACACAAGGACCCCTCCAAAAACACCGGATCCAGCACCAGCCGTTCCAACGCCCCCGACCCAACCAACATCTCCTTTCTCTTCGTCGTCAACGAATTCGACATCGACTTTGAAACCGCCCCCGTCGCCGACCTATGGCTCAACTACCTCCCACCGACCTCCCCCGCTTTCTACCGCGGCGAATACCCCGGCACCGTCTTCAGCTACCGCTCAGGAACCGTCACCCCCGCGGCCAACTACGTCTGGGACCGTTCCCATATGGGCCAAGAAGGCCACATCTCCTACGTCGACCCGACCACAGGCTTCATCGTCGCCCCCGAGCCCTACCGCACCGAAACCATCTTCTCATGCAGCGCGCACCTCCCGCTCATCACCCTCCAATCCGACGCGTCGCTGGGGAGCTACCACCGCAGCAACTGCCGCAACAACTGCGACGCCGTGTATCAAGACGGCGACGTGCTCCCCTGGAACATGCTGCACTTTACGCATCCGCAGCACCTGCCCGGGGTGTCGATGGCCAACAGCGGGCAGACGGGGAGCACGTACGTGGCGGGCAAGAACGCGCGGTGGATGCCGGCGCTGGTGCCCAAGGTGTTTGAGAATACCGAGCGCCATCTGCAGCAGCAATCGCGAGGGCTGGGCGGGGACTTGCCCGTCGTGATTGGGCTGATGGCGTTCCATGCGAGCAGGACGGGCAACGCGAGCGCCGTTTTTGAGAAGGGATGGTGGCAGAACGGGCGGTGGAGGGGACCGGCGGAGGCGCCAAAGGGGTGTAAGTTTGCGACTTCTCGGTTCTTTCTGGTGGTTGATGGCTGACAGATTGCAGATCCCGAGACGCCCTTTTCGAATCCAAGGGGATTCCTCGTGCAGATCAGCGCCGACTTGAGCGGTGATGACCTTGCTGCTATCCAGATGGATTATGGGTACATGGAAACCGTCACGGAGAGTATCTACCGAGGTCTGGAGTATCTTGAGGGCAACGGCATTCTGGTGGAGGGCTGAAAGCCTTTGTTTGGCTTCACTGCTTTGTTCTTCCTGCGCATCATCAGTAGTTTCTGCATCAACCAGTACAAACAGCATTGTGTAACCTCATCCAATTCTTGCTTTCCAAAATAAACACCCCTGAACCCCTATTCGAGATCTATAGCTACGAGCCCCGCGGTGACTGTCTCTCCGCCCTGGCCAACAGTCGCGTACAAGACCCTCGTGTCCGCCGCCCTCCTCCCAAACACCGCAGACGTGCACAATCCAAACCCTGACCCAGACAGGTTCGTAGCCACGACCGTCTTCGCCCCCGTAGCAAGCACAACCTCGACAACTTCATTGTCGTACATGGCCGCCACGTACGCCTTGCCGTTGCTGAGGTCCAGCGCAAAGTCGTCAATCTGATTCGTCGCCAGGAGCTCCGCGCTTCCTGTCGGCACAGCGTTCGCATCCACAGCGACCCGGCTCAGCGTCTGCACGTTGTGATTCGCCCAGTAGACGTACCCCGGGGCCACCTGCACGCCATTCACACCCGCCATGCCCACCAGCGGCGTGGTGTACGTCCCGGTCTCCACATCCATCAGGTAGACAGCCTCGTTGAGCGTATCACCAATCAGAACGCGCCCCTCGTCCCAGCCAGCAAGGCCGTTGAGGAAACCCGCCTCTGGCATCGCCTTCAACAGGCTCACAGTCGGCGCGGACCCATCGAAGGAAAGAGTCCAGACCTTCGCGCTGCCTGGCTCAACCTGGAACGGCGCGGGGATATATGCGCTCGCAAACACATATGTCTCTGCGCCCTCGTGATGCCCCTTGCCTTTGCCTTTTCCCTTCCCCTGGCGAGAGGTCTCGACCTGGGAAATACCGGTCAAGTTAAAGGCGCCAGAGACCGAAACGAGAAGGGAACCGGTGTTTGTCGCGGGGTCGATTTGCCAGATCTCGGGAGCGTCGCCGCGCGTGGCGAGGATGTTTCCATTGGGACGGACTGCGAGGTTCTCAAACCAGGCAGAGGGGTTGGGTGGACCGGGGATGGAGAAGATGGGTTCAAAGGTGGCGGCGGATGCGAGGGTGAGCCAGGCGCCAAGGGTGAGGACCCGGGAGGTAGCCATGGAAAGCATCTTGGTTGGGCGGTTGTTAGCAGGTGTGGTAATCGGGAAGGAGGAGAGGAGGAGAGGGCAAGGTAAGCATAATAAATAGCCACCGAAAATTCCAATAGTCGGCGCCGGACCGCGGTCGGTCGTAGCACTACGCCCGCTCGGGCAATCCCCACAGCTTGGCGAGGGCGGGTTCGGGATAGTGCCGGGCGACCGGGGTCGGTGAAGGGTCTGGGCGGGGTCTGCGCCGCGGGGTTGGTCGCGAGTATTGACGCCGAGTCGCTGGGGCTGGTCGGCGAGTGATGTGGCAACGAATCTAACTCGTCGCCTTCTACCGGGGCTGCTGGTAATGTCGTATTGAGGCTTCCATCTGGAAACGGAAGCGAGGGCAGCATGCGAAGCTGGAAGGCGAAGCAAAGTGCAAGATTTGCGTCAAATCGCTGGAGAGGTTTGTCGTGGAAAGAGCAAGAAAGAAGTTGACTTGAATACTCGGCTCGCTCTTCCGAAATAAATCTCCGATTGGGAGGATTGGTTAGGTTGCTGCTCGTTGTGCCTTCCTCGTCTGGGCAGCGATGGGGCCATTCCTGCTTCGTCCCCACACGCGCTCGTTTTGTCCTCAAACTTCCTCCGTTTATCCCAAAGGAACATTTCTCCAATACTTGTTCCTCTTTTTGTAACGCTGGGACTTGTGGCGTTGGTGTTTTTCATATTGTGTTCATTTTGGTCACATCACGGCTAAGATCAATCCACAAAAGCAGTTCCCTAAAGCATTACCGTATTCCGCCCATTTCAACTTTGTCTATCGTCACGCCAGTGCGGGCGGTGTAGTACAAGGATCAAGAGTTAATTAATTCTTTTCCAACCCCCAGCGGATATATTCTAGGAAAATTCAGCGTATGGTACAGATAATGGAGACTTTTGTGCTCCTGGTATAATAGACCCTTGTTCCCCAACGCCAAAATCACACAAAGGAAAATCTGCGTCAGCAGTGTTCTCGCGGAGGCAGTCCAATCGATGTGGTGTGCCTGTCCTTGTACGTCTTTTCCGCAAACCCAAAGAATTTGTCCACATCCCTCGCCGTCGACGCAATGCCGAACGACACGCGGATGGCTCCTCCTGACGGAAGCCCCAGCACATCGATGTATCGATCCATGTGCACATTGTCCTCTCGATGTAGCGTCTTCAGCACCCTCACATCCAACCCAAACGCCGCCTCTCCGACTCCCGGGTTGCAAAAGCACCCTGTCCGCAGCGAGATCATCGCGGCTGACGACTCATAGGCCACCAACCGCTCATCCACGACCTTGCCGCTCGAGTCCAAAAAGTTGAAGCTCACTGTCCCTCCCCGCATTTTCATATCCGTCGGCCCGTACACCACCGCCATCGGATGCCCATCGCTATGCTTCATCGCCAACAACCGCTCCAAAAACCACCCCGTCAAGCACTTCACCCGCGTCTCAATCACACTCGTCCCGACCCCCCGAATCCAATCAATCCCCACCTTGACATCCGGAATCGCCAAGAAATTAACCGTCCCGTCCTCAAACCCCTCTCCCCCCGGCGCGATGCGATGAAACGGAATCCCCACCGCCGCAGCCGTCACGGTCCCGCCCGAAAACCACGGCCGATCCAACCGCTCCAGCGCCTCCTTCTTCGCAATCAAACACCCCACCCCCGTCGGGTACCCAAACACCTTGTACCAGCTCACCGTCACAAACTCGGGCTTCACCACGCGCAGATCCAACTGTCCCGTCGGGAGGTACGCCGCTGCGTCCAACAGGACATCGTACCCCCTCTGCTGCGCCATCTCCACCCAGCTCAGCGGGTGTCGCACCCCGCTAAAGTTGCTCTGCGCGGGATAGGCAAAGAGGCCATTCTTGCCCGAGTCCTTTCCGCCGCGGCAGGAGAAGAGGGAACGTAACCTCGGCTTGAGAGCGTGGACTACATCTGCGCCGTCGACGCGCAGTTCGGGGGCCGTGGTGGGGACGTATACCGTCCGCGCGTGCTTGACGCGGGCGAACTCGCGGATGCCGTTGATGGAGTTGTGGTTGTCTGCCGTGAGGACGAGCTTGCGCCCCCGTCTGAAAGGGTAGGACTCGGCGACGAGGCGGGCCGCGCCGGTGGCGTTGGCGGTGAAGATGACGGCGTACTCGGCCGGGTCGGCGTTGAGGTGCGAGAGGATGCGCGCGCGCGTGGTTTCGATGAGGGCCGTGGCGGCTTCCGAGGTGGGGTTTACGGAGTGGGGGTTGCCGAAGACGGTGGTGGTCAGGCGGGAGGCCGAGGCGAGGTATTGGGTTTGGGAGGCGAGGCCGGACCCGGTGTAGTCGAGGTAGACGTGGTCTTCGGCGTCGAGGTGGGAGTATTCTGTTGTGCGGAGGTGGTCGAGGGTGTAGGTGGTGCGGTACTCCGGGTAGGAGTCGAGGATGGAGGGCATTTTGGGGAGAGTGTCAACCCCGGGTAGGGGTGAGGATGAGGTGATCGAGGCAGGACAGTGCGGGTAGGGGGATATGCCCGGTGGGCAGGAGGAGGAGGTTTCTTGGGAGGAGAGGAAGAAACGGGGGATGGAGGGGTTTTGTTCCTGGCACTGGGACGGCAGGATGAGATGATCAGATGGGGACGGGAAGATGATACCGGGAAAACAAGAGAGGTCGGTAGTAAGGTAAGGTAAGCTGAGGGGATACCGTCTTTATTTGAGGTTGTGGTCAAAGTAGCCTCCGTCAGCATAAGCGAGTGTCCATAACTGGAGTCTTGGAAGCTGATATTTATCTTGGGCTTCTCGCCTAGGTCGGTGTGTTATCCCCAAGGATGCTAGCGTCTTCCTTTCACAGGTACGCAGCCTAGTCCGCAGGAGAGGTAGACAGGTGCACGAAGGAATCATAAACACAGCGTGTGTCTCGTGCTGCACAGTACGGACGCGAGGATCCCCCCGATGGAACATGATACGGCAATATGGAGCAAATCATATCACTCTCCCTCCGGAAGCCCTCCCGCGGTGGCCCGCACGCTGCGGATGGTGAGAACGCTAAACTCATCCTGGGAGTCCATCCTGGGAGAAGAGGAGGATAGATCTCCATTGTTCCGGGTGTCGAAACAGCTGACCACACGCAGTCGACGCCGACTTACATGCACTCTTACCGCAAAAAATATAGCCAGGCTATACCGCAAAGTAAACACGTTGTCTGGTAATTCTGCAACCTGCAACGCACGGCCGCGGCCAAGACAACGCATATGGAGAGTGGTCAGTTAGAGGGGGTATAAGTGTGAAAAGGAGGGTGTGTAAGAGGACGCACTGTACGTGCTGTGTGTGGCAGCCCACTCCGACACGGCTTGTTACGCATACCGATCTAGCCTGCCGGCACCGTGTCGGATGTATGCCATGCCGCGGCTGATTCTGCCGCAGACTGGACCTGGGCCTCATTGGAAGGCCTTTTGCTTGTCCCTTTGTGGGGGAATCTGCCCCCAAATTTTGGGATCAGGTCTTCGTTGGGTCCGATTAGCTCGCATTATCTCGTAGGCGATGTCCGCGGGGTCGGTCTTGATGTCATGATTTTTGAGGATTTTCGCAGTCTCAGGTTTTCGTATTGGCAGAGTCGGAGTCTGTGTGGTTCCCGGCGCCGCGCTTCCTTCGCGCTGCCGCGGTACCAGACCACTCAATCAATGCCTGGCGCCTCTTGCGACGACCCGTAGACGAGGGGCAATCTAGCGGCGATTGCACGCAACAAAACCAGACCACAGGCTGAAAAGCGAGCCGCGTTGGCTTGTGGACCCTGTCAGTGACCGAGAAGGAAGGAGCGAATGGATCCCAGCTTCCCACGCGAAATACCACGCCAGCATGTGGCCACACGCCCGAAGCAACAATGTCGAAAAGAGAGGGCAAAAAGTGCACGGATTTTGGGCCGGGACGGACGCCGTGTGATCCCCATGTTTTGCAACTCTTGCTACTGGCCCCAGCGCTGGGGAAATCGTCTGTGTTGCGCAGCGCCCTACCCTCTCCTGCAGCTCGTCCCGGCGAGAGCACGGCCATTTTGCTCTTCAACACCCGGAAACGGCGGTGCTTCGTTGCAACCCACGGGAAGTGGCGACCTTCTTCCTTTGCGTGCGAGCTAATTCCAGCAGGAGCCCAACAGTATCGATATTCCAGAGTTTTTGTGTTGCGTAGAAGCGGAAAACCTGAAAGTGCACCACGATGTCACGTCTCTAAAATCTCACATACCTGAGTTCAATGGCTGTGCCTCTCCAACGCGAGTTGACAAAGCAATTGTGCGTGCCGATCCCCCACGGCTGCCTGTACGGTGGGTGACACTCGCGCTCAGCGCCAGTTCAAGTCACGAGCTGCCTATTCCAAGTGCGAGAGGTGTGTCGTTACGAAATACTAGGAAGGGGTCCTCGCACCCAGGAGGGAAGAGGAAAGTCGGTAATCTGGTACCACCATTGGCAACTCTTTTACGCACAATAGCCGTGGCCCGACCCCGCCTTGGTCATCGGCTGGGGCCTGGGACGAATTCCCGGACGCCGGCGACCAGATATAGGCACCTTCTCCCCTGTGAGGTAATGCGTCGAGCACACCCTCTTGTGCGTCTACAGGTTGCCCAATTATCATTTTGCCCAGGTTACTGTGGTAAGGTGGCTAGTGAGAAGGCAGCCAGTGAGGTGAAGCCTGAAGACGGGCTGCATGTGTGCGCTGCACTGTGTTGCACTGGGAACTTTCACCTGAAGACCTGGGATGGCCACCATGGACAGCGCGCGGCATGGCCATGCCACGAGATGGCCGATTCTGCACCCATCCAGGCCGATTCCCAGGCCCCGGTGCCATGCTGCATGACATGTCAGAGGGCGACCTGAAGAAAGGAGGGGCAGCGTGGTGGTGTGTAGTCCGGAATGTTCCGTCCAATGCGCACGTCGCAGGTCTGCTGCACGCAAGCGCCGAGGCGACCCCCTCGCATGCACGCAAAGGGCTAATTCGAGGGCTCCGGTGCAGGAGCGGCCGTCGGTCTGTTTGGTGGGCCGGCCGATATCATGACGTGTCCAAGCTCAGAGACGGAGTTTCGGAGCTTGGTACGGACAGTGAACTAGTGGCAGGTTGCAGGCGGTGGCCTCTTTGCACTGCACTGTTTCTGCAGTTGGCGCTGGGCAGCAGCTTTTTTGTTATCAATCGTCCCAGACATTGCGTCTCTCACCGAACTTCACTCCGCACACCGGCATCCACAGCGGGATGGACACAACACGTCCCGAAAATGCCGCCTCGACACAAGTTCCAGAACGCTTTTCATCTCCTGCCTCTGAATAATTTGCATGACTAAATCATGCCTTCGCCAAGCATCGCGTTCGATAGATATTGAGAAGGGTGGCACGGCCGATTCATCCCCACGGCTAAACCCTGGATTCTTCAACTCCCAGCGGCGCAGCAAATAAGCGCCGGGACGGCCCTCGGTTTCCCCTGCCCATTAAGGTCACGGTGGTGCTCAGGGTCCCCCTTGAGGTCCCAGGGTCGCGGCCTGGGGATCAGTGTGCATCAACCTCGCTGACCACCGTTCGTGTCGTCCAACTCTGATCTCCGGGGAAGGAGGCGCCCAGGGGGCACGGATCGGGTGTAATTGTTGAAACCAGGTCGAAGCGCAAAAGTACCGAAAGGAAGACGACTCGAGATAAAATTGCTTTGAGGGGATGGGTAGTGTGTGCTAGCCCTGGTGGGAATATTTTCGAGAGGCGGAAGCTCTGAGTTGAAGGACCCCTGGCAACAAAACCTTGTTGCGCGAAACCGTCGGTTACACAGCGCAAAGGAAGGAACGACGGGAGGTGGAAGATTGGGCCATCAGTTGAAGGCCCCGCCGGCAAATCTAGAGAACGATCTATCAATTTCGCCGTGACACAAACGAAGCGCGCCCATCAGCACTGTGTTTTTCCAGAGCCATGAACGTCACGTCAAAGGGAGCGCTGATCGTTGGACCCTGACGGGAGCCAGACCCAAGACAATGGGTAAGGGTTGCCATTGGAGTTTCGAGCCGGGGCTGTGTGACGTGATCAGAAACACAGCGGGAACATCAAACCGATGCAGGGTTAGGGTTTGCATCCCTGCGGGGCGTCGGCTTGGCGGTCAACCTCACCTGATGGGCCTGAAGTGGCAATCAGCAACCAAAAAATGGGCATTTCTTGCGCGTAGCGCCTGGGCGCAAACTCAACACCAGCAACCCTGACAACCGCAACAAAAAACGACGGCACGCTAATATTCTCGAACGACACTTCGTCTGTGCAGTGCATGCTCGCGACCGCAAGACAACCGGGAAGACGGCGATGCGGCGTGGCAACGGCAGCCCGAGCGTGCGAGTGTGCCAAGTTGCGACTGTCTGCGTCTGTGTGTTGCGCTGGACAAGTTCGGGTGCGAAAACCTAGATTGCCGACGGAAGACGTTTCGGCAACCCCCACCAATTGTGGTCCCCGCCGCACGGCGAGGATACCCGCTCTTTTGCCCGGTCGCAGATTGCTGCTCTCCCCCCAACGAGCGAGCGCCGATGGCCGATGACCGATGACGGCACCGCCCCGGACCCCCAACCCCAACGCCGACGCCGACTCCAGGGCCCTGTTGAGCTGACGCTACCCCCCCGTGTGTCTCGTGTTGGCTTGTGTGTCTGACTCGACGCCGATGAGCGCCTCACCTCGTCCCCAGACCGGGAAACGGCCCGCCAGCACGTGCGTCACGTGTCGAGCCCGCAAAGTGCGATGCGACGGCCGTCGAGATGTGTGCGCCAACTGCGAGCGCCTTGGCTTTGGCTGTTCGTACGACGATAACACGGGTGGTGAGCCCGATAGCCCGGGAGCCGCCAGCGGCCCCGCCATCGCCGTGCCCCGCCGCCGAGTTCGCCAGGCCTGCCTCAACTGCCATGCAAAAAAGGCCCGATGCAGCGGCTCCATGCCCCAGTGTGACCGGTGCCGCAGTCAGGGCCTCGAGTGCGTTTATCGTCCGGGCAAGCGGTCTCTGCCTCTGCCGGGCATTGGAGTAGGTGCTGGCACTCCGGATGTCGCCATGCGGGACCGGGACGATGGCGAGCAGAGTGCTTCTTACGACCACTCGGCCTTCACTCATGGCAGCGCCAGCCCCGTCGGCGCTGGCTTCGACTTGCCAGAACCAGGAGAGGCACTCACCATGCGAGTCTTTGACAACTTTTTCCGCCATGTCCACCACATCCCCATGTTCTGCTTCCTGCATCGCGCCTCGCTCATGGACCGCTACCATGCTGGAACTTTGGACCGAGCCCTGCTGCTCGCCATGATCGGCATCACGGCCCTGTTGACAGACCTGGGACCGGGCATGGGCGAGTACGGGGAGCGATGCATCGAGGAGTCTGCCGCGTTGTGTCTCGCCGAGCTCGAGAAACCGTCCATCCTCCGACTGCAGGCGCTCGTCATCGTGGTGAAGCACCGCATCCTCTCCAAAAAGTTTGCGAGCGCCTTCATGTTGCACGCCATTGCGAGTCGATTCGCCTCAGCGCTGCGTCTGAACCATGAAAGTCCCAACCTGTGCTTCCTTGCTCGGGAGTCTCGCCGTCGTCTGATGTGGTCCATTTACATGATCGACTCGTCCCTGGCCGCCGGCCAGCAAGACTTTGCCCTCTGGGGAGATGCCGAACGTCAAATCCACATCCAACTCCCTTGCAACGAGCGCCACTTCGAGTTTGATCTTCCGGAAACCACCGAGCTGCTGCGACCACCGCCTCCAGATCACGAAGGCATGGAGCCGCCACTGCCAGATGTTGTCGGGTTCATAGCCCTTCACGTCCGCATCCACTGGATGCGCACCAAGATCCTTCAGCTCTCCACGAAACTGGCCACAGCACCCTCACTCGAAGACATTGTCGCTCTGCCAGGACGATGCGCGGACCTTGCCTCGCAACTCGAAGCTTTCGAAGCTCGCCTGCCCCTCTCCTTCCGCTGGTCAGAGGCCAACCTGCGACTGCGCACCTATTCACCTCGACTCGGCATCTTCGTCATGACACACGTCTGGTGGCGGCAGTGCTACCTCGATCTGTATCGGCTCTTCCTTTCCGGCCTGAAAGAAGCTCTCCCTCCAATAGCTTTAGCTCATCTTGACCCCCATTTCGTCGCACAGTGCCGACGGAGGTGCTACGAGCACGCCAAGGGCATGGCCGACATGTTTGCCCAGCTGCTGACGCTCAGCAATGGAACTCCAGTCACCGATATCGACCTGCCGGGATGCGCATTCCAGTGCTCGAGGATGCTCTACCACGGGCTGCAGACCGCTGCTGACGAGATGGGCTTTACCCTCGAGGGCGTGCAGGAGCTCGCTTCCGTGTGTTTGCGCGCCGCGAGACAATGCACTGCCGGGTCGGCGTGTGCCAGCATCGTAAGAAGTCCGAACTTTCGGCAGCCGTGGCTGTGTGCTAACCTCTCCCAGCAAGCCGACATCGACAAACTCATCCGCGAAGGACTCGAGCTCATCGTTCCCGACCCGTCACAGATACCCAGCCTTCCACTCCCCCATACAAACGACGATATGCCGACCTCTCAACCCTTTGTCATTCCCCATCCCACATCGTTGCCGACATCTTTGCCCACTTCTCTTCCTCCCGACCTCTCCGCTTCCATGCCCGTCACCGCCGCGCTCTCCAACGTCAGCGGCGGGACGAGCGGGAGCAACGCCTTTGAGGAAACCGTCGGGGGCTTTAACTTTGTACCCGAGCTGCAGACTGGCCCGGATGCGTCGTGGATGGCGTTCTCGCTGTCCTCGAACGACTGGCTAGATATGGGGCAGTTGCCTCCAGAAGGCAGCTGACTTCGGCCGGGTCAGGCGGTGGAGGGGGAGGTGGACCGCCGGAATGCAGGTGGCGCCCGAAATTTCGACGACAAAATTCGGTGGTGACCAAGGCTTTGCAGAGTCGTCAATTTTGCGTCCAGAAAACGGTCGAAAAAATGCCAGGGCGTTTTGTGCGTGCCTGACTGCCTGGGTTGGCCGTGGGGATGCATCTGTTTTGATGGACTCCGACGCCATCCATGGTGCGATTTCAGGCACTGATGTCGCCATTGCGAGGTGCAGGGTTAGTGGGGGTTGGCAACCGCCCCTGTGGCCCAGGCCGTGGGGGGCTGGCTGCAGAACATTGACATCACCACAAACGAGAACAAAGCGATGAGGTAAAGCAAAACACAACACTTACACATACACGGGTAATTTAATGCAGACAAAATCCAATAATGAATTACGATTATGAACAGCGCCGTGGTATCTTCAAGTTGTAGGTATCATCGGCGCAGACGCTCGCGTGATGTGCTCAGGACAAAACTCCACTCCGACCACGATCCTGCGTCCTTCGTACTCGCAACATCCTCGCATCGGTACCTCACTCCAACCTTGAGCATTCTCACGCTACCGCAACAACGGCGTCTCCTCCGATGGGGCACCTTCTCCGCCGCTCGCGCCGACCGCCACCACCGTCACGCTCCGATCCGGATCAACATGCGTCTCCCGATAAATCCACCCAACGCATATCCCCGCTCCGGGGCCCAACACCACCGACGCCACAACCATCACCGCCGCCGGCCGCCATCCCGCCTCGACAAACAACCAGTACAGCACCGTCAACCCCACAAAAAAGATGTTGATCACCACGCACTTGATCGTCGCCCGCGTCATCTCCTTGCGATCATCTCCCCTCGCCAAGCTCCACACCATCAACCCGTGGCTCACGACCGAGCACAGAATCGGCACCGCGTACATGCCCACCAGCGCTACTCGACTCGACTCCAAATGGAACGTCGCATGCCACCTCTCCGTGTGCAGCACCAGCACCGCCTTGCGCACCGCCTGCCGGATGAGAGACACCCACACGGGAAAGAAGAGCCACACTAGGATCGACACCGGGTCGTCGCGCACGAGCATAACGATGGACGGGACGATGCATCCTAACGTGACGGCCACGGGGATGGCGACCGTCTCGGCGACGAAGGTAAGGTGGCGCATGGCTTCGCCAAAGTTGGGGTCAGCGGGACCGGCGAGCTCGGCCGTGCCGCGCGCGCGGGCGGCGATGATGGCTCGGCTGCGGTGGAAGAAGGCCGGGAGGATGAGGAGTTCCCATGCGATGGCGCCGCCGATGAGGTTGAAGATGAGCCAGGGGCCGGTGGGGTAGGCGATCAATATCGAGGGCTTGTTGCAGATGCGGGCGGCTTCCACGGTGGTTACGGTGAGGAGGGCGGCGGTGAAGGAGAGGATGGCGGCCATGGGGCCGAGGGTGCGGAAAGAGGCGAGGGCTTCCTGGAAGAAGGAGACGAGGAAGCAGGAGGGGGTGCCGATGAGGGGGAGGTGGGAGAGGAAGGGGAGGCGCGAGCGGGCGTGGCATTGGGAGTAGAGCATGTAGATGTTTGTGTCGGAGTGCTGGTAGAGGGTGTAGCCGGTGAGGATGGCGAGGAGGACGGGGACGATGAGGAGGATGCGGAGGGGGTAGTGGTGGATTGTTTGCCGCGGGCGTCGCGGCGTGTCCATTTTTGACGGTGTTGGCGCGGCGCGCCGAGTTGAGAGTTGGTCGGTGTGGTCCCGGGTTGAGAGGTGCAACGGTGCCGCTGTGGTAGTTGAGCGGCGGTTGAGGTTGACGGTCGAGGTTGACCGACGGAGACCGTCGCGAGACCGGGCAGACGCGGATCTCGTGATGTTTCTTTCGTGGTTGCCGTGCGTGATCTCGGCAAACAACCACCGTCACGTGGAGTGGCGGGGCCGATTTCCGATTTGGTGGGGGGCTGATGGTGGGGCTCGGGAACTGCGAAAGACCCCGCTTTGCAGGTTGGTTGCTGATGCGGCGTACCTGCAGCGAAGTGATGACCTCGCCGTGATTGCTGCTTCTAGCAGTGTTGTTTTCTTCCGCTGAACTTGGAGGTTGAGGTTGACAGTTGTGAGAAGCAAGCCAGATCGCTGAGTTTGGTGAGGCGCAGATTTTGATCTGCGCTGCGAGTGGCCGAGGTGGGGCAGCTGTCATCCAATCCTTCAGGCCCGCCATCCGGAGTTTGGTGGAGTTAGCCTCAACTGGTTCCACCTCGCCTTCAAGGATGTGCCTCTCATCAGCTTCAACGTCGAACACCTAACGTCATGTCAGCGCAGCCAATTCAAGGGCGTCACAAGGCGGTGTGTAACGCCTGCCGCGCACGAAAAAAGAAATGTGATGTCGGTAGCCCTCAACCAGCCCTCTCTCCCCCTCCCAAATCGAAATTTGGCTGATGTCATTTTGTTCAGGGCGAGCAACCAACGTGCTCATCATGCGCCAAGCGAAATGTGAAATGCAGCTACATCAACATAACACCGGCCATGTTGGCCTCCTTTCCATGGACAACATCAGACCTCAGTCCGTTTTCACTGCCCATGATGGCAACCCCTGAAGCATTACCAGTACCAGACCCTCTCTTCCACCCGTTCGAGACCACCGCAACCGAAACATCCCCTCTGCTCAACACGGATCCATGGGATGCTCTTCTATTCGAGCCTTTGGACCTTCTGCCGCCATCGCCCCCCAGCTCTGACGGGCCTCGCAGCGAGCCAGGTGTAGCTCTTCCAGGGATCGAGCCAGCAAGCATTCCGCAGGATTGGATCCCTCCAGAAGACAAAACATTAGAGCTAATCGACCTTTTTTTCGAACGAGTTCAGTGCTACTTTCCGCTTTTTCACCGCCAAAACCTGACAATCGCAGTCAAAACCGGAGAACTCTTGAGAAAATCACCCCTGCTTCTGTACTCGATCCTCGCACTGGCTGCCCGTTTCCACCCGGATCCCAGCATACGAGCCGCTCAGCCCAACCTGTATGATAAAAGCCGCGCCATCTATGAGACGACGACTCATTTGCCAGAATGGCCACTCGAGACACTCCAGGCCGCAGCCTGTATATCTCTTCAAGCTTTCATCTTCGGCGACCACTCAATCGCATCCCTCACCGTCGGAAAGGCCTGGAGACAAGCCGTTGCCCTAGGCTTTCACCATTTGGACACACCCTCTCGCGTAGTACTGCCAGGGATCACAGCCCCGGATGCGAGCGAGTGGCGAGAGAAGGAACAGCGTCGACGTGTCTTGTGGGCGCTGTACATCCTGGACAAAGCCATGTGCTTCAAAGCAGGCTTGGTACACATCATCGATGGCAGGCAGATTAGTGTCTTTCTCCCAATGGACGAGAATGCGTTTCAAAACTGCCAGACGGTAACAGTCCCCATCACACTGCCTCGAATTCATCGGCGCTCACAAGACTATAGCCACCAGACACCCCCAAACCCGTCCTTTATCCCCATAGTCCGACGATGCTTATTAGCACTTTGAAGACGTTGGTCGATCAGAAGCGAGGTAACATGATGCAATTCATCATCCTTGCCCATTCCCTCATGTCCCGTATCTCCGAGCACATGTTCTCCCCCGTCTTTGGCCAAGACGACCCACAGCACAAGCTTGAAAGAGTCCAGCTCGATCAAGACTTGACACAGATGCGTCTGCTTCTTCCCCGATACGCCACCGACCTCGCCGTCGCTAACCACGCCGACTTCCGTCACGTCATCTGGCTTCGACTCACCATGGATGTCAACACCATCTCTTTGCATCACCGCGCGGAGGTGCCCCAACTTCCCGTCGACGCTTCAACAGCGGTGCCACTGGAAGAAGATCGATGGCAACACTGCGTCGTCGCCGCCCGCAACACGGTCGCCTTGATTCGAGACGCGAGCCGAGTGTCGATCGATCTCATGATGAATCCTTACATCGCCGCGTCCATCTTCACTGCTGCTCGCATCCTGGCTATCGAGTACATTCTTTCTTCTCCGGGTGCAGATGGGTCAGCCACGGAACTGGAAGCGCAGCAGAGGCAAGTGCTGCGCGCCGAGCTTGAAGTGATGATTCTTATCTTTGATCGACTTTGCGAAGCATATGGTGGAGTGCTTCAAAAGTTTCGCATTGGATTATTGTACCAGCTTCGTTTGGATGCTGCTGCTGTGCGGGCTGTCAAGGCGGGCGGCACCAGGGGATTACTCGAGAGTTGTGGGAAGTGGCCCACGGTAAAGGATGTGGAAGGACTGGAGGGCATACCTGACTGATTTGGACTGCCAATGCTTGCCGGGGATATGTCGATCAGAACTCGATGAAATTCACTATCGACGGCACATCAAAATGTAGGAGGATCAAACCCTGCTAAGTACACGATGGCGCACTCGGCTGCAGCCATCAGACCAACATCCGCCCGCCATTCGTCTTCAACACGGTCCCCGTTGCAAACCGATCCCTCATCAGGTACAAATACGCCTCCGCCACATCCTCCACCCTCCCCACCTCTCCCACCAGCGTCCCCTGCCTCATCCCCGCCAACACCTTCTCCCTCTTCTCCTTATCATCGCCCAAAAACCCATCAAACAGCTCCGTCAGCACCGCCCCCAACGAGACCGTATTCACCCGCACCGGCTTCAGGTCCACCGCCAAGCCCCTCGTCAATCCCTCCACCGCAGCTCCCACCGCGGCAATCACCGACCATCCCGCCATCGGCTTATCCGTGTTCGTCCCGCCCGTAAACGTAATGCTGCTCTCCGCCTCGACGTGGATGTACTTTGGCAGCAACTTGGCCAGCATAACCGCGCCGTGGAAACGAATCTGCGACTGCCGCGTAATATCCTCGGGCGTGATCTGCGCAAGCGGAACGGGCGCGATGGCGTCTCCGGCGGTGAAGACGACGTGGTTCAGCTTGAGTTTGCCGTTCTCGGTGGCGAAGTCGAGGAGGGAGGCGAGGTTTGCTTCGAGGGTAGAGGAGTTGGCGAGGTCGCAGGCCTGGCCGGAGATGGTTTGGCCCGGGGCGAAGGTGGGGTGGCCCGCGCGCAGGCGGTCGAGGGAGCGGGTGATTTTGGTGGGGTTGGAGGAGGAGATTATGACGGAGGCGCCGAACTGGAGGGCGGCTTGGGCGACGCCGAAGCCGACGCCGGAGGTGCCGCCGAGGATGAGGATGCGGGAGGAGGTGAGCTTGGTGGTGAAGTCGGGGGTGGTCATGGCTGCGGTTGGTGTTGTTTTGTTGTTGAAGGTGGAAGTTGTTGTTTGGTTGGAGGGGTGGATGGAAGAATTGAGTTTGGGACTTGTGGAAGTGTTTGGTCGATGGCAGGAGCAGGTGGATCTCAGTGTGTGAGGAAGGAAGTTCGAATGTGATGGTTTGGGTTCTTAAACTTGTGTTTCCGGCTGGAAAGAGCAATGGCTTTATATCTTTCGAAAGATGTTCGTAGCACACGTAACACTTCTCATCTTGACTGTCGGCGCTAGCCCGACACCCGGCGCCGCCATGTGCGACGGCGTCGGCGACACTGCATGAGGTTCGGCGCCGCTAAGCCGCTTTAGGATTAGCGGCGCCGAACTGGGACCCACACTCCCGTCGCGGCCTGAGCCGAGTACCGCAAGCATTTAGGTCTGCTTCGGCGAGACCCTCTCGTCGGCAAGAGAAGCCTAATTTCTAGCTCAATTGACTGCGGCTCGCAGCCTTGTGCTGTGCAACTTGATACTCTCAATTCGAGTCAGAGTGTGGCGCTTCCGACTTTCTTTTTTTTGTCTCTCTTTTATGGTCCTACTGCATCATCCACGCACAGCAGCAACGATAGCAGAAGAGGCACATCATCAAACAGCAACCAATACGCACGGTCGATGGAATAAAACTCAATTACTTGTTCCGTGTTCCGTCGCGTTCAATGTTGGCAAGAAACCGCCGAGTTCTACCGCGGGAATCTGGCATGACACCGCCATAGCCCATGCGGGCTTCCCAAAGTTCCCCTTCCTTCACTGCTTGCTCGGCCACCCATTGAGGTTTTCCAACGTCAAAATCTTCAGCGGCTGCGCAAAATTTTCTTCCTTCTTCTCCGTCTCCATCAACCACGCTGTCTTGGCGCTCCCAGTATGCAGGTCAACAGCAGCTTGGTCGGCATATCTGCCCCATTCGCAACAGTGTCAGCATGAACCAAGATTCCGAACCTTCGGAAGATGAAGGGTGGGACCAATCAAGCATCGTTTGATCACATACGTCTCCCACACCATGATGGTGGGTATCTCGGCGTCCTTGACCCGGAACCATTGGTACTGAATTACACCAGGCTCATTCTTTTTGACATGATCGACGATTTCTTGGGCCAATTCCTCGACCTCAATGGCTGTCAGATTGGTTCCGAGATGCAGACAAGGGAAAACCTACACGCGCCACTCGATCGGGCTTGGGGTAGAGATAGGCGACGAAGCTGAGTGTCATTGTCGCTTACTCTCCAAGGTACCTGCTGACGTTTGTTGAGAAAAACGGATAATGCAGACACGACGATGTCAGAGGGGAAAGTTGCGTTTCGGCGGAGCTTTATACCCCAGTTGATCTTGCAGCTCGGTCTCAGCTCGGATACTGCATGTGCGGGGGGATTCAAGTTGCATCAGACATGTAGATACATGACGAGGCAAAAGATGTGCGATCTGTTAAGTCAAGACGTTGTAACTGTGAATACGCGTTGAGACTGATCCCTTGAACAATTGGTGTTGAGGAGGGCAAAAGCAGGCTGTACACTTCATGTGGACAGAACTTGAAGAGGGGTCAGGTAGGAATCCCGGGTATACATGCCCGATCCCACGCCTGTTGTCTAGGTACCGATGGTTTTCGACTTCGGACTCGAGGAAACTCTTGGCTAAGCGTCGGACAGCCATTTCGCAACTTGGTAAGCGCTTGGTACTCGTCAAACGCTGTCAAAACATTTAGTTTTGTGAACGCGGCTTATTTGTTCTCGACTGTTGTTTGAGTTCTTCGTTGGAGAGTCGATGGAGAGCTGCCCGCGTCACAAAATATCCGGAAGCCTGTTGTTAGTGGTTGTTCTTGTCGGAGCAAGGTGGACGGGTTTTGCGGCATGATGCATCCTAGCCTCACATGCGGGCAAAAATCAACGAATGCCTTGGTCGAGTTTGAAGTTACTGTGGTTTCTAGTGGTATACTCACTTCTTCCCCTGGAGGCGGAAATGTTGAGGAGTTACGGTCAGTGGGGTAAAGTTGAGGCAACGGTCCATCGCATCGGAGCTCGGCGTCAGTGGGCGCAACGTGAACTTTATCCGAGGCCCTAATCTCAATAATTCCGGGCGAGCAAATCTGTCAGGCCACCTGGACAATAAATTTGGGCTACGCTGGGAATTCTTGGAGTGCTTGTTTTCTCTTGGCTCTCATCACCACACCGCTTGGCCGACGATCCACGACCCTGCTCCCCGGAATACCAGCTGTCTCTCGATTTGCACATGGAGCATCGAGTGGAACATGCTATCACTCTTCGCTTCGACGATGGAACGCCATCCCCCTTCTAGGCGTCTTCTCCCGTCGAATACCCGATGCAACCCCTGACTTACACGCGTCCTCGACAATCACCCCATTGCCACTTTTGTCCCAATTAATATCCCTTTCTCCTCCCCATCGGAACCCCCGCATCCACCCTGGCAGTCGGTGGCTACTTTTGACAAGCTTTCGGCAGCGTTTGACAGCTCGGGCACTGCCGATGACCATTATAGCGAGACCGGGGCATAACAGCCGAACAGGCTATGGCCAAGAGATATTGCAACCGCCGTTGCCACCACACGGTTGGCCATCTTCCATGGCACTCCGAACCAAGCGATGGCCAGTGCTGCAACAAAATGAGGATAGTTTCTGGAAATAGGCATGGGAAATGGATCAGGAGAGGACATGGGTGTCTTGGCCCCCGCCTTGGCATCTTGTCACTTATATACGTGAAGGTGCAAACATGGGCTTGTCCGACTCGAGGGAATATCGTCCTGGCAGTTGTGCTTCTGTCTGAGGTCACGGCACTAGTCAAGAGTTTACCATGCGTCTGTTGGAGATTGTCTCGGCTGCAGCGGCCCTCCTGGGCGCTGGTAAGTACCCCTGAATCTGCATTCCTTCGAGAACTCTTCGAGAAGACTTGGCGTTTGACTGACGGTGACTGCGTGCAGTGAATGCCGAAGTCAAGCCCCTGCCCCTGCCCAAGAGCTGTACCGGCGTGGCGAACGCGCGATACCAGTTGACAGCGGCGGCGGGATGGTCGGTGACTAAGATCGCCGGCGGGCTCAAGCAAGTTCGCACCGTCATCTGGGACACTGAGGGCAACATGCTTGTCCTCCAAAACACCAAGGGTGCATCAGTTCACACCTTTGGCGCCGACGGGTGTATCAACAGCACCACCATGTTGCTCTCAGGGGGTGGTCTTAACCACGGTCTGGCCCTCACCCCTGACGGCAAGACGCTGTACGCGTCCTCCGAGACCACCGTCTACAGCTGGGACTACAACGCCGTCACGCGCACAATCAGCAACCAAAAGACGGTCGTGCGCGACATGTCCAGGGGCATCCACTCGTCGCGCACCCTCATGGTGGTCAAGAAGGACCCGCGCTTCCTCCTCGTCCAAGTCGGCAGCAACTCCAACTTTGACATGCCCACGGCGTCCAAGACGGCCGGACGCGCCATCATCAAGATCTTTGACATCAGCAAGGCTCCAGCCACAGGATACAGCTACAACACCCAAGGCGAGGTGTTTGGCTACGGGTTGCGCAACGAGATTGGCTTTACCGAGGACCCGAACGGCGTCGTCTGGGGCGTTGAGAACAGCGGTGATGTGAGCCCCCTTTCTAGTTCCCCCCTCCACTTACACCAACGGGACTAACAACCCAGGACTTCACCCGCACCGAAAACGGCCAACGCCGCGACATCCACAAGGATAACCCCGCCGAGAAGCTTAACAACCGTACGCCCCCTTCCCCCCTTCCCCCCTTCCCCTCCCCAACCCAACTAACAACCCCCCCAGTCGGCGACCCCCTCAAAACCCGCGACGCCTTCTACGGCTACCCCACCTGCTTCACCGTCTGGGACCCCTCCAACTTCCCCAACTCCAACCTCAAAACCGGGTCCCACTTCGTGCCCGCCCCCAACGCCTCCTTCACCGACGCCTCCTGCAACGCCCTCGCCCTGCCGCCGCGCCTAACCTTCCAAGCCCACTCGGCGCCCATCGCAAACACCTTCGACGCCACCGCCTCCAACATGTACGTCACCTTCCACGGGTCGTGGAACCGCCAGCCCGCCACGGGCTTCAAGGTGATTCAGATACCCTTTACCAAGAAGGCCGACGGGAGCTATGACCCCGTGGCGCCGGCGGATAGCATGAAGGGGTACAACGACATCTGGAGCGTTGCCAACGCGGGGAGCTGCACGGCCAACGGGCTGACGAATAGCAACTGCATCCGATTGACGGCGTCGGCGTGGGATCCCGCGGGCAGGGGGCTGTTTGTGGGGAGCGATAACTCGGCCGAGGGGGAGGTGTTTATTCTGAGCCCGCCAAAGTAAACCTGCGTGAGAGAAAGAGAACGGGGAGCGTACCTGATAAGATGATGTAGGATGACTCGCAAGATGTAACGAAAAGAAATATCTGCAGATCGAATTCAAGTCTCTAACGCTATGCTCGCCCGCTTCTAGTATTACCAGTATTGCCCATAACACATATCATAACATCCTCATGCCCTAGATGCGCGCGCGCGCCTTTGAACAGCACGATGCAGCTCATTTCTGCAAATCCTCGACAAAGCCCAGCTTATCCCGCTTGTCGTCCATTACGCGCGCGTATTCCAAGAGCAGCCGCCACGTGTAGAGCAGCATGTCGTCCTTCCTCAGGACCTTCTCTGCCCACAGGGCCGATTCCTTGGCGATCCTTTCTGCTTCCCAGTCGCGCCCCCCAAGGAAGTAATCCATTATCCCGTATACGTCCATGTACGAGTTGTCGAACGGGACGAAATGTACCCACGGCATGAGCCGCGTGTCGTGCCACTCGGCGTAGATGGTGCTCTTGAGCGTGATCGACGTCGAGAGGAGGAAGGCGCGGTATCGGCCGGAAAACGAGTTGCCGTCCACGTCGGGTAGGTATTTGAAGTCGTAGAGCTTCTCAAACGGGATGCCGTCGGCAAGCTTGTAAAAGTTGTCGTTGTGCTTGCACGTCTTGACCTTCTTGCCGTCGGGGCCGAATTCGGTGGGGTGGCAGATGAAGGTGTTGAAGGCGACGTCGGACCACGAAGACACCCACTCGCCGAGGCGGCCTTCGCGCCGGGCGGCGACGCTGTAGACGTCGGACTCGGGAGGGGGGAGGCGGAAGGAGGGGGCGGCATCGATGTCGCCGGCTTCGAGCTGGGCGACGGTCGTGCCGTTGAGCATCTGGACGAAGCGGTGCCGGTGGTTGTGCCACCAATTGTCCTCCTTGTTGCGCGCGCCCGAGGCGGCCCCTCGCCAGAGGAAGCCGTCCTTCTTCTTGTCCCACGGCGGCCCGCGGAAGTTGCCGCCGCTGTAGTCGGTGCGCTCCTCGTCGCCGAGGTACATGGCGCTCGGGATGAGGATCTCGTTGTTTTGCGGGAGCTTGCACTCGCCAAAGACGGGCATCAGTTGCTTCGTCGTCGACATGCTGATGGCTTCGATGAAGGTGCCGTGCATGCCGCGCAGGTGCGGCTGCAGGCAGGGGTCCATCGCCGCCGTGAAATTGTAAATGTAGCCATCGCGCGTGTATTCGCGCCTCGGGGACAGCGGGAACTCGATCGTGTCGTTGAAGGTCGGGAGCGACGAGATCTTGCGGCCGGGGCTGTCGGGCGGGCAGGCGTCGCGCACAAAGTCCCAGAACTTGTGCGAATCGTGGTGCAGCCAGTTGGGGTCGTACCGGTCTGCGCCCTCAACGTCGGCCACGCCACCAAATGTCGTCACCGTCTCGTTCAGCGCTGTCGTGGTACGCTTGCGCTGCTCGGCTGCGACGAGTTTGCTGAGCTCGTCCCACGGCACCATGACGCGCGATTCGTCCATGTGGTTGACAAACATGTCGAGGTCGGGCAGGTGGGGCATCATCTTCTCGACGAGGTTCATCCACTGGCGCATGCGAAACGGCGGCTCCTTCTCGTCGGTGACGGGTATGACCTTGCCATTGCGAACCGCGATTGTGTGGGACTGCTTGTGCGCGCGGGCGCGGATCTCGTGCGGCTCGAGGCCCCAGAACGGGTTGATGTCGTGGTGTATGCGGTCAAAGAACTCTTCAATGACGATGGCGTTCTTCTCGGTGGCCACCTCGAACCACTTGTCGAAGCCCGGGGGCGGATGGCGGCCGCGGCGCTCGCGATAGCGCCAGGCCGCCTGCTCGAGCGTCAAGGACCGCTTGCCCAGCAGCTCGTTAAACTGCAGACGCGCATCGCGGATCAGGTCGTCGATCGGGTGTTGCGGTAACGGCGGTCGCGAGGCGGGGGGGTGGTTGTCGGCGGGCTTTCCGCCGTTTGGCGCGGCCGTCCCAGGCCCTGGCCGGCCGGACGCTGGCTTCTTTCCGTCTGGCCGCCAGGGCGAGACAAAGTAGGTCGAGTCGCCGCCTCCGAAAATAAAGAACAAGGATCCAAAAACGGCCACCAGCACAAACAGTGCGGGCACCACCTGGCGCGCACGCGCTGGTTTCTGCAGCAGGGCGAACATGATTCCCCGGAATGAGGACAGCAAGCGAAGCATTCTAGGTAGGTTGGGTTGGTGCGCTTGCCGCCTTCACCTCATCTTTGCGCTGCCGGTGTCCACTGCCGCGTCCAACAAGGCAGGGTTAGGGGCTCGCGGCTGCGCTGTGGATGCGTCCTGGGCTGTGGGTTGCGCCGTGTCGCGCTGTTTGCTCCGAGTCAATTCGAGTGTCGTTGGTGTCGTCGTACGGTGCGAGGTGTTGGTCGCAGTGGAGGTGTCGCAAAAGCCAAGTGCTCGAATTTCGAGGCGACAGAATAAAATTGATCGCATTCCTTCTGCGGCGCAACCAAAAAATTGACGTCCTGGACGCCACGCTGGTGCGGCCACTCCCTGCCAAGATGCGCCAAGCCAACGTAAAGTCGAAGCGGCAACGGGGTCCGCTCTCCGCCCCGCCCAAACCAGCGCCCTTTTTCACGTGCCCGATCCACCAACAAGCGGGGCTCAACCCCTGAGGACGGGTCATAGAAAAGCGAGACCTCAGGCAGCGCAATGACCTGAGGCAGCAACAAATGGCCAAAGCTGCGATCAAAATCCCGATGCAGCAGCACAGAGAAAGGAAAGCGCGGTTTTCACATTTCCGTCATTCTTCGACCGAGTCTCACAAAGCCACCGACCCAAGGCGTCGTGCCACGGTACCACACAACTACCACGGCGCAATGTGTCCGAATCCAGTGCCACCCGGGTAAACTCCCGACCAAGAACATGTAGATCACAAGTATCCCAAGAATTTGGGCGTGACCACATGCCACGCCATTCCCCTCCTATTCACAAACTCGACAAAGCACCCACAAAGATGGCCAACTGCGTCGGCAACCCTACCTTTGGGCATGGCTCCCTCGCCCCAAACCATTTTGATCAATGGCCCGCCCGTGTGCCGGGATACCTCTGCAAGACGCCCCCCATTGGCAGCGGCAGTGCCCCGCGTTTTCGCCAGTGCTGCGCGGGCAGCAGAGTCTACAACATCACATCCCCGACTCTCGAAGGTGACCCGGAATATCCCGTGTCCTGCGCTTTGTTTTGCACAATCGACCCGGCTAGGGACGAATCTGGCGAGTTTATGCGTTGTTTGACAGACGGGGGAAGGGAGGCGCGGAGCTGGGAGGTTGTTTGCGCCTCGAACTCGGCTGCGGGTGGGACGCCAGGGCTGAGCACGGTGGTTCCGACGGTGACGACGTCGACGGCCAGTGAGACGGGAGCGCCGGGGACGACGACGGTAATCTCGGCGTCGACGTCGGTGCCGGGTGGGGCGACCTCGACATCAGGGGGAAGCGGTGTGGCTACTACGACTGCTTCTGGACAGGCGGGGCGAAGCGAGATGGCAGGATGGATGGTTGTGTTGCTGCAAGTGTTGGCGGTTCTGTGGTGATGGGCCTGGGCAGGGTGTTTTGTGGTTATACTGGTTCCTTCTGAGATGGGTGCAGCAGAGATTGAGTCCGAGCACGTCGAACTTGGGTCCACCGAGAATTGTCATCCCGAGCACGAAGCGAACTTCTCGCTCTTTCTTTGCTTTGTTATCAACCCAAGCACGCACAGAATGGCGAGGCATCTTGAACACGATTTCCAATATTCTTCTGCTTCTTTGCCTTTCGCACAATTCCAAGTGTTGGACCAACAATGTGGCCGTTTCCGGCAGCGCGACAATGGACGGTGGACAAGACGCAGCTTCAACTCGGAACATTCTTTGTCCCGCCAGCCAAGAATTGGGCCTCGCGGCTCCAAAAACTCAGTGGCGTCTCGTTTCCACGACAGAAAACATGGTGAAAACTGCCTGCACATCATCAACATCGAGTCGTCACAAGTCATATAACCTCAAGTCGCATACGATATCTCTCCCCGGTCAACATGGCTCCCCTAGGTACGAATGTTGTTGCTCGGCCGAGGACTGGCGACAAAAAAAGGCTTGGCTTTATGAGCTGTGCAGGAAGCCAGTTGACGAACCGGAAGCATGTGCTACTCATGGCCACAAAGCTGACTACTCTGGTACCCGGCATTGCTCGCGAGAATGAGGCAAAAAGGAGACTCATCGAAGTGGGGTTAAGGAGCGATATCGATACACGCAACAAGCAAGTAAAGTACCTCGAAACGGCTGGATGCGGTTTGGTCCCCGACAGGGACCCTGATGGAGCGAGGGTTTACATGGAGAGGAACGCTGCACAGTTCATGGAATGGTCCTGGTCCTTGGTCGAAGAGGGGCAAGCGGCAGCGGCTGCCGTTGTTCAGCAAGCGGGCCAGCCGGGGAACCAGGCCGGACGTGGACCACAACAACGACAACAAGCAGCAGCACCGACGACAACTCACGCGACCCAACCGGGCCAGGGAATCTCACCGTGGGGACCCGCATTCGGCGCGCCACTGGCAACTCAGGGGGCCCTGGATCGAGCTTTTCCTACAGTACCTGCTAGACACCACGACGTGCTCGCCGAACTTGCCAAGAAATACGTCGACACGCGATTCCGATCAATGAGCCATCTACTTGATCATGACCGATACAACCCTGTCCATCTGCCAGCTTCCCTCCAGGCAATCTATAACAAGATCAATCGCACAACAACACCCTTTCATGGGCTGACCAATGACCCGCGCGCCACCGGCAGACAAGTGAGAACTCCCGGCGGCGGGCTGCGGAACTGGGATTTCCGCACAAGGCAGATCAACATCGTTTCGGCCCACGGCTCCGACTTGGAGAGCGATTTGGTTTTGGTCGAAAACCGCCGCATCATCGAGGAGCGTCACGGCAGAGATTACTATGAATTCTTCCGTGTGGGCGTCTTTGAAGTCTTGTATCCTGACCTCAACCAAGACGCCGCCCGCTGGCTGAGTACGTTGGTATCTTGACATTGGGTCTCGTGAGCTTGTAACTGACCGCTTCAACAGTCGACAAGTCCAAATTCAGCACTAATTCAGGGCCAGACCTCGCAATGACGGTTCGCTTCATGAACCATGTTACCGCCTACACCGAACGCATGATCGATGACGTGGATAAGAGAATGAGAAAAGCACGAGCGGCCGCACAGCCGGCCCCCCTGGCCGAAACAGAGACTGATGTTAAAACTGAGCGAGACAATAACAGCAGCGCAATGAGACAGCCGTGGAGGGGACTCATGATGGCTATCAACAGGGCGTATACCAACTGCGGTAAAACGGCAGGACCTGTTGATGTGAAACAGGGGGACCAGAACGGTCTTGTCAACGCAATGAGAAGAGTCTATAACGTTATGACGGGCTGGCCATGGTAAGCACAGATTCCTATCCGTTGCTACTCCTAATGCCGGGGTTTCTCCCAATCTCCCAGAGAATTGTGTCTTGCTAACCCTCCGACGCTGTAGCTACTGGGAATTCTATCTGACGTATAGTTTCTCTGGTTTCGAGGACTGGCCTCCGGCGGACTTCATAAAGGAGGACTTTAACCCTATATTTAACCCACCGCTGGCGCCCGGATGGAACCAAGTCTAGCTCCCGGCAGAAGGCGCTGAGAGTGCATGTGAAATTATTGGTACGTATCCAGGTAGGCAAGGATTTTGGTTTGGCGTTTGTGAGGTTTGGTCTGGTTCAAGTCTGGTGGTTTTGTCGCGAGGTTTGTAGATGAGATAGTGGAAAATATAGAAGCACCGTGGTTTTTTTGCTCACTCCTTGTGGCTGCAATCGAATCATGAAGCGAGGTTTCTCCGTACGTTGGGATTCAATGTTGTTTACTCCCTGGGTTCCATTGTCGAGCCCCTGAAAGTGAACAGTCTCGGGTGTTGCCATTTGCATTCGCACGACGCACTTTAGCGGAAGGAACGCACGGGGGGCAACTTCCCAAGCGACATCCACTGCTCTGGAGGAGGAAGGAGCGTCTGCAAGAGACCCAGAAGTCCCCGTTTTTGGGTTTTCGCCAGGCAGACGCCGCCGCCGGGCAAACTCTCTCCAGCAACCATCTCTTCAAACCCCTACAGGCCTGGGGAAAAAAACACATCCATGTGTTCCAACCACCGCCGCTGCTGCAGTGTTCCGACATCTAGGTGATTGGAAGAGCATTGTGAGCGAGCACATTGTTCCAATCGGCCAACATGGGTCCCTTTTTGTTGCCCCGGATCCGGAAAGCGGCAATGT
Organism: Podospora aff. communis PSN243; assembly: GCA_033296975.1. Classification (NCBI taxonomy): domain Eukaryota; kingdom Fungi; phylum Ascomycota; class Sordariomycetes; order Sordariales; family Podosporaceae; genus Podospora; species Podospora aff. communis PSN243. The sequence goes on along the minus strand of MU865986.1, from coordinate 34,862 downwards.
GACAAAAGAAGGCGCGGCGCTCGGGTCTTTGGGCATCGATGGGCTTTGTCTTGCCGGAGTCGAGGTGGGTGAATGCCTTTCTCACCAACGGTAAATAGGTCGATGGCACCCCATCGCCCATTGAAGCTACCCGTTGACCTGTAACACTGGACGAATCCGAGTCTATTCCAATCTTGAAGCAACCGAAGCACAATACAAAATGGCGCAGCAGTGGCCACACGGAGCGCCGGATCCAATTTTCCCGCAGAACCCGCCGATCTGGGGGCAGACGATCTTGGTGCCGATGCCTGACGGATCATATGTGCCGCAGACAGTGCCATTCGGATACCAGCAGCCCGGACAGGGCTTTGTCGGACAACCCAACCCTTTCGGAAAACCCGACCCCAATGTAGCATACAGGCCACAGGGCCCTCCAACTCCTCCAGCTCCGGCGCTGGGCCCGCCCACGCGCCCCGATGTTGATGTGCGCGGGCTCGCCCCTCGCCTCGGCAAGGAAAGGAAGTTCGGGCTTGCGTCCCAAGTTCAGCTCAGGAAGGGGACGGCTGAAGATAGAACAAGACATCGACGGCGGCCGCACATGATGCTCCTGCTCACCGAAGTTGACGAGGCCGTGCCGCCCTCCGGAGCGAACCGAGACCGAGACTTTTTGCAGAAGGCGAATTGGGGAAGGCAAGAGATCGAAGAGGAGGACCCGTACTATGTCGAAGCGACAAACTTCCCTGTTGTCCAGCAGGCCGTTGGCCGCATCTATCTCGACCGCACCAGCGCAAGCTTCCTGGAGTGGTCTTGGGCCATGGCCGAGGAACAAGAGCAGCTCAACACGGCTCTGGGTGCGATCGTGAGTGGCAGCGGCCACTTGGAAACCAAGTATGCCAACGAAAAACCCGAAAACTATGCATTCCTCGCCGACATGGCCGAAAAGTACATCGACGTTCGGCTTCGGGCCGTGGGAAGCATGCAGAATAGGGAGCGGGACGTTTGGTGTGTACCCGAGAGAACAGCCGCTCTAGCGGTTTTGTACAATTATCCACAACCACTCTCGCAACACCGTTGGGATACTCGCAATGTTATGATTGGCAATCTGGTTCATGGCGGAGACTTGGAGGCCGATGCCATTCTATGCAATGCCAGTGGCGGAGCCGCCATCACAGCCTATCAGGGTGCGCTTGAGTTGCGCCACGGACGACATTTTAACGACTACTTTTTGGCTGCCTTTCCTGCCTATTATTTCACTCTGACCAAGGAAGCAGCCCTTTGGCTCGGTATGTGTTTTTTCTTTTCTCTTCATGAACCATACAAGTCCCAAGGAACTAACATGCTCGGCCGGCAGTGCTGTGGGCACGGGGGCCACCAGTCGGTCGCGACACGTTGGAGTTCATAAATGCCGTCAAGTTCTTCAACTTTGCTACTAGCCACGTCGGAACGAATATCGAAAGGCATTTTAAACCCAGTGGCCAAAGTCCCTTGCCACAAAGGACGCTCCAGGACAAAACAAGACTCCTGCTACCAGCCATTCAGGCAATGGTCGATTACGCGGCTCAGTGGAACACCCTCTACAACGACCATGGGCCGCAGCTCCCCAGCGATAAAAACGCCAGTGCTCCTCTTTTGAAAATCACAGACAGGAATGATCTGGCCAGACTTAGGCAAAACGCATATTTTGCCATCACCAGGCTCCCATTGTATGTTTGCCTGATCCCTTGCCACTTGCAACCCCCTTTGCTGACGATAGGTCGTGGTGTAGATGGACTATTTTAAACACAACTCAGCGCACCCACGTAGCCCCTGGATATCAGTTGTGGCCTCCTGCCGAACATCTTGACTTGCAGCGATGAAATGGGGGCCGTCTTCGAGATCTTGTTCTCCTGCATGTATTTTACCCAGTGTTGTCCTTTCACCGGAGTTTGGTTGGTTTGAGACACATGTGTCAAGAATTCTTGAATGTGTATCGAGTTGAATATAGACGTGATAAAGCATGCTTGCGTCATGGTCTTGGGTGCCCCTTTAGCCGGTCGCCGCTGCTACGCAGGATCGCGGTCGTTGGGTAGCCGCAATCCAATGCAATGAAACGCTCGCTGCACGGCCCCCCACCGTTACGCGGGGATGAAAAATCCCGCCGCATTCCCCGGATTCTACCTAGACACACACACACATGCACCACCACCACACAGCACTGCATCACGCGCCACACCGACTCCCCGCCCACCGAGAAGCAAAAAACACTCTCCCAAACCATGGACTTCACATTCCCCCTCTTCCCCGACCTCCCCGTCGAACTCCGCCTCATGATCTGGGAGCGCGTCCCCCAACCCCGCCGTCTCCTCGGCCAAGTCGCGTGTCCCCGCTGCTACCAACCGCCCGGATCCGCAGCCGCCATGGGCATCGCGCCGTATACACACGATGCTCACGCTCCGCGACATTTGAAGAGCGAGAACAGAGGCGATAATGGAGGGAAGAAAGATGGGGTGTCATCGGATTTCTGCCGCAATTGGCACGTTTTGTTTACGGCGCAGCCTGCGAGCGCAAGGGGCGCGTTCCCGCCTTTGCATGTGTGTCGCGAGGCGAGGGGGGTTTGGTTGAGGGAGGGGAGGTATGTGAAGCTGACGGAGAGGTTTGTGAGTGGGAAGTTTGTTGGAGCTGGTGGGAGGGAGGTGGTGTATCGGCAGAGGTTTGACGTGCCGTTTGTGGATTATGGGGTTGATGTGTTTTGTGTGTACAGGCCGTTGGATGCGAGGGGGTTGGTGCCTGGTGGTGATGGGGGTGTCCGTGTTGCGATTGTTCCGGTTGATGATTTGGTGAGGGATGTGGTTGATCCGTTTATGGGGTTGGATAGGAGGCTGATGAGGAATGTTGCAATGGGTGAGGAGGTGGAGAGGATGGGGATGTCGGTGGTTGCGTTGGGGCTGCGGGGGTTGGAGAGGCTGGAGACGGTGTGGACTGTGTCGTATGGGCCGAGGCCGGAACCGGTACGGCGGTCCCGTCGGGTTGGGACAGAGAGGGAGATGGAAATGACGCCGGAAGAAGCGGTGGATGTGGAGTGTGAGATTGTGGAGATTCCGGAGCGGGTGGTGGCAGAGCATGATTTTTTTGGGGTCGAGAGGCTGGTTCGCAGGGGCTTCATGCCGAGGGAACATGTTCGCCCGCTGAAGTGTTTTACAAAGATGCTGAAGGCGTGGCTGTGGCATGTGGAGCATGCTGGGTTGGAGAGGCCGGTACAGACGCAGTTTACCGATATGTTTGGTTTCGAGAACTTTATACTGGGAGACTGGTTGGGCAATGGTCCGAAATTGTCGGGAAGGTGCCCCATGATAGGTGGAATAGGATGTTGGCCGTGGGGGCATACTTTTCGCGATATGATGGCCTGGGTTCCTGGATTTCAGATTCGACATCTTTTGCTGTATGGCAAGGCGAGTCGGATACCTGATGGAATATTTGAAACAGAGACTCCGGTGTGAGTCTTGGGACCGATTGGTGATAGTTATGGATGTGTATGCAAGGAAGATGGGAACTTGGAAGTGATGGCACCTGGGCAGGCCCTGGCGACAGCAGGCCCTGGCGACAGCAACCGGCAATTTGTTGATAGCGACTGCTCTCGAGTTGGGAAAGAACGTCTGGTCGGGTTCTCCACTTTCCGCCCGCCGGTTTTACTGGTATTTCAGGCGCACAATTGGTTGGGGTGCAAAATTTCTGCTTCACCCCACCACGGCAGCCTTCCAATAGTTGTTTGCTCAAATAGGTTGACTTGACATCCAACGCGTCTCGTCCACTGGTTTGTGGCGGTACTCTTGTCACAACTGTCGCCCACCCTTCATCAATTCCATTGTCCCGCAATGACCTTTTTTGGCACCTTGTCAACTTCGCCCATTGTCTCGCCATCACGAAACTGGAGTCGTTGGCTTAAGCTCCGCGACAATTGGTTTAAGGATGAAGTTGGCCCTTGGCGGAGGCGTTGTCGCTCAGCTCGCATTGGTTACCGAGTGCAGCAGGGGCAGGCGGCAAGCGCCAAGACGCTCCAACCCCTGACCATGGTTCTTGCCTAGCGCCTGTCTCGGATTCGTCGAGCACGCGACTGGCGACCTCAGCTCGGATGAGGTCTAGACTCAGCCACAAGATTGGAACCTGGCGCCCCTTTTTCTCCCCAACTTCACTCAACCCGACGTCTTCTCATCTCATCCCCCGCTGCGTGCGCACAACTGCCGACAACGACGGTAACCCCAACGGCCATGTCGTACAACGCGCAGAACCAGCAACAACAGCAGCACCAGCAGCAACAGCCATATTACGGCGCGGGAGCTCCTGGCCCTGCAAACAGCTATCCGCCCGCACAGTATGGCTATCCTGCCCAACCCCAATCCCATCAGCATCCGCACCCACATCAACACCAGCACCATCAGCATCAACAACAACACGCCCCTCCTTTCCACAGCGGCGCACCGCATCCCCATGGATCGCCGCAGCCGCATCACCCCGATGCTCTGGGGCCCGCCATGGCAAACATGAGCATCGCTCCGGGCCCGGGCAGTCCCCCGCCCCTGCAGCACGGTCAGCCGGTGTATGCGTCGCCTCAACCCAGCGGCTATCCGGCTCCCGCTCAGTATCCTCCCCACCAACCGCCTACCCCCGGCTCCGGCGGTGGCTATCCCGCACAGGGACCACCCCACTCGCCTCCCCCGGGTTCGGGCCCCGGAACACCCTTCCAGCCCCATGGCGCCCAGCCATATGGATATCCCGGTTCCGCTCCGACACCGGCTCCAAGTTCCGGTCCGGATGCTCATCCCTATCAGGCTCAATCCCAACCCCAAGGTTACCCCGCCCCCGCTACCACCCCCGGACACGGACCTGTGAGCCCGCAAAATTACCCCGCCGGCCCACAGGGGTATCCCGCCCAGTACGGCCAGCCTGTACCACCTGCTGAGGCCGCTCCTCAGGTTTTCGAGATGGACGCCTCCCCACCGGAGAAGTTCGTTGCCGAACTTTCGGGCTGTTATCCCGGAGGAGAGGATGAGAAGGAAAAGCCCGCACCGGGTGTGAGCGCGGCGAAGCCCGGCACGAAGGACTCGAGACCCGAGAGCGAGGGACTCATTCCAGTGGAGAAGCCCCCGCCCCCGGACCATGAAGGGCTCATTCCCATGCCCCATGGAGTGAGCGGGCATTATGCTCCGTATCCAGGGCAGCCTGCTGGTTCCGCCGGTGGTGCCAAGGGCGATGGAGGGGAGCAGAAGCCAGCGGGACATAAGTACACGGCTTATGTGCCCAAGCCCGAGGGCGCACAACCTGCAGCATCGCCGAGCCAAGGACATGCTGAGCCGTCTGCGCCGTCTCCCGGGGGCCAGCAGCAACAATCTCTGCAGCATCAACAGCAACCGTCAACAGGCCATTCGTACACCGCATACGCGCCTCAGTCCTCGCAGGCCGGGGGCCAGACGGCATCCCCTGGTCAACCAGGGCATGCTCAACAAGCTGGAGCGAACCAACCTCAGAAACAGGGACCGCCAGCCCATTCGTACACTCCATATGCCCCGAACGCCCCCAAGCCTGGAGACAAGCAGTCGCAGCAACCTCCGCCTCACTCGTACGCCGCGTACAAGCCGCAGGAACCCCCAAAGCCCATGTCTCCGCCTCCCACGAGCACACAGGCAGCGGCTCCAAGGCCTCAGTCAGCCAGTCCACCTCCCCAGCAAGCAGGTGCACCTCCAGCACACGCCTACCCCCAAGCGGCGCCCCATCCGCAGCCAGTCAACTCTCCGCCGCCCTCTGGAGCTCCTCACCCACAGTATGGCATGTCGCAGCCGCCGAATCCTTCTCCTTATCCCGCTACGACACCCCTCAGCACACCTCCAGCAGGGACTCCGACTCCGGGGCCGGCTCCCTACAGTTCTGCGCCTCACTCCGCAGCTCAATATCCCGCGCAGCACCCCGTACCTGGGCCGACTCCTCCGGGCCCGACCGGCACCCCGGGACCACACCCAAGCGCCACCCCGGCTCCGGCGGCTTACCCATACCCCCACTCAGGAACACCCGCCTTCACTCCGGCCCATCCCCAGTCTCCGCCGCCCACGGCTCAGGCAAACCACCCGCCGATGCAGCAGCAGCAGCAGGAGCAACAGCCTACACCTCCGCCGACCGCACCGGGTGTATATCCCCAGGCCCAGGCACCGCCTCCGCAAGCAGCTCACGGTGGCTATCCAGCTCATACTCAGCATCCTCCTTCCGCAGCGCCTGCTGGTTATCCAACAGGGCAACAGACCCCACCGGCAGCGGCCCCGGGTCCTTATCCTCCTGCTCAGCCGACCCCCCCTGCTACGGCACCCAACACGTACCCAGCCGCTCATCCAACTCCTCCTCCCACAACATCGCCCTATCCCCATGCCCCTCCCCAAGCTCAACCTCAAGGCACTCCAGTACCGACGGCGGCCTACCCTACTCCTCCACCTGGACGCCCTCCCCCTTCCCAAGCTCCTTCTCAGCCTTCCTACGCCCCCACCACTTTCCCGCCGACCACTCAGCCATTGACTCAGCCGCCCCTGTCCCATCCGACCACGTACCCGCACCAAGGCCCGCCTCTCGGATCCTCTCCTTACCCTTCGCAGCCAACGTACGCCGGACAGCCGCAGAAGCCCACGCACTCTTTTCCCGGGCCTCCTGCCGGCAAACCCCAGAGCCCTTTCCCCGGCCTACCTGGTGCCGCCGGTGCGAAGCTTAACGACCTGGCCAACACCGTGTTCAGCAAGGAGACTCGCGACTCAGTTGGAAAGTGGGGCCAGAAACAAGTCCGGCGTTTTGGAGGAGGCTTCCTTAAAGGCCATGGACCGGCCCAGGGAGGAGTCCGAGGTTTCGGACCGGAAGGAGGTGACCCATACGGCCCTGGCTACGGTCCTGGGCCCTCGGGATATGGTCCTGGGCCTGGACCAGGATATGGTTCCCCTGGTACACCGGTGCAAGGGCAGCAGCCTTGGGGGGCCCCCCAACCGGGACCAGGGATGGGACCGTTGCCGATTGCTGGTGGCAACCAGCCTCTGCCTCAGGGGCAGCCGCAGATAGGGCCCGGGCCTGGAGGACTGGGATCCCCCGGGGGACCGCCGCCTCCGTACCAGCAGAATGCGCCGGAGGGGAGTAGTGCTCCTCCGGGAGGCTCCCAGGGACCCAAGGAGTAGGGACCCGGTTCGTCAAAGGGCGTAGCGTGTGCTGCGGGAGAGCCTGGACCATGAGGTGGGCTAGAGAAACGAGTTTTGGATAGAAGGTTGTTTGGAAGTCATATGACGTTTCTTTGCAAATCTTGTTTGGGATATCCTGTCTTCGTTTTGCATCAAGTTGAACTGAGTTGATTTCTTTAGCGTAGCATACATGTTCGATGTTTTCCCAGTCTTGGTTAACAAGGCAAAGCCCTGTTATGTTCTAATTCAAGCAGTGTTTTCGCAATTACCGTTGTTTGATGGTTGAAGATGAAATGACAGCGTTCCATCGTTTATTAGGGGCAGCAAATAATTAGGCGTACTTTAATGTTGCTCGTTTCCAGTCTTTCCGAACGCCCCCTCTCGTGCCATTACCTCTCCTTCGCCTCCCAAATTCACCGTCCTCAGGCATCTTTACGCCCCAACCATCCTCACCACAGCAAAAAACGACCTCTCGCCGCTCGCACCGTTAAAACTCGCCCGCGCCTTGAGCTCCACGACCACATCCTCATCAAACGGCCGATTGACTACCCCTCTAGTGTCAATGATATCCGGATCACTACTCGCCCACGAAATCTGCACACCATTCGACGTCGTCGGCAAGTTAATATTCCCCCTTACATTATCCAACCCCGGCACACTCAACATGATTAGCGCCAGCGTAACCCGGTCTTCAACACTCGTATCCCCCGGCTGCGGCCCTATCTGCGGCGGGCCCAAAGCTTGTGCTTCATTGGTAGAAAGCGCGTGATCCCACAGTCGGAAATTCCGCACCGACCCGGCGAGGTATTTATCGTTGCGGTACGTCGAGCGGCCAATGTAATTCGCTTGTGTCGCGCCGGTGCCGATGGCACCAGGGGCGATGATGTTGTCGTTGTTGGTGCGGCCCGAGAGGTACACGCCGTCTTGCCACAGGCCGATGCGGCCGGCGGCGGATTCGATGACGAAGGTGATGGTTTTCCAGACGTTGCGCTGCAGGGGACCGTTGGTGCGGATCTCGGCCTCGTTGTCGTAGCTGTTGAGCGTGATGGCTGCCCGCAATTCGGGGTCGCCGGTCACAAAGATGTAGCCGTTGCCGTCGCCGTTGGAGCCCGTGTTGCCAATGCCGAAGATGAAGTAGTAGTTTGATTGCTCGGAGCGGATGTTGACTTCGATGCTGGCCGAGATGGAGTATTGGTTGCGCATGAGGTCGTTGGGGAGCTGGATGTAGTCGTCTACGCCGTCGAGGCGGACGCCGTTGGGGCCTTGGAGGGAGGGGCCGTTGACGTAGCGCCCGTGGCGGTTGTTTCCGCTGTAGTCGGTGGCTTGTGTGCCGGAGGTTTCGTTCAGGGGGAGGTACATGATGAGGCGGCTGTGTGCCGTCGCCGCGAGGGCGATGACAGTTAGGAGGGGTGAGACATGCATGTTGAAGCTGGTTTTGACTCCTTTGTTACCCGGTAGGTATGGAGTGTGTGTGATCGGATCAGCGCAGACTGGACAATGCTTACGCCATAAGTAAGACAAGTCAAGCTCCCCCACCCGGGCCGTCGGACTTCGGGGAGAAGTTTGACAACGGCTTGTTGATATGACTATGAGCCTGGTTCCTCGGTGCTGGTGCTACCCGGCTTGCCTGATGTCGGCTAATACAAGACCAAGACCCAAGACCCAACCTCCTTGCTCAAAACCGCCCAATCCAGGGGATGAGTCCAAATTGGGACCAGAGAAGGTCAGGAAGAAAAGTCATAAAGCTTCGCACTACAATAGTAGCTCCGCTATCGCCGTGGCGGCAGCCTTGGAAGTGGTGGGTATCAGCCGGGCGCGGCTCGCTTCCACCGGCTAGACCTGTCGGGCCATATACCAGCCGCGTGTGTGCCGCTGTCGTTGTCCGAGATAGCGAGACAAAACTCCCCTATTGGGCCCGCAAACCCGAGTCGGGAGATAAGTTGTAGCCGCGAAGCGAGTACATGCAGCTGTTATTGCCCGGGAACCTGGTTGCTTATCGACGACTGGAACTCTCGAATACGACGCGGCAAAACCAGGCTTTGTCTTTCTCCAACATGTTCAGACCAACTCTACACTCTGCCTCCTCGGAGAACATGATGACCATGCAGCTGGATCCAACTGTCCAATCGCCACACGTTCAAATCGGCCATCGGGTGCCTCAGATACAACCAGGACATTATAAACCCGGTCCCCTATCCAACCGGACGGAAGGCTGGATTTTCTTTTCCACTTCATGAATATCTTTGCCGCTTGGTCACTCCCACCAGGGACATCATCGCCAAGGTCCTCATCCCGTGAGAACTGTGTTTCTGACAGGCGTATGACATGCCATTCTGTCGCCCTGGGCGCTAGAATAGTCTTGGCGTCCAGACCATACAGAATCCCACACATACCCTGGTCCAAAGAAACATCCACAAATGTGCTCTCGGTCGCGACAGCTTTTTCGTCAAAGTGAGCATTGGAGTTCCACCATCGTCCGACGATGGGCTCGAGTTGAAAGTGAGAGGAAGCTCCCACCTCAGTGTTGCCGGGAAATTGACCTGACCGACCACTCAGTAGTGACGTCCCAACTCCAATTCGGGGCTCCTGCGTTCTGCCCCGTGTGTTTTGACTACCTATTTAAATTATATTTTAATATATAAGTTTATACGTTTTTTTTATAATTAACTTACTTATTTTTAATAAACTTTAATTCTATAACTTAAAACAAACATATATTTATTATATAATAAGTTAAAAATATATTTATTAATATTGAAACGTAATTTCAAAAATCAAAATGTTACGACCGGTACCTATGCAGAGATAGGCAGGGACGCAGGGTTGGGGTTAGGTCAGGATGTTACGACCGGTACCTATACAGAGATAGGCAGGGACGCAGGGTTGGGGTTAGGTCAGGAGTCCCGGGTATGTTCGGGGTCACAGACCAATAGGTTAAGGTAAGGAGGGATAAACACGGAAGCAAGTCCTCACAGACGGGGGGAGTTCACTGAGTCAACGGTCGCATGCAACTATAATACACTGTAGCACATAAAGTGACAATGCAGTAGTGCACAACTGAAGTTGGATCAATTGACAAAGCGAATACTTGCGTGAGGAACCAAGACCTCACTCAAGGAAAACTAGCTGGCTATCTATACCAAGTGTTCTGTCCTGGTCCCGAGGTCCCGGTCCTGCTGGCGCGGGACACCGGGACCTTTCTTACTGGTGACAGGTCCCGAGGTCCCGGGCGCCAAGCGCCGGGACACCGGGACCTCTATGATTGGTCCGTCAGGGCTTTGTGGGTCTTTGCACCCTGGGCCCAATGATTGGCTAGCTACATGTGGTCTGTGCTCCTGGTGGTCATGACCGGGATCGTGACACTTTTACCCTCTCGGCTTATAGTGGAGAGGGAGGTGAGATGTGGGTGTGCGGATTGTGGCTCCCCTGTCTCTGCGCACTGGCCAGGGTGACCTTTGTTTTTGGCCCCAGCCTCCGTAAGCTGAAGAGAAAAGAACAAGGGTTGGCTGAAGGCTGCTAGATAGGCTCCGAAGCCAGAAGTGGTTCTGCGCAGGGCACATGGGCCACTTCCGTAGTCACGTGTCACAATGGTGGGGGACAGGGTCAAGCCCTTGCGCCGCGCCGTGACACACCCACCCACTTCGTACAGGCATACCATTGGCTACATGCCCCTATAAGTAGGGCCCTAGCTGCCAGCTACATGTTGATTGGAATGGGCCCCCAGAGTGGCTTGCAGGAGAGGATTTCCTGTTGTAGCAGTAAAAAGGGGGAATTGTGGCCAGGTTTTTCGGGGTTAAGGCGGCACCCCACCCAGGGGGTGCCCTTCGTTCTTTCCTCGGTTCCAAAGATGCAATCCAAGACTACCTATTCACGACTCTAATTAACCGTGCGTTTCAACACTACACGCTAAAAGCTCACCCGACCTCCAAGGATTTTGAGGTCGGGTCAACTACTAGCACAATCGAACGAAACGATGGCTCCAGAGCAAGACAGTGACACCATCGCCATTTCACGTCGGCAGCTCTGCGGCAAGTGCAGAAACCTCGACCTCGGCCGAGCCCGAGAACCTGGAGGCCAGTGTCTGCCGGGGAAACGCTACCCCCTGACCGATTTCCTCGATGGCGCACCCAGATGCCCGCTTTGCCTCTTCTTCGAGGCCTGCAGCAGAGACATGTTCCGCAACCCGTCGGAGCGTATCACTGCTTTCATCGTGCTCGCACCCGGGAGGCATATCAATGTCGACCAATCCGAAACCGAAAATCTCAATCTTTTCCCCCCCGGCGTTTTCCATCGGGGAGGACCATCCGGAGAGCTGGCGGACCGTCACTCAACGCGGCACAATCAGCTGCTTCCGCGAGGGCCCGGATCCAGATACGCCCTCGACACTGTACGCCAAAGTCCGTCCGCGATATCTCCGGGACGACGGTGTGGATGAGGACGTGCTGAAAAAGTGGCTCGGCTTCTGCGACACGGTCCACCCGCTTCATTGCCGGACGGGAAATCGGCCTGCGCTCCCCCGCCTGCGCGTTATTGACTGCTACAAGCGAAGAATTGTTTCCTTTTCTGCCGCAATGGGCGAGTACGTTACCCTCAGCTACGTCTGGGGGACAACAACAAACACGTACCCCGTTTCCTACCCCGCCGTCTCGCATCATGTGCCGAAAGTGGTGGCCGACGCCATGTACATGACGCTGCGTCTTGGCTTCCGATATCTTTGGATCGACCGGTATTGCATCCCACACGACGATGAACAGGAGCGCCACTCCCAGATTCGCAACATGGATACCGTGTACGCCGCGTCGACCCTCACACTGATCGCAGCGGCAGGCAATGGGCCCGAGGACGGCCTGGCGGGCGTGGATGGCTCCCCGAGAAGGCAACAGCTCCGATTGCGAGTGGACAAGTACATCTTGACGTATTTGCGAGACTTCAAAGCGGAATTCCAGGCCTCAACGTGGAGCTCAGGAGGCTGGACCTACCAGGAGGGCCTGTTGGCCAAGAGGCGGTTGGTGTTTGGCGAGAGCGAGGCATACTTTGAGTGCTCATCGATGCACTGTTTTGAATCCATCTCCATACCCCTCACCGACGTTCACGACTCCCGCGGCGTCATGTACAGCGTATCGCGGCCACCCTCTTGTCTTGACAGCTCCACTGGGACCCGAGCTTCCCGGTGACTCTGTCTCGCCCGCCACAACTCACCTCGCTCTGGCCCTCAACTGGTCCGTTACCGGCCTGAACAACAAACCTCTGCCTGTTTCGCGGCGTCGTGCATTTCCCAGTTGGACCTGGACCGGCTGGAAGCGAGATACAGAGCCCCACACATCTATGATGTACTGGCATATGGGGTTCGCCGTTTTACCGTCAGTTCTGTTTGGGTACAAGACGGGGCGAAACGGCCGGAGGGTCAAGTACCGCTTCCCTCTCCACATCGAGATAGAGCTGGACGGCATGCTCTGGGATTGGGACGAGGACCACGACACCGTCTTGGGCCAATCGGAAACCGGCGTCGAGACGCCGCGACTGTGGCTCCAAGGTTGGACGTTTGCGCTCCGGCAAGGGGGGGCAACGCCGTCCTATCCCGCTGCCGTACCGCCAGACTTTCCCTGGAAAGTGGCCCTGGATCCTGACATGGGCTCGATGCAGCGCTACGATCCGGGGCCAACTGACATCGGCTACGATCCGACCTGGCAATCGTTCCTGGGCTTTGTTCTTTACACACGACATGAAGTGTCGGAAGCTGACGACTCCTATCCGGCGGGGGTCCGGCCGCATGAGATTACGGCGCTTGTCCTTACGCCGGGCCGGGTTGGCACCTTTGAGAGGGTCGGACTGCTTCGATTCATGCCAAACAACGATGGCTATCCCAAGCCGTCAGATACGACCGAGGTGCTTCTTGAGAATGCGAGCCATGGCAAAGGCTCGAATCGGAATGTGCGGTTGAATGGGGTGGGCTTGTACTGGAGGCAGATCTGTTTGGTGTGATGGTGTTCTCAAGGGACTCAACGGATAACTGGAGAGGGCTCAAGTTACATATTAATACGCCGGGGAGTAGTGATTATCTTGGATCGTAATAATGTTTGGTTCTGGTAGAGGCAGTAAATCCTACCGAACAAGCTCCGATTCAGCTTCAGCTAAATCAAAGGGAGCGTTATTAGTTTCAGCTATAAAACCTATAGAACATATGATAAAAATCATTAATAATGGAAATATAAATCCTCAGGTTTCAATGTGGTAATAACGTTATACCCACTAGTGCGCTTCGCTGCAACCCTTTCATACTGGCCGCGATAAAAACCCTGACAGAAAGCGAAGAAGAAAAGGAGAGACAAAACCTGTGGGTGAAAGAAGCAAGAATGGATATTGTTTCCACAAGCAACATTGTGCTCTTATTCCGCCGGCTTGCGTCCGTAAACAAAGCGGACCTTCATGTACGAGTGAATCGCCCTGCTCTTCATGGCGTGACGCAGCTCAACAAGAAAGCGCTCGTATTCTTGCTCAGGCCATTCCAGCACGTTGCGCCAGAGCATCATTGTGTATCCTGCAACACTCCCTGTCAGTGTCGCCCTGGAGGAATTGTGACATGCTGCCATGACTTCTCACCTTGGATGTCATTCAGCAGCGCCGTAAGCGCAATCTTGCCGACCTCCTTGAGCTTGGGATCCAGAGCCCAGCCGCCCATGGGAAGCTGCATCACCACAAGTCAGTGCCCCCTTGACAAACCATAGCCCACAACAACAACACATGAAGGGGAAAAAAAAAGAACGAACCTTGTAATCCACAACCCCCACCTCCCCAAACCCCGCCTTCTCCACCCCCCTCCTCTGCAAATCATCAACCACAACGGTAAACGAATTCCCAATCCTCTTCCCCCCCTCCTCAAACAACTCATTCCACTTCCCAATCGCCCAGTTCCCCTCTGCCGTCCCATCATCACTCAACAGCGCCGCGTCCAGCTCGCACGACTGCAGCCATCCGTCGGGGGCGCAGCATCGATACGCTTGCTCGTAGAGGTGGTCCCAGTTGCTGATGCCGCCGAAAAGATAGCGCATGTGGATGAATTGGAACGAGTCGGCGGGGAACGACCAGGGAGTGGTGGCGTCTTCGATTTCGAAGGTCAGGTTGGGGGGGATCCAGGAGGGTTGGATGGGGGAGAGGTCGGTTGCTGTGACGTGCGTGTGGGGGTGGGTGTCTGCGAAGTCGCTGGGGAAGTTAGGGGTGGGTTTTGGAAGGGAAGGGGGAAGGGGAAGGGGGAAGCAGAAGAAAGGAGGAAGGGAGTATACATGGCCCAGATTCCTAGAGACGTTAGTTTCATGAGCAGAAGAGTGAGCAGAGCACTTACCGGTCCCGGTTCCGACGTCAAGTACGGTCTAGGTTGATTTGGTCAGCAAGTGTGGATGAAGAGTGACGGAATGGAGACAACCTTGACATCCTCCCCGACGGGCGCAAGATGCAGTTTTCCATCCAGCAAAACGGTGAAATAGTGATGCGTCAAATCGACGGATTCCTGCTGCTGCTCGTCGTTGGGGGTGAAGTAGTCGGTTGCGTGGCGCGCACTGTGATACGTGCGGCCCTGAATGGCCCTGTAGTCGAGGATGCTGGAGGAGAGGGATGCCGAGTCTACATGTACGTCGTCAAAGTCGTCATTCCCGTCGCCAGTCAGCGGGGCGACCTGGATTGCTGCCGGATCCGACGGAGGGTTATTAGTCGCCATTCTTATTCAAGTTGTGGTGTTTGTTGGGAAGATGAAATGACACCAAACCATCTACTGCGGGGATATTTGTATGTCTCGGAAAACGGGGCATTCAACGCCGCAGCATCAGGCGACCCGGCGTGCCGTGACAAAGATACCTTAGTGATGCGGACCTTTGTGACAATAGCAACCTCATGCAGATACAACAGGGATGCAATTGGGCAATGCAGGTGGAAAGGGATGTACCAGCGGCATTAGTCCCATGCAAGGCGTGCCCAACATGATGACCCCTCTTGACGCTGCCGCACTGCGAGTCTCTAAACTTCCCGGGCACTCTTACGGGACATTTTGACGTAATAAAGGGATTGTCTGTGTTGCGCATTGTCAACGGCTCTTTGTCCGAGACGGGCCGCGGGAGGTACCGGGTTACCCCTGAATCGCCAAAATACCCTTGAACCAACTCTACACCAACGATATAACCTTGGTTTCCGCCTCCACCGCATCATAAGCGTGACTCTCACCCTCTCGACAGCAAAAATAGCCGTTTCCAACAAGCTTATACTGCATCGGGCCCTCACCAGCATCCGGCCTCAACACAAATGCAACATGACACCCTTCAAACACAACCACCCTGTCCCCAACCTCAGTCCGCAAAGGAACCAAGCCGACCCTTCCCCCTTTTGTCGCACAAAGCCGCGTACCCCACACCTTCCCCGTAATATGGTTCATAAACGCGTGCATCTCCCGCGGCGAATCAATCGGCACGTACTCGGCCGGCGGGGCCTTTGCAGCTGCTTGAGAGAAGATGGCAATCTTCATCTTGGTGTACGACTCGAATCCCTCGCGAAGCTGCGCTCTCATGTTGGGGTCAGATTCCTGAGACAGGACATCAAAGAGGTCGTCATCTTCGGTTATGACTTTGACGTCCATCATCTGCTTGACCATGGAAGCATGTTCGGGTTTGGACTGAGGGTCGATGGTGGTATCGGGGTCGAGAGCGGCATAAGTGGGATCGAGAGTTTCAGCTAGACGGAGTTCGAATACCTGGAGAGATCCTTGCCAGAGGGCGGCGTCGAGGTGATCCATTTTCATGCCGGGGGTGGAGGGAGCGCCGGGGTTGACGAAGGCGCAGTCGCTGATGGTTTCGATCTCGTCGACCACGGTACCGGGGATGAGAAGGCGGTTGTTGTCTGAGCTGTCGAGTTGGACTGATGTTGTTTTTGATGGGACGTCCGCTGTTGCGGCGCCGGAGGGACGTATTTGGTCCGACCAATCCTGACCCAAGTTAGCTTCCTTCGATGGTGTAGGAAAGGATGACATACCGGGGCCCAGGTTGGAGTACCCAAGTTATTATTTCCGATGCCCGCTTGAAGCAACAGCTCGAAGCCTTCCCATTTTCCAACCATTGCCCTCGCGAACCGCGTGTACACTTCCCCTTTGGTCACCTCCGGCGCGTAACTCACCAGCTCCTTCCAGACGTCGTCCTCTCCGTCTTCTGCAAGCCCCATGACAGCATACACCTTGTCCCGCTCGTCCGTTGCGTCCAATGCTCTGGCTGTAGCCAACTTCTCGATCAATCTACCTCTTGCTTTCCTTACTGGTGTCTTCTTTTGCTTTGCGTCTTCCACTTCATCATCTGAATCTCCTCCCTCCCCAATTTCTCCCCTCCGCTGGCTTCCACCTTCTTCATCAATCTCTTCCTGGTTATCCGCACGCGTCTTTCCCCTTCCACTCCAACCCTGACTCTTCACCCGCTCTTCAACCATAGCATCTAACCCCCTAGCTCCCGCAACGGCGTCGGTGGTCAAGTGTCGCGGGTCCCCGGGTGCAGAGTGACCGAGGTAGTTTGCATTCTTGACCCCTGACGAGGTGGAGAGATAATGGCGCACAGCAATCAGTGCAGAGATATCGAAGGAGACAAAATGTCCAAGCTGGAGTTTGAGTGTGGATGCGAGGGCGAATTCCTGGAGGATCCAGATACGACGGACTACTCATGTTAGGTGCATGTTAAAAAGAGATGAAAACGAACTCACAGTACGGAGACGCAAAGAGGCGGCGCCAAGACGTCCAAAGCGGGCTGTTAGTCGGTGGGAGACCAAAGTCCTCGATGAACTGGGCCTCGGGTCGGTTCTTGTCGTATTCTCGTGCCCTTTGCTGCGCGAGGGCGAAGGAGTCGTAGAAAGACATCTCCGGGTCCGGTTTCTCCTCCGCAACCGTCAACTTTGCGATACCCCCTGTTAGAGCTCCAGCGTCCTCCCCGAGACCCACTCCCTTTTCCACACCCTCTTCTTCTTTTTTCTGTCCCCCTTCCACTCCCTGATCCTTTCTCCCCTCAAAAACCTCAACAAACCTCCCATACGCATCCTGCACCGCATTCATGACCTCCGCCACCGCCAACGCATCCTCCTTTTCCATCCCCACATACGCCACTACCTCCTCGGCCTGCTTATACACCCTCCTCATCAACTTTAGCTGCCCTTCCTTCTCGGTGTAATCTCCCTGGTTGATGCACACCGCGTCCACCCACAGTTTCATCCCCGCATAATCGCATTTCCCTCTCAACGCAACAAGCGCATCGTGCAGGTTTTTGGTGACTGCGAAGGGCGTGGCTTCGTCACCAAGGTAGATGTACTGCGGATCGTCGACGCTCCCCCAGACGTACGAAAGGGCAGTGTACCGCTGGAAAGGGTGATGCGGGAGGGCGATAAGACCATCGGGCTGGGGTGTGAAGACGCAGTCGATTTCGAGTGTGTATTCTTGTGGCGATGCAGAGGAGGAGTAGGGGTAGTACCACGTAAAGCGCGCTCGGTTGTGTCGGGGTATTTGTCGTGGTCGAAGAGGAGGTCACAGGGCAGGAGCCAGGCTTGGATGGGGGAGGTGGGGGCGCCGGGCGCGAGGAGGAGGATGCGGATTGAGGTTGGAGTTGGAAGAGGTTTATAAGGAGACGTCATTTTGAAGCCTTGGTGGTGGATGTTATGATACATGTAAAATACAAGAAGAAGAATTTAAGAAGGCTGGCCCTTGTGAAATCGACAGGTTGTTGGTTTCCCCGCTTTAGATCACAGGCAGAAGTGCGTCGAGAGTGGCTACCTGCTGCAGCGTAGTCGTGTTATCCAATGAGGCAGTGCAGCTGTTTTGGTGTGTTCCCGGAGCGGAGTTCTCGGAGCTTGGGTGGAGCTCAGATTCAGGGTTGACTCCTTCCGCTGAACGAAAGACGCGAAGGCCACAGCTCCCACAAAGCTCCAAAAACACAGAGTGAGAACTTCAAATCCGATTCGTTTGGAAGGAGGTGGATGTGTGGAGTAAATGAAATTCGAACTTTCTTAGACCACGAAAGAGAGATCCAAGACCACCCAAGACCACCAAGTCTTAGATACTGACTGTGGCCCAAATTGATGCGCCTGAGCCCACCAACGTACCCCTTCGTTAGACTGTCCAACGCCGGTCTCATTTGAGATGAGAGAAAATTTCGATCAAAGCAGACTCCCACCTTCGAGCCGAAATATGCTCGCCGGATCGCAACACCCCACACCCATTTGATCCTCCCAATACTGCACCAGCTGATGCAACCCCTTTTGCTTCGCCATCTCGAGGAGCTGTTCTTGCACTCCACCCTCCCTGATGATACGTGCGCTTTCACAGCTGACCAAGCTTGACGCATCGGAGCCATCCAGAAATGCAGACAATAACCTCAAGAACATGTCATACTCCGGTTCGTCGCAGGCCCATCCTTGGATAGAATGCCTCAAGATCTTGCTCACCATTTCTCGGTTTTCGTGAGACGCGGCGATTTTGACAACTGAGTAGTTCACAACCCCTTCTCGATCCGTGACGGCACCTCGCTGAAGTAGAAGCTGGACACAGGGGAGCGAGCCCCTTCTTGCTGCGAGTTTGAGGAACTCCCCGCCGTAGGTGCAAATCGCCGCCTCTCGTGCGCCATCATCCAGCGATGCGAATAGTGTCGACAGGATCTCGAATTCGGCTTCCGGTAGATCTTCGATGACCCCGGATCGTGATCTTGGGCGCGATCCCGTACCATTGCTGTTATGAACGAAGGGTCGGTTCTCTCCGTCATGGTGCAAGAGCATTCTTCCGAGTTGCTCAACATCAGAGAGTTCGCAATGGGCTCCAAATTCGAGCAGGAGATGGACGAGGGATGTGTTTCGGGCACTCACGGCATGGTGAAGCGCGGTTTTCTGATGGCGTCCCGGGCAGTTGACGTCAGCACCGGCTCGGAGAAGCATACCAGCCGCGGCTTCGGCAGTTTGGAGCGCGGCAGCATTTCCACTAACTGCAAGGTCGAGTGGCGTGATCGAATCGATGGTGATTGAGTTTGGGTTCGCCTGCTGTGCGTTGTCTTCGAGGCCGTATATTAGGAGTTGCGACATCACCTGAAGATCGTGCTGCTCGGAGGCTATGTGGAGTGGCGTGTAGTCTCGGTTGTCTGGTGCATTGATCTGTGCTCCGTGGCTGAGGAGAGACGTGATGACCTCAGACTGCTCAGTCCGGGGCGCTCCTGGTGTGACGACCAAATGGAGGGGTGTGAAACCGACGGGTGTGGCGATATTTAGATCGCAGCCCCATGACGACATCCCGGTGCTGAACCCCCACGCGAGCATGGCGTTGACGACATCCACATTCCCGGACATGACTGCATGGTGAAAGGGTGTCCAACCGTTGGCGTCTCGCTGAAGCTCAAAAAACGGGGCGAACTGTGAGACTGTGCTGAGCAGGCCAAGGTTCATGCAGCACAAGTAGTTGGAGTAGTCGACATGAACAGTCGTGACGCTGAGATCAAGGTCGTCATGGCACCTTGGCCCTTGGATAAAAATGGAGGACCCTACCTCCCGACCGATGTCGAGCCCAGCTGCATCAGACTCTGGTGCAAGAAGCCTCTCGATCAACCTCAAGCCGGTCTCGGCTTCAACCTGTAGCGGCTCGGGACTGCGGGAGGACCGTACTGGGAGAAAGCTTTCCGGGTTTCCAGGCCCGAGGTGCCCCACGCGTGGCGTGATCCGGAGCCGCGCCCCGTGTTCAAGCAGCACGGTCGCTATCTCCGTCTGGCCGAACTGAAGAGCCCACGCAAGGGAGAGTCCAGGTTCCGACTCTCCTAGTGCGCTATGAGAAGACATGCCGAGCGCCCGCTCCAGGAGGAGCTTCACAACCGCCACGTTGCCCCTCACTACCGCCAGGCAGAGGGGGGTGGGATGAGAGATAGACCTCTCTTTGAGCTGGATGACGCCGTTCAAGACGATGCCTGGGTCGGCCTGGAAATCCAGAAGGGCCTTGACGATGCTTGTGTGGCCCATGTAGGATGCGTAATGAAGCGCGGTTGCTCCCCGATCACAAGCGGTATTGACTGACACAGGCCAGTGGAAATATCGACGGAGATCGGACAGTTGACCTCGTTGGGCTGCGGAAAGAAAGTTTGCCTCGGAGGGACTTGCGGTTTGTGGTGTGTTGCTGTCGTCCAAGAAGACACACCCCTTCTTGGGCGAATTTTCTCTCTCGGGCGTGCCATGGGGTTTCTCTTCCATAACGCCCCTCATCTGGTCAAGATCCCCCTCGTATTCGCTGACTGGGGTACACTCCCGTTCGTCAAGGTTCATCGGCGCAATCTCTTCTTCGGCGTTTGCATGGAACAGTTCGCCCTCCGCTTGGTTGGAAAGGGACACAAGTGTGTCCGAGGTCTCCTGAATGGCTTCGATTGTGTGCACGATATCGACCGTTTCGACGTCCTCCTCACCGACAAAGTCAAGGAGCTCAAGACGTGGTGTTCCCAGATTGTGGGGGTCGCGTGGGGTTGGTGAGGTGTACTCGAATGCAGATAAGGGATGACAATCGATAGCTGCGTCTGGCGGTGGGATTTGGACATTCCTAGGCTGATCCGATGGCGTGGTGACACTGTTGCACATGAATGGGGTCTCGTATTGTATCGCGGCAGGTGTGGGGGCTGTCCAGACACCCCAGTGTCAGCCAGCCAAGCTTCGGCCTTCGTGGGATGGTTATCGGTGGCTATTGGGAGACTCACCACCATGGGCCTGCTGGACAGAAATCCCCTCTCTTTTCCTCTTTGCTGCATGTTTGTCGAGTAGTTGCTGATTAACTGGGTGCCCACCGCGCACGAAATGGGTCTCTTTTTGGGCTTCTTCGCGTCGTCGCTTTCGCTTCTCCACCATCCAATCTTTTTCCTCGTCCGTCGTTTTCTTCCCAATACCCCAGTCATCGATGCGCTTCTCGAATTGCTTTTGTCTTCATAGAGGAAAAGGCAGTCAGCTACGAGACGGCGCGATCTGCAGAGGGAAACCTACGTTGCGTTGAAGCCGTGGTCTCGTTTCATGGTTGCCATCACCTGCTTGAGGCTTAGCGTCGTGTAAAGCTGTGTTATCCTGCATCGGTGCGACTCCCAGTCGTCGTCTGTTTGTGGGCGAAAGAGCGATTTGTGCTCCGCAGTAGCACAAGAATCCATGTTACGTCGTGCCGAAAGAGGTAGGGCAGGCTGCGAGTTGAAGGCGGTAGGGCCCAAAACAAAGTGAGACTGCGCTCCGCCGTGTTGCTGCTCTAATGACGAAGACGAGCCCATGGTTTCTCAGAGAGAACGAGAAACGAGTCTGTGGTCGGGTCGGAGGGTCAAAAGCTGACCCTCGGGCCCGAGAGCTCCTTCCGTGGTTCGCAACAAGGCAAACAGGCATGTCCAATGAACGGCCTCATCCCAAATCTCCTCACATGTACCCTGCATTGTACTCTGCACCTTCCAGCAATTGGAAATCTCAAGCACGACACCATTGGCTCACAAGGGGCTCCTCTCCAAGTGGGGGCAGGTGGCGTGGTCGGCAAGGCGAGGAGATTTTGTCGCAACGTCAAGTGGCAGAAACTACCCGACGGTTTCCATGCCGATCATTCAGGTCCCAGGAAAACAAAATGCACAGCTCACCCCCCATTTCAGGTGGCGCACAACGTCAACGACTCAGTGCATGCACGGCGGTTTTGGATTTGGCAACCGCCACAACGACATTGGATAGTTGAGAACGCCACGATTTCGTCACGTCTGTGTTGGGTTGGTTTGGTTTAGACCAGCTCGCGTCTGTGCCTTCCTCAGTGCCTTCCTTGCCGATTGCCTATCATCCCCTCTCGCTCCGATTTGACGCTGACAAAATCTCCATGCAGATAAAATCTAGCGGATCGGGAAATGTCAATGGTCTATTCGCCTTGAACCAATCCTCGCAGCCACTCGCACCCTATCTTTGGAGACTGGAAGCGGCCTGCATTCGATAGAGGTCGTTTTCCTTCATGATGGCACTTCGAAGGCCGGGCCGGTTGATGACTATGGGACGTTTCCATAGTCGGCCATCTTGTCGGCGACTGGGGTAGACTTCATAACCTACGTCGGGTAGGCATCTGCTGGACCTGAAGTGGCTATAAGAGGGGCTCGGGTGAGGCAAACCCACCATGTCGATGGTCCCGAGTCCAAAGCTTTGAATGCACTCTGTTTTCAAGGACCCCAGCAAATGAGGGCCAAAGAAATCCCCCTTCAAGATGGTCGAAACCAGGAGAAGCGGTCCCTCTGTTGAGGATTGGGACAACCATCGCGACACCATCGAGTCTCTTTACCTCCACCAGGACAAAACACTCAAAGATGTCTCGAGGATCATGCGCCAGACCTATGGCTTCACAGCAACGTCAGTGCACCAAATCTTATCGCAGCTCGAACTAACAACTCGAACCGTAGCCCTCGACAGTACATTCACCGTTTCACCAAGTGGGGACTCCGCAAGTACATTCCAAACCACGCCATGCGCGCGATGGTGGCTGTCCGCAACGAACGTCGACGTCAAGGACAGCCGGAACCAGAGTTCACGTGGAACGGGCATCGGGTTGATGCGTCACGCCTTGATCGCTTCTCGAGACTGGAATGCTTTTCAGATGACGGGGAACTTGATCCCCATGGGCGTACGTTGGAGCCTCTTTCCACATGTCCTTGAGGCAGGGCTTGCAGTTTGGTGGGATGCTGACATGCTCAAGCCCCAACTCAACAGGATGTGCGATACGCTACCTCTACGCCATCCAATGAAAGTCCGAGTAACACCGGGTGTGGTGTTTCTCGCGCTGTTTTTTGCACATCGTATCATGAAAGTCCGAGTGAACAAGTCACTGAGTGGTCCCCGCCCGTCATGGGATCGATATCGATTCTCAACGGCACCCCAATACCTCGACACGGCATCTTTCACCCACCGGTCGAGTTTCTGCCTTCACCTCTGGAGTCATCGCCGTCAGTTTCAGCCACCACAGGGCATGGCCCCCCGCAACTGGCGCACAGGGATACCTATATCCACGATTGGGACCTTTGGTCCTCACTTCAGTACCCGGAACCTCCAACTCAACCCCATGTCACCCGCGCCGAGCCGATGGGTCCATCTGAACACGGCGCCTACGAACCACCAGATGGGTCGCAGCTACACCAACGACTGTTTGCATACTACGACAATGACCTAACACTGTCAACGAGTCCGGCCGCCTGGGATGCTTCGCTGGACTATACGTCTGCACCGCTCCTCCCTGATGATGTGCTTGACTGGGGGTTGAGTGGATACGGTCTGGGAAGCGGGGAAGAAGGACGCACAATGCAGACTGTGCTGGACCCAACAGATATTCCCCAAACTATGTGAGATTAGGCCCTTGAGTTTTGCACCCTGTGGATAGGAAATCCTTGGAATGGGTGTTTAGGAAGGGATAGATGAACATCTGCTCCGTTCGAGCCTGAGAGGCTTCCTGTCTTCACACTCGTATGATGATGACAACTTCTCACCTTGATTGCGCAACTGCACAGGTGTGCCACTGCACGATTGCTCCTTGCCTCTGTCTACAGGTGGAGAAGATGCCTTTGTCCCTGGCTGTGCATGATGCGGGTAGCATTATGGATGGAGACGGTGCGAAGTCAACGGCCCGTTACGTCTTGTACGCAAATGAAGAGAAAATAAGCACTAAAATTAACTGTCGGTGGGCTCAGGGGGTGGGTTGACGTAGCATCAACAGTGGCAACGGGGCAAATGTGGGTATATGGGCCTGTCAATCAAGGGTCCCCGCACGATGACGGCGACCTGATGCTGCATGCGGGTGCTACTAGACAGGCAGGTAGGTTGAAAAATACCTATCGGTTAAGCGCTCGGTTACACGTTTACATGATCAAAACAACTCGACTGCAAGTGTCTCATGTGTCTACGAGACAACGCAACATTGGCGGAGTGTTTGCTCCCGTGCTTACCCCTGAGTCGGCCAAACATTCGGCCTCAGAGTCGTGGGGAAATATCGTCATCCTCGTCCCAAATCCAGGTATTTAAGCAAGCCCTTTTCCTCCCTTTCAAGTCTCTTCCAGACAGCATCTCCAGCACAGAAGCCCCACGACCATCAAGATGCGATTCTCTCTCGTTCTCCTCGCCCTTCCCGCGGCCATGGCACTCGCCGAACCGCCGACCGAGGGCGCAACTCCTGTCGATAGTGTCCGCGAGCCGCGCAGTCTCACAGGCCGTGCGTGCGTCTACAACGGCTGCAAGTGCGACACGACGCGCAACCGCAAGCCTCAGGGGCAGTTCTGCGGTGGTTGCAGATGTACGCACTCTCCTTTTTGTGCCGTGTGCAGCATGAAACTTGTCTAACTTGAACAGGGCCCGATGGAGCCTATGTCATCACGGCCAAGCGTGATAATACTCATGTCTACGAGTGCAGCCCCTCGGGAAGCTGCTGCGACTATGGCTTTGCCCGTGACTGCGGCAACAATGGCCGCTGCGGTGGTTAAGGTCCTACGAGACGCTGGTATTTGGTGGTGGAAATTCTCGTCAAAAATATGCTCCTTTCCAGCAAAATTACACATGGATAGCTTGAGATAAAACATGTCAACCACCCCTTTTTTCGGGAGTGCTAAACAAGCTCCCAAACATCCATCTCCTCGACCACCCTCCCCTCCCCCCAAAACTTGCCCATCTCCGTGCCCACCACGACGGTCGGTCCCCAATACGCCCACTTCCCATCCTCCCTCGCCCTCAACATGGCAGGGACATCACCGCCCGCCATGACAACAATTTGATCGCCGGGCACAATGTCAAACTGCGAAATGCCCACACACCCTCCCTCGGTGACATAAAACCTCCCCCACTCCTTAAACCGATTCATGACCATCAGCTGGCTCGCCAAGCCTTGAAGAAACTGCCACCTCACCTTCTTGAACTCCTCCTCCTCGGGCACCGCAAGCGCCAGCCACCCCACAAACGTCTCGGCTATTTCCCTAGCCATCTGCATCCTCTTTGGAATCTCCGGCGACACCAACTTGACTGAGTCAAATCTCGCCCCGCGCACGTGCAGCTCCCCCGGCGGCGACGCCATAAACAAGTCCATGTCTACATCACTCTCCCCCGCCGCCTCCCAACACAAGGCCCCGCCCACGAGCACAAACAAATCCCCCGACGTGTCCCCCCCGAAATCAAACACCCACCTCGGCATCCCCGCCACCGACCGCTCCCTCGGGAAGTGCAAATCAAAAACCCCCAACCGCCGCGTATACAGAATCAGCCATTTCGTAAACGCCTCGTACACCCGTCCCACCGGCGCATCGTACCGCACGGGAAACTCGCCCAGCTCAGGCATCAACCTTGCCAGGATGGGCAGCAGCGCGTGCACTTTATCCCGCGGATCCGTCGCCGTGTTCGAAAAGCAGGCCTGGTGCAGGAAATACGGGAGATGCTTCCTAAACTCCCACCAGGTTGCATACTCTGCGCGGACGTTCGTTGGGACGACGCGCCGCTGCTTCTTGCGGTTGATCGAGGTGGTACCCGCCAGCGCGGCAAAAGTCGGGATGATGATGAGCGACGCGAGGCGGGCGAAGCAATCGCGCGTGGCGTGCGCAAAGGGGTCGCCTTGCAGGATGGAGAGGAAGAGCCAGTACTCGGCGAAATCGGAGAGGGGGAGTTGCAAGTGGCCGGATTGCAGCGTGGGGTCGCGGCCGAGGAAGCATTCCTGCAGGGTCCAGATGCGGGCGTACCAGGGGTTTTGGCAGAGGGGGAGGAGGGCGGCGAGGTGCGAGGGGGAGTGGGTGTAGGGGCGGGCGAGGCGGCGGAAGAGGGTGCGGAGGGGGGAGAGGGGGAGGCGGTGCTCGAATCGGTAGAGGCGGGCGGCGGTGCGGGCGTGTCGGAAGGCGGTTGCGTCGGTGGGGTTGCCGGGGCCGAGCCAGATGATGGTTTTGGTGGCTGACGAGTAGATTTCGCCCATTAGCGGGACTTGGGTGGCGCGTTCCGAGAGGGAGGTTTGGTCGATGCAGATGGAGTCGATCCAGAGGGTGCGGGGGGTGGAGGGAAGGCGCAGGTGGCGGAGGGCGAGGTCGCAGTTTTGGGTGATGAGGATGGTTTGGTCGTTGCATGTCATCGGTTGGGTGCCGTGGGTTTCGCCCCAGACGTACGAGAGGGCTTCATATTCGCGCGACGGCGAGCCTTCGCTGTCGAGGAGGTGTTCCTCAATGGTACCTTCAAGTGGGTCTTCGAGCTGCAGGGCAGGTTGGAGAACCACAACCCGGATGGCGCGCGGTCCTGAAAGGGCTTTGTACTGGTACGTCTGTGTTGACGACATTATGGGCCATCTGAGCAGATAGATATTCTGCACAGGTTGGTGATGTTGGGATACAGTTTTGCGGACTGATGGGAGTTGAACAGCTGAAGAACTATTGAAATGACTCTTCCAAACGTGGTCTAGTTTAGGGGACGGGCCGCGAGCATCAACCAAACAATCCTCCCGCCAAGCAGTGCGTCAATGCTGCCAAGTAAGACAAGCTCTTGGAATCAAGCGCCATGACAAACATCTGGTGAATTAAGCGAGTGTCCATTCATGTGACTGTGAAAGAAGACAGTACTGTGTTACCTGGGAGACTAGAAAAAAGAAAAAAAAAACTACGTGGTCTACAGAACAGCTCCCCTTACAACCCAACCGCCCAACACGCCAACAAAGCCTGGAAATGCCGAACCCAACCGTAACCATCTAAGAAAGCGCCAGCAATCCAACAAGAAAAACTCTGCTAGTACTGTAGAACCTATTTGAGCCTCCAAATCTTGAACATCACAGACTGTGTATTGTTTTGTTCTCTTCATGTCCAAAGTTGAGGTTGGGACTGTTCTGCGGTGTCGTGGGGAAACCAACTCCAGGCTTGGCTTGGGGCAACTGCAAATCTATCTGGCTCGTTGGCGTCGGCTGTTAGCCATGCAGAAGGGTAGTTCGGCTGTACCTGCACATGTGCTTGGAGATTTTCAGACGTTGAGGATCCCGGGTACCAAGTTGAAACCGCGGGACGCATGGTGGAAGACCGAGCTTGATTCGAATGCCACGAGCCCCTAATTGGAGAGGCATGATGAAGAAAAACTGAGGCTGTCCAGGGGTGTGTGGGAGGCTCCCAAGGCGGACTCGGAAAGGGCGGATATGGCGGCTGTTGCGTGTCGAGAGCGAGCTCGATCTCGCCACCGGCGTCTGTTTTGGTGCCGTTTGACAGCGATGTGATGGTCAGGTGCTCCGTCTGATCTTCTGGAATGGGCGTCGAATATCGGACACCTGGAGGTTTCGGTGCTAGTTCCATGCACGTTAGCCTCATACTTCAGAGGGGGTTGCATTGCGCGGCAGAGAAGGACTTACAGCGTATCTGTGATCCTTTAGGGGGCGCCATGCCCTCTTTCTTCTCAAAACGATCAAGCCGCACCGCATCAACTGCGTGCCCGTTCCATGTGAAACTGGTCTCTTTTCCTTGTCGCTTTCGCTGCTCCCGGATGGCTATCATGGCACTCATGGTGTCATGTGGGATGTTCTTCCGGAGGCCCCATTGGGAGAAGCGATGAATGTACTGCCTAGAGCTACAGGGGCTTTGTCAACCTCTTGCCGTTGCAGTCAGGGGCTCGGTGCTGACGTTGCGGAAAACCCAAAGGTTTGTCTCATAATGTTGGATACCTCCCTCAGTTCTTTTCCCTGCTCGAGGTACAGGGATTCGATAATTGGGCGCCGGTTGGCCCAGTCCTCGGCACTGGGGCCTTGTCTCTTCGTCATTCTGCTCTGTCGAGGGCGCTCAACGCAGCGGGTGTATGGTGAGAGCGCAGATGCTGTGTGCATTCAAACTGGCCTGTTGCCGGAGTGAAGGCCATTTGCCAGGTGTCCACGTCACCTTTGAGCAAGACTCTGGCTCAACTGATATAAGTCGAGATTAACCTAGGCACCAAATCTGAGGCATGCGGCGTGTGGCCACGATCGGGCCAGTGGAGTTCTCATTTTGGAAATGGAACTAAGAAGACAGCAGTTCTGGTTTGTCCATGACCATGGACAACTCCGCTGGAGGTCTAGGCCCATACCAACTGCCGCCAAGCAGCCCCGCGGTTGATGGATTACCAACCATTCTGCAGCCCTCCGGAGGGTTGGAATTGACCCTCAGCGAAGTATCGAGAACGATGTGTTCGGAAGGTGGCAGAGTAGGTGTTGGAGCGCAAATATAAAGGTATTTTCAGATTTCGGGACGGGAACAAGCGACAGGGCAGCCCACATGGTAGCTTCGCTCAGCGGTGGCAAGCGAGTCACGGCTTGGCTGGACTGCATGTACTGGGCGCAGACATGCAGATTTGGGTTGCCCTCGTCTCCAATTTCTACCCAAGGGTCATGACAGTTGGGCGACCGTGCATACTCATGCAAGCGTCCCGCACTATCCTGCACTTCGTGACATCCGACAGACGCCGACAGGCTCCCCCAAACCCCCTTACCTAGGTAATTACGTCCGACTTGAAGCCCGCCACCGATCCCGCATCTGAGCTGTCCGTGCATCGGAGCCAATTTCTGCATTATCGAACACTCCAGTCTAGTGACTTGCCGTCTTGTGTAGGGCGAACAAGTCTTCGAGCACACGTGGGCACGTCCCTAGCCTGATATCATCAACTCCAACTTCAGGACAGTCGTGGTGCGTGCCCGACCGTCGCTCTCAGATTCGTAACTGGGGGCCGCCTGAGCCGCACAGGGTCCTTAAGGTTCTATTCCCCGCCATGTGGCCACGATATAAATGGTGGATGTTTCTCCGGGCAACCAATCGGGTCATCGTCAGGTAACCAGTTGGACCCCAAGAAATGGACACGATGTCTCAAATTCTGCAGCCTACATGCACAGATTTCTGCACTTCATACGTCATGGTAGGAAACAAAGTGGCGCTATTGGCTGTCTGAGGACTGCGTTGCAGAACGTGCTTGCCGTTTGCATCAAGTTTCATATCTTGGCACCCTTTGATAGGTGCTGTAATGTGTGAGAATTCCCGCATCATGGGTTTGAATGTCACTCAGGCAGCACGAAAGCTCACTGGTCAGCCACCCGCAACCAGGCCAAATATTTCGTACATGATCAGTTTTGGGGATAATATGTTTCCCCCGCACCATTTTTCAGTTCCGCTCAGTAGCGTTTGTTGTTTCCACTGTTTGAGAGCCTGACATCATCAATACCTGGAAATTTTCAATGTTGACGACACAGAACCAACAGCGGCGTGGATTTAACAGTTATTGGCCAGCTGACCTCCATTTAGCCAGAGCTCGGTGAGCACGTATGATTGCTGCTTCGCATGATCTCACTCAGCTTGGATCAATGACAGAATGTCAAAAGATGTATACGTATTAGATAGTGGACTTTCAATCAATTGACCATATCGATGACGCCAAGGGCCAGTCAAGCTTGGATCCAGTCCACAACTCGTGCCTTCTTCTTTCAGCCCTAGTGCACGCCCTGCGTACCGTATCATTCCACAAAATTGGATTTTACCCAGAGACCGTGCACGCCTCGATGGGTTTATCAGAGGCCTTACGCAAAGCCATCAGGCGCTTTCTTTGCAAGATAAATACGCTATGGGCTGTATTCGGTAAGGCCTTTACGGTATTAAGGGTCTGTGTAGCTAATTCAAGCTAGCTTGTGGTATTACGTAAGGCCTCTGACAAACCCATCAAGGCGTGCCTCTGAGTAAAAGCCAACTTTATGGCATAATACGGTATTTATAGCTCCTAAAGGCAGAGGGTACTGTTCAGTTCTACTATCAGTTATTCTAAACCCCTTTGCCTGTGCCACAATGTTGCTGTTAGCCTGTTGTCAGTTCATATCCTTACCAGGTATGTTCATGTCTGCCTCGGCATTCAGTAACTCAGGTAGGTAGGGTCGCGTTCCGCGCACTGTAATCGCCACATAGCCGATTGGACAATTGCATGTCTACCCCCTGGCCAATGTGCCGGTGAGCCTACAATTCGTCCCCCAAAAGAATCTTAGTGTGCTGCGGAGTTGGAGCGAGATCGCCAAGATGCTCAGGCTGGTGGTTATGGTCTGAGGCGCAGTGCACTTCACCCGGCCCAACCGCTCCAATGGGCGAGACGCTGAGTTTATGAACAATGCCTTGCCCTCAATCACGCTTCTTTGTGCTGTCCCTTTGTCTTGGTCTTTCGTGGCGTTTCGAGGCACAGCGCTAGTTGCGCGTCCTCAAACACGTTTACAGTCGGGAATCGACGAGGCGGAATTCCGCATCGGCAGAAAGGATCGAAAAGAACAGAGCGGCGCAATGCGGTGCCCTCGGCCCTCGTCTACTTGTATAAATGGGGCACACCAGCCATACTCTGCATCCCGAACTTCATGCTCTCACAACACCAATCCACGGATACTTTGTACTTATTCGGTCCTGAAGACCCACTTCCTACGGGCATTTGTTGGGCAAGAGCATTGTGGTTACCACGGCCAATAAATCTACCCCAACGTGCATCAACACCATCAGAGCTGGTAAGAAATTAACCTCCCCAATGCGTCCCCCGATACACACTAACACACCCAGTTATCATGCATTTCCAAATCATCATTGCAGCAATCACCCTCGCCGGTGCCAACACGGTCCTTGCCCAGATGGAACCCATTCCCACCAGTTGCGTCCACGACCAGCTTATCCCTCGGCTCGAGAGGGTAGATGGGAAGCTGAATTGCCAGTGGTGGGTGTGTGCGGGAGGGAACGAGGCTCGTATGGTTCGGGATTGTGGTCTTGATGCGCTTTGCGCTACCTCGAAGCCCACGACTTGTATCAGCGGAATTGACGGGAGGGAGTTCTAAGCGGTCCTTCTGTGGAGGCTTCGCTTCGCGAGCTCAGTTTACCTATGGTTTTCGCTAAAAAAGGGTAGGGTTAACTTCACAGGGGGGGTTGGCCAAAATCAGAAGGGCCCCCCTTCCGCCCACCCACCGCGGGGGCCCCTTCGCTAGAAAAGAGTGGTTTGAAAAAGTGGTCTATGTGTGGATAATTAAATAAGGCTTTAAAGATAGATGGGTTCCTGTTTCTACGTGGAAGTGCCAAGGTGGTGACTAAGCAGGGCTCTAAAAGAGGTGTTGAGTATGCTCCGATCGAGCGGTGTTTGGACGGAGGGGGTTAAGAGAGTTTTCTAGCGAAAACCATTCTATTTTCATCCCACATGGCATCAACTGAGCGACCGTGCACATACCGGCACGTCCCCTCCAACTTCAGAATCCAGTAATTCAGTTTCGATGCAAGATGAGCACGCCACCGAGTCGACATGCAGCGATACTTCAGGGCGACCAATCCTCGGCCACTCATCGCGCACAGAGCGTTTCTCGGGCCTCGTCGAGCAAGTAAAAGCCACCGCCACCGCGGCGAAGCCACTACGCCATCTTCCAAAGAGCCCAGGAAAAGAATATGCATAAGATCCACTCTCCGATGCCCTCAATTG
Source organism: Podospora aff. communis PSN243 (assembly GCA_033296975.1). Classification (NCBI taxonomy): domain Eukaryota; kingdom Fungi; phylum Ascomycota; class Sordariomycetes; order Sordariales; family Podosporaceae; genus Podospora; species Podospora aff. communis PSN243. Next base: position 3,267 of record MU865986.1, on the reverse strand, counting down.
GCAGGACATCGTTTCCAACACTCTCTTCAACCGCGGTCCGCTCAGTATCAATTTCGTCCACAATCCTACCAAGCGTCTCCGACTCGACCATGTCCCAGACACAACGTACCTCGTTCAACTTTGCGCGACCACTCAAGAAGGAAAAATGCGAGATTCGGTTGCTCCGCCTGGAGTCCCTTTCAAGCTTGCGTGGAACCCTGAAGGGCACCATCGAACACGTCTCCCTCAACGACAACCCCGTCTACCACGCGCTGTCTTACACTTGGGAAGGCAGCGTAAATAACCAGCAACTAGAAGGCATCAATCCCGTCCTTCAATGTTCATATCAACAAGTCTCCCATCAATATCACTGACAACTTGAGTGCTGCCTTGCGGTACTTCGGCGCATCATCCAAACCATCCTCCCATCTCTGGGTCGACGCAGTCTGCATCAACCAGGCCGACGATGCTGAAAAGAGCTGGCAGATTGGACAGATGCACCGTGTCTACTCACAGGCCGAGACAACAATCATCTGGCTGGGTCCGCCGTCGGTCCACAGCACCCTTGCCATTGAACTGCTGGTCTCCGCCCGTCGCTTTGCGCGGAAAACGCAGGCATACAAGATACCCCGGAATTCCATGCTCCCTCCCATCCCGAGAGCTAACAATCAGCAAGAGTTTCAGGATCTGCAGATGGCCGCGAGCTTCGGTAGACTTTTCCAAAAGCCCGTTGAAAATCTTTCCAGTCAGGGAATTCCTGAATATCCCATGGAGGCCATCGCCGACCTCTTTGGTCGCGAATGGTGGGGGAGGGTGTGGGTTTTGCAGGAGCTGGTCTTCGCCAAGAAGGCAGTGTTTGTATGCGGGAGGGACTGGATCGATACCGAAGCCGAGGGCGTGTTTGGCACCTTCTTGCACACATGGGATGTGTTGGCCAAAGAGCTCGGGAGGCAACCCGCGCTCTTGGATCACCGTCCGTGGTTCATGATTAACAGGCGCTTGGAGGACGAGGCCGTCAGCGGCAACCTCAGGACGAGATCCAAACCACTGGCTAAGCTCCTGAAAGAGGCCTACACTGCTTCCCTCATGGCATCGGACCCGAGGGATCACATCTACGCTTTGCTGGGCTTGGCTCAGGACGCGGCCGAACTCAACATCGAGATTGACTACTTCATTCCGCACCACCATCTCTATGTCAAGGTGGCCAAAAAGTACTTGGCGCGGGGCGATCTATGGTTCCTGCCGTTCTGCCAAAATAACGGAGTTTCAAAGACTGCACTGCCTTCTTGGGCCCCGGACTGGAGCCGGAGTGGCGGGAAGCTGGAACCGCTGAAACAACTGGGCTATGCCGTCCTGGAAGAGAATCGCACAAAAAGGGTTACTAAAGCAACCTTCTCTATCAGCACGCTCACCAACCGCCAGTGCGTCCACCTCGATGGAGCCATTGTTGATTCGGTGGAATGGGTATCGCCTGACCGACCGTTAGCAAGACAAGACCTCATCCAGGATCCCCACATTCGCGGGGCGGTTATCCGGTGGATGAGAGAATCGTCCTTGGCTATCCACAGGTCCCACGAAACCGTGTTTGATGAAGACGGGGAAAGGACTTCTGACATCGTTTCAGCAACGGCCTGGGCCCTGCTCGCAGATTCTGTTCCGCTCCCAAAAGAAGACCTGGATACACCAATGTATCAACAACACAGAGCGATCTGGCATACCTTTCAACGTTTGCTTGACCCGCTGCTTAAATGGCCCCATGAAGAGCAGCGTCTTCAGCAGAGGGCCGAGGCGTTTCTTCATTGCATGATTGGGATTACGGACAGAGAAGGCTGTTTTACACAAGGACTGGATACATTGGCATTGGGCATGGGGAAATGGAAAAGGGGGATGTAATTACGGCCCTGGTGGGGGCTCCCGCGCCAATGGTTCTCCGGAAAGTGCGTAACACCGACTCGTACCGCATTGTAAGGGAGGCGTTTGTTCACGGCCTCGGACGCGGCCCAGGGGCAATTTTGGACAAGAAAGGCATATTCGATCCATCAGGATTGAGTAGTTGGCGTTGGTGATTGCGATCATTCGCATGGCTCATCGGAAGCAGGCGAAGAATGTTAAGATGATGTGCAGAGATGTTAAGCTTGCGATGATGTCTTCGTATGCTAGGGTCCATAGAATTGCATAGTAGGAGAGGAGCAAACTCGAATGTTTGTGCGTAGAAAAGTTAAGCAAAGTGTGCGTATCCAATAATTGTTCAAAAAATCCCAAAACTCGCAGAAGCGAAAATCACATAGGAAACCACCGTAGAGTTTTAGGGGCTTAACCCTCAATCGTTCCCGCCCACTTTGCCCTTGCTGCATCAAGCTCCGGATGACTCTTCCCTGGGTATGCTGTGATTGCCCACACCTTGTCTCCCTCGGACAGTCTGATGGGTCGAATGCGCAAGTCCTTCTTGAACTTGAGCCACTCTTGATTGTTCATGCCCGTGGCGGCTCTGCTCTTATCCCAGTCGACAGCCCTCTCTCCTAGTGGATAGCGCATGACGGACCAGAGGTCAAAGGCAGACACGTTGACTTTGTCGCCGGCCAAGCCCCTAACCGGCTGGTTGTTATGATCCGCGAGCATCCCAGCCGACAAGACGAAGAGGGCTTTGGGGTTGGCATGTTCGTGGTAGAGGCCGACAGGGCTTGGAAACTACACTACACTACACTACAAAAGCTTGGCACTACACTACACTACACTAGTAGTAACTACAAAAACTACAGGCCCACTTTTTCTTATTTTATATTAGTAATCGATGTAGAGAAATAAAACAAACCTGTTGGTTAGAATTACTACAGTGGTTTATAATATAATTAACAAGCTATTTTGAAAAAAAAACTATATTTTACTATGTAATACCCTGGAATAATTATGTAAAAAAATTAAAAAAAGCGGGGTATTATTAAGAGAAAATTAATAAAAAATATAAAGTATTTAACTTATTACTAATTCCATTAATTAAAGAATTAATATTTTTACCTGTAGTATTACTGTAGTATCGATTTTACTGTACTGTAATATTATTGTAGTATTATAGTATTGCTGTAGTATCGATTTTACTATACTGTAAATAATAATAATAATAATAATAATAATAATAATAATAATAATAATAATAATAATTGTTGCTTAGTAGGGTCCTACAAGCCTGTAATAAAGTGCCTGCAGGCTTGTAGAAGCCTGTGATACAGTGCTTCGTTCAGGGGAAGAAGTGCGAGTACAGCGCTCCGAAGGAGCGTTGTGAGGTACGAC
>MU865985.1:0-179214 GCA_033296975.1 Podospora aff. communis PSN243 | reverse complement strand
CCGTTGACTCAGTGAACTCCCCCGTCTGTGAGGACTTGCTTCCGTGTCTATCCCTCCTTACCTCAACCTCTTGGTCTGTGACCCCGAACATACCCAGGACTCCTGACCTAACCCCAACCCTGCGTCCCTGCCTATCTCTGTATAGGTACCGGTCGTAACATACAGTTTTAAATTATTACTACTTATATCATATATTTTATAAATATCTAAAACCCCTGCCTAGAAAACTATAAGTACCTATAAATTCTATGGTTTTTACCATAGGTATCCGATTTTAATAGGTACCCATGGTTTTTGGTTACCCATGGTTATTTCCCGGCTTTAACCTTAGGACGTTTTTGTCAAGATTAACGTCGGCTCACACAGGGCTGGTCTGCCTCTTGGCTCGGAGCGCCTGAAGAAGTTCCTTTACCGCGTAATGGCATCGGAGGTGGTGTCTGTCATTGGACTCTGATTACACTCACGCCGGAGAGTCGTACGACTGCCTGACACCTGACTCCGCGCGCGATGTGCTGCAACGGGAAGTTGACTCGCTTGTGAAGACGGCCGAGGTGCCCGGGCTGCCAGAGGACCGCGAGTTCACTCTCTCGTTTGGTTCCACCCCGGCAGCACACGTGGTCCATGCCATATCAAAGCCGGCAACGCGTCCCAATTGGACGTTGGAACTCCACGCAGGTACGCGCACCCACAACCGACCCAATCTACAGTGCTCAACTAACTCACAGTGATAGGAAACTACATTGCCAACGACCTCATGCAAGTGGGTACTGGTTCTGTTGGCCTTGAAGATCAAGCTGTTCGTGTGGTTGCCGAAGTCTGCAGCGTTTATCCGGAGCGCAACGAAGCTCTGATCAACGCGGGCGTCCTGGCACTTTCCAAGGAAACATCTGGATTTCCCGGCTACGGAACCATTATCGGACACCCGGGTTGGTATGTGCGGGATGTAAGCCAGGAGCACGGCATAGTCTCGGTGCAGGATAACTCCCAAGAACGCGTCGAAGAGTCATTCAAGGTCGGCGACAAGTTGTTGATGTATATATCTCACTCGTGCATCACCGCGGCGGCCTACCCATATTACTGCGTGGTGGACCAGAACGACGTGGTAACCGAAATCTGGCACCCCTGGAAGCGGTGGTAATTGTTATCTGGTAAGTACCTGGATGCCTATATCTACTGGGCCAGTGTTAACTTGGCAAAGGCATTACCTGGGGAAGTCTATACCCGTATTGTCATGCAAGAAGGAATCGATAGGAGCTCCTTTTCAGGCCGCTTGCGAAGTTCTCAAGGTGTGGACGGAGCAAGAGTAAAGACCAATTATACAAGACAATACAAAGGTACGCCGAGCCATGTGAGAATCTCCATTTGCCTCCACAAAAAATGACACTATACCTCTTTATGGACACTAATTGTTTTGACAGCAAGGAGCATTAGGAATGAATATAATTACCGCTCACAAAGGCTTCTGCCCGTACACCAAGTGCCTGGGTTCAGAGTTAGCAATGTCCAACACAGCGTTTGCCAAACTCACATGTCAGAATTGCTGCGATTGTTCAAATTGTGCACCGCCTCCCTCATCTTCGCCACCAACGCCTGCACCTCCTCCAGCGTCCACCCCAGAATCTGCCCAATCGGAAACAGCGCAAACCCGTCCAGGCTCATGTCCATGTACAGCGCCGTGTACATGCCCATCTCCTTGAGCCGCTTGTCCTTGGGCCACCCGCCAATCGGCAGCTTGAACTTTTGCTGCGTCACGTCCTTGAACCCAGCACCGCTCGCCCAGCCCACCATGATCTCCTCGTCGATGCGGAACGAGCGGTCGATCCTGTCGCCGGCGTCGTAAAACAGCTTCGCCCACTGCTTGTAGACGTGGTCCTCGCCGTACGGCACGTCGGGGTTGTCGCAGCGCAGCTCGATGTTGGGCTCAAGGTGCTGGAACCACCCGCCGGGCTTCAGGCAGCGAAAGACCTGCGAATAGAACTTGGGCCAGTCGGAGATGGCGCCGTGCAAATAGCGGATGTGAATAAAGTCGAACGAGTTTTCGGGGAACGTCCAGTCCAGCTGGGCGTCGTCGATCTGGAAGCTGACGTTGGGCGGGTTCCACGACGGCTGGGTGGGCGAGATGTCGGTGCCAATGACCTTGGCCGAGGGGAAGGCGTCGGCCATGTCGATGGCCCAGATGCCGGTGCCGGTGCCGATGTCGAGGATGTGGGTGGGGTTGTCAGTGATGGGGGCTACGTAGAGCTTGTCGGAGAGCATCATGGTGATCCATTGGTGGCTATCGGGTTAGTGGCGGGATGCCGTGATGTGGACGTGTGCTTACGCGACATCGAAGGCCGAGATGTGCTTGGCGTCGTTGGGAGCCCAGTACTCGGTTGTTTTGGACGATTGGTAGGTGCGGCCGTGGATTTGGCGGTACTCGAGCAGGCTGGATGTGATGGAAGCGGTTGACTCGAGGACGCTCTCTCCGTCGGCACCTTCGCTGCTCTCTGCGGCGATGGGGTCCTTGCAGGGGTTAGCGATGGTTCAAGGAGCTTGAAGAGGACCTACAAATTCGATAAAGTCTTGGCCTGACATGGTGGAGTATGGTGTGTGCAGGATGGATGTAAAAGAAACAAGACAGCGGGGTGCGGGAACTTGAGACGTTGACCCTTTTAGATTCGAGGCAGATAAAAGACAGCCAGCCCTTACCCCTCACCATCATGTAAGCCAAGCAGGGGCTAGCTCTGTCAGCGACCCCTGTGATGCTAGTTTTGCACTCTACTGCGACTCCAAAGCCCAATCGAGAAAGTCATGGGGTCGCTCTCTTCCTGACAGGGGTTGGTGTGCGTAACGCGGACCCTGAATGCGGGACGGTCACGGGCGGGTACGGACTGTTGGTCCAATGTAATCTGATTACTGTCAACTAAGAGGCTGTGGGGGTGCACTCATCCCGGCTTCCGCCCCCACACGACATACAGCAGCTGGTAGCCATGAATGCTCGTGTCCTGAATGTCTCTCCGGACATCAACTAGGGCCACCCGCACCTGTTCTGGTGTCCGTTCGAAAGCCTTGCAAAATAGACCAAGACTGAACCCATCCAACCCGTGCAGGAGATTCTGCTCCGACATCCTCCCTATTTCGCTCCAGAAGGGGTCATCTGGCCACCCGTTGATCGGCAGCTTATACCCGTGCTCATGGATATCGACAAAGCCAACCTCTTCAAACCAACCCCTCAGCTTGTGCGCAACACAGAGAGGTTTCCCAATAATCTCGCTCGCCGCGTTGAGGTCACGAGTCCAGCGTCCGAGAGCGCTGTCGGGAGTGAGGGTACCGTCATCGCTTTGACACACGCCGTTGGCATCCAGACTTTCCAGCCAGCCGCCCGGTTCCAGCGTGTCGAAAGCCTGTTGGATGACTTCCTTCTTGAAATCGGCGAAGCTGCCTAGCGTCAAGCGCGTGTGTATAAAGTCGAACGGCTGCTTGTAGTTCCACTGTTCTGATGCATCCTGCACGAAGAACTGGACGTTTGGCGGGACGATGAGCGGCTGGATGGGCGACAAGTCGATTCCTTCGACGTATGCTGTTGGATACCGGTCGCCCATCTGGGTGGCCCAATCGCCGGTCCCGGTCGCCACGTCGAGGACGCGCTTTGGTGGGCGGCCGCGGGAAAAGGGGGCGAGGTGGAGTCTTCCGTCCAGAATCTCGCCTATGATCTTCTGACCGAGATACTCCATGCGGGCCTGCTCGTTGCTGTCGTTGGGGAAGACATAGGCTGTCTCGTCAGTGGCAGTCGGAAGAGTTGAGCCGTCAACACAAACCTCCGTCTTTGTATGCATGGTAGGTGCGGCCAAACCGTTCGGGAAACTCCCTCACGTTGCTAGTGAGCGATTCCGAGTCTCTGCGACTTGTCAGCATATCACTCACGTCCCCCAGATATAGGCTTACTCGTCGTCTGTTGGTGACTGCACGGGTCAGCATGTCGCGCTACTGTGGAATGCTGAGATGGAATGCCCACCTGTCTGTGTGCCGTCCTGGCATCGAGAATGGCCTCGAAAGTAAACTCGAACCCCGACGGGCATTTCTCTTGGTTCAACATCGGGCCGCGCTGTGGATGGAAGAGTCTGGATTCCCGACGAGATGGATGGATGACGAGAAAATGTGACAGATGGAGCGCATGCGTCTTTATTTAAACAAGACCAACAAAGAAGTGTACTGATTCGGGCGATTTGGCGTCAGCCATTGTCCCGACAGCATGGCTCGCCCGGCGGGGTGGCACCGTGGCACAAATTTCGCGAGGGGAAAAGTCGGACCGGTGAGGTGCAGCTGGGGGATCCGACGACGTGGTTGGTGTAACTGGAAGAAGCGAATGCCCTCCGGCCGGCTTGTTGCGCTCCTGTTGGGCGGGCGGTGTGCCATCCCTGCTGCGGCCTGTTCTAGACTTGGCCAAGAACGCCGGCAGGCAATCGCTGCCCGATCAAATTCTGCGCGCCCTTCCCCGACCTTTCAGTAACTCGATCCAGTCCATCGGGTCGAAATGAAGATGCGAGTTGATCCTGCGGGAACGAGCTCGCAGGATGCGCAGCGAGATTGCTGGTGTCAATTCGCTGATGCTGCCGTATCCGGCCTGCAAGGTCGTTCGTGCTCGGGGACTGGCAACTGGCCATCATGTGATTGCTCGGTGCAGGGCTCTGGGGACTTTGGTCTCCGTCGCTCCCGAACTCAACAGAGCTTCCACTGCATCGGCGAAATGACTCTCCACGTGGGTTGACGCCTCACAGCTGGCATGCGCTCGCTCTGGTGCCTCATTGCGGCATCGCAGCCTTCAAAGCTCACCACAGTCAAATTTGGCGTCGCCTCTCCCACAAGACTGCTGCCTGAGGCATCAACCTTTGACGAAAGCTCACCTTCACCCGACAGCTTCTCATGCGGACCAAAGTCTGACCGCCGGGCTCATCTGCTACTCTCTACCCACTGCTTATTCCCACCTGCATCGACCAGTGCGTCTTGCCCAAATCTCCGTCTCTGTCCAACGAGATTGCTCACCGCGGAACCGGCCGCGGCCCTGTGCTTGGCGGGAAGATGCCGAAACATGGAAGACGCGAAGGTGGTCCGGAGCAACCGTCACCCACGGTGATAATCGGTTGGGGCCGGCCTCGGACATCATCGACGGCTCGTTCAACGTGTCTCGGCCAATGAATACATCGTCAACAAGCCACAGACAAGATGCTACCATGGCTTCGACACGCAGCGACGCCGGCGCAGTGATCAACGTGACCACGTTCGATCATGAGTTTCGCCCAGCGGGGTCCGTCACATTGCAGGCTCGAAATCCTGCGAAGGCGATCTTGACACAGGCTCACGAACGCCTCTCGAGCACTGTTTCAACATTGCCGTCGACGCATGAATGATGAGCAGCGCACTGATCCGCGGATTGTCTCGATCACCAGGGTTAGGGCTCGCCCTCAGGGAGGAAACAAGCTTTCGATGCACCAAACAGGAGAACCGTTTCAGGAGCCGCACCCTGAGCAGCAGCAAAACCCCTCGAGATGTTCCTCGCGATCTATCACTCTGATCTCTCAATTCCATTGCCAACTCTGCGAAACTCTCAATTTCGACTTGACAATAGCAGAACGTGCGTGCTTGGAAAAAGAAATGTCGTCGTCGCAAAGTTCCCTCGCAAGCCTGGAAGCGAGTTGCGCACCGCGAATTGCATGCCCGGCGCCAAGGATCCCGTTCCAAGCGTTTCAGCCACCCCACACCCCCTCGGCACATCTGCGACGATCCCGCCGTGTCCTCCCGCTTCTGGGCCTTGTTTCCACCCCAGTTCCAGGATCCAAAATAAGCTTGTTGCTGCACCCGCTCCTTGGCTTTTGGCGCCGCCCTCGTTTGAGCTTGGCCCGGCGAGGGACCGTTCCCAAGAACGCGCGCCTGCCCCTTCACATGGTCCCCTGTGGCGTGTTTGGGACATGTCTCCGACTCCTGAGTGCGTGCTTTACGTTTTGGTCGCAGCCGATATATCATGGTGAGGTGCGCCCCGTTGTGTTCATGTTGAACTTTCATCAGTCCCGACTGCCATGGTGTTCCTTTGAGGTTGCTGTTCTCTCGAGTTTTTGTTCGTTTTCTGTTCGTCCCGGCATTGACTGCCGTTTCCATTCCATTGTATTATTCCGTTGTTTGTCTGCCGGTTCAGAAAATGCATCTCAACGTCTCGGGCGTCCTCGCCGCCCTCGTCCTGGGCAATGTCGCTGCAGGACATCTCCTTGGTGCGGATTACACACGGGCTCGCGCTGGTCAGTATTCTTCTCTCCTCCATCTCCGAGTCGCCTACTAACATCTCACAGCACGCCAGCCGCTGCGCGCAAGACAAGAAGCCGTATCTGCAAGCAGCGCAGAGATCTCGGCCCCCTCATCAGTCCAGTCCATCCCCCTGAGCACCGGCGTTGCCGCGCCCGCCAATGTCACCGGCGGCTCGTTTGCCAATGTCACCGAGGATGTCATCATCCAGGGGTGCGTCCCCATTGAGCCCCAAGAGACAGAAGTCGTACCAGAAGGTGTCAACGGCGCACAGGTGGTCGAGCCATCAGCAACCGTTGATCTTGGTGCCGCTGCACCAGAAGCCAGCGGGGCTGCGCCAGATGTCGTTGAGGGAGGTGCTCAGGTTATTGAGCAGGTGGGCGGTGTTGCGGACCCGGCTGTGAGCGATGTTCCGGAAGCGGCTGCCAGCGGCGTTCCGGAAGCCTTCAACCCCGAAGTTATCGCACCAGAAGTCATCGATCCTGCTGCCGGTGCTGCTCCGGAGATTGTCGAGGGCGGCGCTGTTGATCCGGCTGCCGGTGTTGCGGCTGGAATCGCTGCTGGCGCTGGAGCTGGTGCCGTTGCTGGTATCGTGGGCAATGCCGGGGAGGGTAAAGGCAAGGGCAAGGGTGAGGGCAAGGGGAAAGGTGAAGGCAAAGGAAAGGGAGAGGGCAAAGGAAAGGGTGATGGGAAAGGCAAGGGCGAAGGCAAGGGAAAGGGCGAGGGTAAAGGCAAAGGTGGAGGAAAGGGGAAGGGTGCCATGGATGAGGAGGCTGGTCTTGTAGGGAAGGGCAAGGGAGACGGCGTAGCTGCCAAGGGGAAGCGAGGCGCCGATGGAGAGGCCGGCGTTGGCGGGAAGGGCAAGGGTGAGGGCAAAGGCAAAGGAGAGGGCAAGGGCAAAGGCGGAGGCAAAGGCAAGGGTGGTGAGGGCAAGGGGAAGGGCGGCGAGGGCAAAGGCAAGGGAGGTGAAGGAAAAGGCAAAGGCGGCGGCAAAGGAAAGGGCGGAGGTAAAGGAAAGGGTGGTGAGGGGAAAGCCAACGGCCAGGACGGTGTCAATGCCAACGGCTATGGCAACGACAACGACTTTGATGACTGAAGCGCCACTCACTCACTGGAGTTAGAAGGCGGGGACTCTTTGATCCCGAGACGATCATTATCTTTCTTGTACAACATCATTTTGTAACGCAACTAAAAAGGGATATCATGGACATATAGACAGTGGGACTTGGCATGAATATACCACGGGACTGCCACTATCGCGATCATTGACACTGCAGTGAAGATTTCAGGGGTTGGCCTGGTAACTTTGGATATATTATCTCGAACAACGTACAGTCTTCCAAAGGTCAGGAAAATGCGGCCATGGGCCCAGCAAGCCAAGCAGCAACGAAGTACATGTGAGTTTAAGCAGAGAAGGACCTCTTGACCTTGGCGGCGGGGGCCTCGCCAGCGCGGTACTTTTGCCCTGTTGAAAGTCAGTATCTGAATCTTTTTCAAGGGGGGGAGAAACGTACAGCCGTGGATGGGCTCGTTGACAAAGTCCTTGACGGTGCACTTGTTGGCCTCGGACATGGCCTGCTTCTTGATGGAGCCGCAGCCGTCGTAGAAGCACTCGGACTTGTCCATGGCGCGCTGCAGGGAGTCGCCCTTCCAGCTGGGGTGTGTTAGTCATCTCTCATCACAAAGTAAGGGGGGGGAGACATACCCAAACATGTAGTCGGCGTGGGTGCCGGCGCCGGTACCCTCGAAAGACCACACAAAGGGGTTGGCGTCCTTGGCGGGATCCCAGAGGTTGTTGAACTTGGGGGTGTCCCACTCAATCTCAAAGGCCACCTGGGGCACGCGGACGGGGTGGCTGGCAGGGCAGGCCGGGGCGTTGGTGAAGCCCTCGCTAGTGACGGTGTTGTACATGTGCGACTGGTGGTCGGGGCTGTCGAGGCTCTTGCCGTCCCAGCAGCTGATTTTGTTAGCAATGAGACTGAAACAGAGTGTGTGAAAGATGAAGGGGGAAAGGCTTACGGAGCAAAGTGGTGCGTGGTAAAGATGCCGTTGTTGCACTTCCCCTTGGGCCAGTCGGACACGATCTGGCCACGGCTGGAGCCAGACATGCACTGGTAGCTCAGGCCGGCGCGTGGCTTGCCAGTCTGGGTGGGACTGCCGACGGTCATGCGGAAGCCCGGCGGGAAGGCCTTGATGGGCTGGCGCGCGAGGTTGTCCCTCGACAGGTCAAACTGCGTGTAATACACAGTCAGACCGCCTTGGGCGCCCTGAGACCCGCCGAGAAGGGGCTGCACGGGCTTGGGCATGACGAGGTGGTACGAGCCGTTCTTGGGGTCCTTGAAGTACATGCTGGCAACCCAGTAGTTGGACAAGTCCTCAGACATCTGGCACGTCGTGCACGTGGCCCGCTCGCCAACGTCGCCCTCCATGGTCGCGTTGAAGGCATTTCCGCCCACGATCATGTGCAGATGGGCCGAGGGGAGCGCACCGGGCTGAGCCGCGGGATCGAGACGCTGCATCGTCAGGGTCGAGCAGGGGAACCGGAGCCCGGCCTGCGTGTGGGCGACAAAGGCGGCCACGAGGGCCAAGGACGGCGTGAAAGACCTCATGGTGTTGAGAGACCCAAGTCAGAAAGTCAAAAAGTCGATGCAACGAAAGAGGCCAAGCTGGACGGTGTGGGGAGGCCCGCATCCGGGTATATAAGCCTGAAGCTCGGCGGGCCCGCCGAGGCCGCGGCTATGATGCTTGTCCGATCTTAGCCATCTGCCGCCCCTCCGTGATAGGCCTTGTTTATGGAATGCACCCCATTGGCCGCGCATGGCCGCCTTCATCTCCAGCCGGCAAACAGCGTACGCAATCACGTCCTTGCATTTTCAGCGTCTGGCTTTATTGTGCCGTTATAGGAGGGTCGGCAAGCAGGAAAAGGAGGCGACAATCGTCCGGCAATTCGCCTCCGAACATTATTCCGGTCGAGTTCTAGAAGCATTGTTTAGTGTTCACTCTAAGCAGGTCCCATTTTGGGGACTGGACAGGTCCAGACAGTCAGGGTGGCGGGACGACCGACAAATTGCCCGGTGTCAGGGGCACGGGGACGCTCAGATAAGAAGACGGCAATAAAGTTGTGTTGATGATAGTATAAGTGTGTCCTAGGATTTGTCAGTTCAAGCTATGGCCTCCACAACCGCCCTTGGCGTGTCACATACCTTTACCATAGTCCGGGCTGGGACTTGGTCGAAGCAACCTGCGTGATCATGGTCACCTCGGTGCTGCCATTGTTTTCCAGGTAGGCCTCCCTCAGGCCCGCGATCTCGTACATGAGAATCACGCGGCACGTCAAGACCGACGCCATAAACCGGCCTAGCACCGAGATGGCGTCTCTCGTTCCAATGAACGACAGACTTGAAAACGTCAACGTCCCGTACAGAATGTGCACCACCGTCAGCGTGTGGAGCAGCCACGCTAAACACACATATGTCTTTGACTCGCCAAACGTCTCCACGTCGGCTTGCTTTTGCATCACGCACGGCGACAGCTCCATGTTGGTCGCCGACTTGAACCCGTCAAACACGGGAACCCGCCCCAGCACACCCCTCATCCACTCCCGGAAACCCATCCGCTCCCCAGCCTCAACACCGTTGAAATTCCTCCTGATCCTCAACCGCACCAGCAACAAGCTTATGCAGTGCAGCGCAATCCTCAGAATCACCCACAGCGACGGTGCAAAGTAGCTATCCGGCCAGACGCTGCAAAACGTCCGCAACCCCAGCTGCCACGTCTGCATGCCCATGTTGACCATACTCAGCGCTGCGAGGATGTATTCCAACACCGTGATCGCCACCGCCCAAGTCCTTCTCGGCCGGTGGATGTTGATTCTCTCTTGATGACCTTGTAAAATCTCAAACGGGCTCCGGTACTCAAACGCGCGGTTAAAGTACACCGAAGGCGAGCCCAGCGCGAGCAGCCATGCCAGAACGGGGCGACGACCGACGATGAACAAGAGTGCGGATTCCTCGACGCTGGCGCCGAGGATGGAGAGAATGGTGGGGGTGACGCCGAGGAGGACTTGCGAGGCCGACATGGCGACTTTGATGTACTCGGGGGTGTTGTCAAGGATGCACAGCACGAGGGGCTGGATGAGACGGCTGGGTTCGTCGCCGCCGCCGAGGAAATCAAGCGGGACGGTGCTGGCGTTGCCGTGACGAAAGTCGTCGAGCTGGGAAGAGCAATGAGTGTTCATGAGAATCTCAAATACTTGGCCGTATTGTGGGTACCAGACTTCGAAGCGTTCGGCAGCCGCTGGAAGGACGAGCATCACCGCCACGAGGAAGAAACCGGCGTAGTGATAGTTTGGAGCCATGGCTGTAGAGTGGTGCCAAGAAATGGCGCTGAGACAAAAAGGGGTAAAAGGAGAAAGGGGCCAGAGCGGTTCCTTTGTATTTGCGGTCACATTCCACAAAGTCTGTTATCTTTCCGACAGGCAGATTGAGGGTGCCCGGCTGGCCACTGATCGGACAGAAAACTGCGATACCTGGAGCTGAGGTGCCGTGCAACCCCAAATGCAGTCGCGCCACCACCAACCCCAAGCTGTTGGGGGCGGATTTGGACGAGGCTGCAAGCAGAATGTCGAGCACAACTATTCATGGAATAAATTTAGGCAAGTCGGATGTTTGAGCGAATGAGGGTAAAGTTGCTTGGGGCAGGCTGTGTCATGCTGTGCATCAAGATAGGGACTAACCGCGGCTTGTCGCCTCCCGCAGTCGAGAGCCCCCCATGGTTCAACACGCGTGGCTGTGATCGGCGGAGGATAATTGGTGATTCAGATTGGCAGAATTGAGGACCATGATACTCTCCCGAACATCGTCGGCATCCATTGGGTGTCCCAGGAGCCCTCACCTCCTCTTCACCAACAGCAACACCCCCTTCGCACCAGCCCTGAGAACTTCCTTTCCTTTTTCGACCCCTGCGTCGGCGAAAGCATCCTCAATCTCCCTCCGCATCACCTTGACCAAATCCTCCTCAGTCCCCACCTTCTCTGGATTCGCCTCCCTCCATCTGATGACCGGGCTTGACGTGCCAACTATCTTTTCCAACATGTCCAAACCGGCAGTATTCATGTTGTAGAACTCCTCTCCGGGCTCAAGGCCCTCTCCGTGCCCCCATTCCTTGCGGACGAACGCAGACTTGTCGAAATCCAAGACAGGCGGCTCAACCGTCCACGGCAGGAGGAGATCCACGTACTGGCTGCGAGCGATGCGGTTCCCGGTCACAATGTAATCCTGGATCGAGTCTTCGAGTCTGTCGATGGCGGCCTGGACGCGCTCGTGATTTAGTGTGGTTGGACTGACGGAGATACCTCCTGCACACCATACGGCGACGGTGCCGCCTGGCTTGATGACTTCGGCGGCACGAGCCCAAAACTTGGGCATGTCGAACCAGTGGGCGGCTGTGGCGGCGGTGAGAAGATCAATGCTAGCACCAGCGACGGGCGGAGAGAGATCGGAGCCGAGGACTTCGGCGGTGGAGACGGCGAAGCGGATGGGGGCGGCTTTGGCAGGGGGGCTGGGGATTGCGAGGGCAGATTCGATCATGCCGGCAGAGGGATCAATGGCGATGGCATGGTTGAAGTGGGGAGCAAGATTGCGGACTGCCATGCCCGGGCCGCACCCAACGTCGAGAAGAGTGTCAAACTGGCCGCCAGTGGATCTATGGTGGTCGATGACAGCGCTGTAGAGTCTGGGGTGGTAGTCCTGGCGAGCCTGCGCGTAGTTGGAGCCCTGCTGGCTGTTGAAGGCACGGAACGTGGTGTCTTTTCCGCTGGCCATGGTGGTCTGCAATCTGGTGTATGGTATGATGAAGACAAAGTAGATCGACAACTGGAGGCGGGCGACCGTGGCCGACGAAGATAATGAGTAGGCGCGCCGGCTTTGCTTTGCACTCCGTGTCCGTCTCCGGCCGGAATAACCCCTGTGCTTACCATGAGTCAACCTCAAACGGGCTCGGAACCAAATGGCGGGGTTCAATATGCAGATCCATTGGAACGTCCCTCGGCGGCATGGGAGGATTCTGACGGCACCTCCCGCGCCACTGGCGGGCATGCAGGCAGCACCGCGGAATTGGAGTGCTCGCAGCAGACAATGGGAAAGCCACACAACTGACCATGCGGCAGATTATGCCTTTGTATTATGCAGCTAGGCGACTCTCGAGAGGGCGGGAATGATGAAGCTTGACTTGGAGCGGCGTGAGTCTTGCGAGAATATCCGTCTCGCTGAGCCGCAAAGGATGCTCACTGGGTGAGTCAGCGTATAAGACAGCAGGCGATGAAGCCGAAGCGGTGTGTCGACGTGAGAAACCCAGCATGTCCCCGGGCAAGTTCAACCACACGCTCTTCCCGGCTTCCTGGTCATCAACTACCTCATTGCTGGCTTCTCAAACCGGGCACATAAATCTTGTCCAGCCTCTCCCTCATCACCCTCTCGGCCGATCCGGGATCCATCCTATGCTCAGGGCCCGCACGCATCATCTTCCCCACAAGAAACATGAGCTTTCCCTGAGGGTAGGCCTTGCCCTTGCCGTCGGCGAACCGTAGAAACTCGCCCAAAATCTTCTCCTCGCCCTCGACAACCTGATCAGCGAGGCCTCCGTACTCTTCCGCAGACAGCTCGTGGAACCAAAGATCATTTTCCTTGATTGTCTCGGTGATGCCACTAGAGGTCTCGCTGCGGAAGATGGCCCAGAGAAGCTCCTTTGCGACCTTGGCAGTGATCTCCCTGTGATGAAGATGGTGGAGGAGAGCGGCGAGGTCGCCAGACGGAACCTTGCATTCCCCATCGGCCGTCATCCCGAGATCGCTGGACACCTCGGTGAGCTTGCCCAGCTCGTGAAGACACCAGTTGGCCGCGAGGGTTGCGAGGGTGACATCCGTCTCAGCGTTGGCACCCAGCTTCTCCAGCGCGTCGAGGACATTATAGTAGTACTGGACTCTAGCACCACCATCGAGCCCCATCAGTGAGAGTGCGTCCTTGGTGGTCAAGCCATACTTTTGCTTGAGCTGTTCGGTCTCAACATCCAGGGAGACGCCGGAG
Source organism: Podospora aff. communis PSN243 (assembly GCA_033296975.1). Taxonomy (NCBI): domain Eukaryota; kingdom Fungi; phylum Ascomycota; class Sordariomycetes; order Sordariales; family Podosporaceae; genus Podospora; species Podospora aff. communis PSN243. Next base: position 165,859 of record MU865985.1, on the reverse strand, counting down.
GATGCTGCCAGGTGCTGCACTAGCCGAGGGTCGATGACGACCGGTCCAAGGTCCGGGTCCGGCATGTAGCGGTAGTCAACCTCTCCCTCCTTGCCACGTAGGCGCCGGGTCTCGGTGCTCCCAATCGACCACCCGCGGGTCTCGCCCTCCACCACCCCGCCCGCCTCAAGCACCGCAATCTGCCGATCCCGCTCCGCGATGATGGCATCCTCGACTGCTTTGAAGCTGCTCAGGTTCTTGATCTCCGTTCGCGTGCCGAGCTTCCCACTCTTGTCATCCGTCCTCCGAACGGACACGTTCACATCGGCGCGCAGCCCACCCTCCTCCAACCCCGAGACGCAGGCGTCGACAGCATTGAGCATCATCTGCACCTTGCGCACCAGCGCTGCCGCCGTAGCGGGGTGGTGGATCTCTGGCAGAGTAATAATCTCGATCAGGGGCACACCCACCCGGTTGAAGTCCAGCCAGTGCACCTCTCCCGGCTGGGCTGTTGTCTTTGCTGTATCCTGCTCCATCTGGACCTGCTTGATGCCCACGGATATCCTCTCGCCGTCCTCCGCAGCAATGCCATCCCTCGCGAGCAGCTCGATACGCCCATCCTTTGCGAAGGGCTCATAGTATTGTGTGATCTGGTAGCCAGCGGGCTGGTCCCAGTGGAAGTAGTGCTTGCGGTCGAAGCGGCTAACGCGTTGGATGTCGCAATTGAGGGCGAGAGCGGCGCGCACGGCGGGAATCAAAGTCTCGGGCTGAAATATAGGCTGCGAGCCCGGAATGGCCACGTCAAAGTGTGCAACGTGCAGGTTGGGGTCGCCGGAGTGGGTGGACGCAAGGGAGAAGAGCTTGCGAGCCGTATTGAGTTGGGCGTGGATCTCAATGCCGACGGTCAGCTCCCACCCGGGGACGGTCTGATTGTCGACCTTCTTCTTCTTATTTTGGCCCGACGCCTTGAGGGCTTTTGCTTGTTCTTTGAGCTGCTTCCGAAGAGGAGGAGGGACGGTGGTTGCGGTTTGACTCTCGACGCTCGCGAATCGTCGTGTCTGGATGGTGGTGCCCGCGATGGGTCGCGGTCGAATGCGGCTTGTGCGCAGGCAGCCACACCGGCCCAATTGACCGGCTAGGAGGTACCTGCTGAGTTCGGTCGTCGGTATTCGTGCCATTGTGGTGTTGGGATGAGACTGTTTTGGTTGAGAGCTGGCGTTGAACCTTCAAACCAGAAATTCCAGATGAACATGGCCCAAGCTCCCAGAATGTGGGGCTTCATGGGATCGATGCTTGGCGGCTGCCGGACACCCCGCCAATTGACTGAGTGCCCATTCGTGACCAGCGCGCCTGCGATCATCATAATCACGGGGGTTGGCTGCAACGTAGGCAGTCGCCCAGGAATTTTGAAGTTGCTCCCGAGACATGACCGGGAGCCCGCTCCTGCGCACACTACGAGCCAACCCCCTGTGCCTGTATTCGCCTGGAAGGGTGCTTGCTGTCTCAGTGCACCAGGCTGGCGAAGACTTAGGAGGCGTCAATAATACACCGGATATCAGTGGTCGGATGGTGTAGTTGGTTATCACGTCAGTCTAACACACTGAAGGTCCCCAGTTCAAACCTGGGTTCGATCATTTTTTTGCCCCTCATCAACCCTCATCAAAGATGCTTTGTGGTTGCCTAACGGCTGTGTTAAAACTCTCGGTTGGTACAATCGGTCTTTATTCTGGTTCGAGTATGACAAGCATACCCCCAGCTGCATTGCGTAGCAACTCCTCAATTGGCCAATGAGATGGCAAGATCTCGACAGGTGGGAGCATCAGTGGAACCAAAAGCTCACGAGAAGCGTCTCGTGTTGCCATCGCTCTTTTGATTGGACTTTATCGGAACCTTCCTGTCGGCTCAACCTTTCAATTTCCTCTTCAGGCACCGATTGCAATCCGGGAACAATCAGAGTGGCAAGGTTCTGACCATACCGATGGTCAGAAATGCTAGTTCATAACCCCTCGCTCTAATTTTCCTCAGTTGCCCTGATGTCATTGGATTCCAAGACCCCCAAAATGTCTCTCAAACTCCTCATCTTGACGCTCGTCTCGCCTGTCTTCGCCACGAACCTCCGCAGACCACACTGTCCCAACTCCATTCTCTCCTGCTCCTCCGCCTCCCAATCTCCCCTTCTCAACACCTGCTGCACCGAAACCCTCGGCGGCCTCGTCCTCTCGACCCAATTCTGGTCAACCTACACCGGTCTCGAATCTGCAGGCCAGCTCCTCCCAGCCAACTCCTGGACCCTCCACAGCCTCTGGCCCGACTTCTGCAACGGCTCCTACACGCAATACTGCGATCTCAACCGCCAGTACGACCCCCGCCCCTCACCAAACACCACCACCGGGAAGCCCGATGGGATACCCGTCCCTCCGTACAGCGGTCCGACAGTGGACACCTTCCTCTCTGCCCTCAGCAAACCAGGAAAGACCCTTTTGAAGTGGATGAATGAGTTCTGGATCGCGCAGGGACAACCCAACACCGAGCTCTGGGCGCACGAGTTCTCAAAGCACGCTACGTGTTTCGGTACCTTTGCGCAGGGGTGTTTCTCCGAGCGGGAGTTGAAACTACACGATGATATGCTTGACTATTTTGACGTCTCAGCGAGATTCTTTGCGAGGTTGCCGACATATGACTGGCTCGCAGAGAAGGGAATCACACCGAGGAATAGCACGGGGTATTCGCTGCGGGAGATACAAGCCGCGTTAGAGGAGAAGCACGGGGGCCCGCCGTTTGTGGGGTGTGCGGGACCGCGGTGGAATGAGACGGAAGCTGGGAAGGGGAGTGGGGATGCAGGGAGGACGGTGTTGAGCGAGGTGTGGTATTATTACCATGTCTACGGGAGGGTGCAGGAGGGGAGGGGGAAGGAGGTTGGGGCGGATGTGAATGGGGGCAGTGTAAGCAGCTGCGCGAAGGCAGAGGGTGCGGTTTGGTATTATGAGAGGACGAAGGGATCGGAGGGGCGTAGTCAGGGACCGACTTGACTTCTTCGGTGTTGAAGATGCTATCATCGGGGATCGGCGTCGAGGCGGCAGCCGGGTTGAGATCGCGGGGGTCGGAGACAGAAGCCTCACCGTCGGCCCCGACGTGCTACGGAATGTTTCAAGCTAGACCTGTGGCGAGATTGCCGCTTCTCGCCTGGCGCTCGCCCTGCTAGATACGAGGTCTCGCATTGGCCCGTCAACTGCTATACCCGCCAGTATACCGTTAGAGGACTTGTTACGAACCCAAGCGTCGGCGCTGGTCGCACACGACCAAGATTGAGTGGTGAGGGGAAACAGAGGGGAACTCAGGGCAGCCACACTGCTCAGGAACATGGATAAATAGGAGGGCTCCGGAAAGTGAGGTCGGATGCCAAGTGCGAGCGCAGTGGTGTGCTGCTCAAATCCAGTGCCGCAGAGCCGGTCGTTCCTTACTCTTTTCCCAGCACCCAACTGACTTTCTTCGTTACTGGACACAGCGCGGAGGTAGTCTCTCCATACCGCCACCATTTGGATTCGGGTCGTCCCTGGTCAGCTCGGAGATATTTTACCTTCCGGACACACGTGGACGGCCCAGAAAGCAGGGGGCGATGATGATCCCCACCCCCAGAAGAGCTAGCCAGAGACATACGCAATGCATGCTTCGGTAAAGAACATTCTCTGCAGCCAAGAGCCAAGGCGAACGGACACGTCGGGGATCGGTAGTCGGGTGGTGGGGTTCCGTCTGGTAGGTCCGGGTGAATATACGGAGAATTCATCCACTTTAAGCAGAGCCCAGGGCTACCCAACACAACCGCCCCCCAGCTCCCGACACGCCAAGGACCCGACTCCTAAGGGCGGGGTGCCTATAGGCGCGTCCCACCGCCCGGAGGCTCCGATATGAATAGATGGCGGGAACAGGTGTTTGGTTCCCCCAAATCGTGAGCTTCCCCTCCCTAGTCAGCCATGGGCTACCATCGCTGCACCGAATCATGCGGCGGATTCATTTCCGGCTATCAAAACATCCCTGGTTAGAGTTGCTTGGGAATCTGGGGAATGAGGGGAAGCCGGATGAATGGGGCAAACAAAAAGTACTAGTATCGTCGTGATGCCTCGTGAACAATGATTGCTTGACTCTGGTGTTCTGTTTGCTCGAGTCTGAGAGTCTCGAGGTTTCTGCCAAGTCAGCAAACGAAACGAAAAATGCAGCTCCTCCAGCATTGGGCCGTCACGGCCTTGGTAGCAGCTCGTACGCTCCTTCCCGCCCTGGTTCAACCTAGGGAGCCCTCGCTAACCTCCCGCAGTGCTCCACCCATGCGCAGCCGCTCCTTCCAACGAGCCCCGGGCGGCCGCGGCAGCCTGCAGCTTGTCCTCCCGCGACACTTGGGATTACATCGTCGTCGGCTCCGGGCCGGGCGGCCTCGCCATGGCCGACCGCCTGTCTGAGGCTGGGCACAAGGTGCTGCTCCGTAAGTTCAGTGCCGCGAGAAGAAGCTCTCAGACCACTGACGCCTCGCAGTCGAGAAAGGGCCACCGTCCTCGGGCCGCTGGGGTGGCACCATGAAGCCGCAGTGGCTCCAAGGCACCAACCTCACGCGCTTCGACGTTCCCGGCCTGTGCAACCAGATTTGGGCCGACCGCGCCGGCATTGCCTGCACCGACTACGACCAGCTCGCCGGCTGCATCCTCGGCGGTGGTGTCGCCATCAACTCGGCCCTCTACTGGAAGCCGCACCCCGATGACTGGAACCTGTCGTTCCCCGCTGGCTGGAAAGACGCCGACATGAAGGCCGCCGTTGACAAGGTGTTTACGCGCCTGCCGGGCACCACAACGCCGTCGCAGGACGGCAAGATCTACCTCCCGCAGGGTTTCAACACCATTGGTGGTGGGCTCAAGTCTGCGGGCTGGACCGAGATTGACGCCAACAAGGAGAATGACAAGCGAAACCGCACCTACGCCAAGACGGCATACTACTACATCGGGGGCGAGAGAGGCGGGCCGATGGCGACGTACTTGGTGACGGCGAATGCGCGCAAGAACTTTGCGTTCTGGACCGGCGCGGGCGTCAAGAGGGTCGTGAGGACCGGCGGCAAGGTTACGGGCGTCGAGGTCGAGTGCGGCGGAAGCTCGGGGGTGGTGCAGCTGACGGCGACGGGGCGGGTGGTTTTGTCCGCGGGCACCTTTGGGTCGGCCAAGATTCTGTGGAGGAGTAAGTATTCGTTTTCCGGCGAGGGGATCATTTCTGACGGTTCTAGGCGGCATCGGCACGAAGGATATGCTCGACGTTGTCAAGTCGTCGAGCGATGGGTCGACCATGATCTCGTCGGATCAGTGGATCAACCTGCCGGTCGGACACAACCTGTACGACCACGTCGGTGTAAGTGTGAGGGCCGCCCGGGGATGAACTTGGCTGACCTTTTAGACCGATCTCGAGATTGCGCACAGCAGTGTTGTCGGCTATGACTTTTACGCTGCTTACAACAGGCCCAACCAGGCGGATATGAACGCCTACTTGAACGGCAGGAGCGGCATCTTGGCTCAGTCGGCCCCCAACTTCGGCCCCATGTTCTGGGAGGTTATCAAGGGATCCGATGGTGTCAACCGTCATCTCCATTGGCAGGCCAGAGTCGAGGGCTCGCGTGCTAGTAAGTTGTCCGTTTGTCCGGGAAGGCGACCATGCTGACTCTTCAGCCTCCATGACCCTGACCCAGTACCTCGGCACCGGATCCGTCTCCCGCGGTCGCCTCACCATCAACAACCAGCTGAGGACAATTGTCTCCCAGTCGCCATACCTCAACAATGCACAGGACAAGGCCGCTGTTGTCGCCGGTGTCCAGTCCCTCCGTGATGCCCTCAGCAGGGTCAGCGGCCTGACGTGGGTCCGCCCGACCACTGGCCAAACCTCTGAGGCCTTTGTCAACTCTGTAAGATCTCCGTGAATCCCTTGAGAATGAAGCTAATATCGCAGATCCCCGCCAATGCTGGCTCTCGCAACTCAAACCACTGGATCGGCACCGTCAAGATGGGCGCCGATGATGGTCGCACCGGAGGCACCTCCGTTGTTGATCTCAACACCAAGGTCTATGGTACCGACAACCTCTTCGTCGTCGATGCGTCCATCTTCCCCGGCCACGTTACCAGCAACCCGACTGCGGCCATTTTGAGCGTTGCCGAACATGCCGCTGTCAAGATCTTGGCGCTTGCTTGAGCTGCTTGTATTGTTGTGGAATTGAGGCGCAGGCTGTGATGTGGAATACTGTAAATATTTAGCAGTCGATTACATTTCCTCGCGTTCGCATCCGTTCTCGCGATCCAGTGCGCCCCTTGTGACCCGGCAGTGGCGGAACGGTGCCAAGTAAGCGAACACGAGCACAACTCCGACAGCGATTACTATCGAGACTGAGCAGGCATCGCGGAGACATAAGTTGCTTGCTAGATCGGTCGGCTGATTAGTTTGTCCGCGCATAAGTCTTATTGGCCTGGACGGTAATGTGGTGGGTTTTGTATCGCGCATTTGGTTAGCATGCATGGCGGCGGCATGGAGTTGCGGAGACCGGACAGTTTGTTGCTTCCGGTTCCCGAGGGGCGACTGTGGCGGTCCTCCTCCGCTTGTGCGAGCAGCAGTACACAGTAGGAAACACGATTGACGCCAAGGAATTTGCCTGAGGGGCGGCCGCGAAGGCCGGACTCAAGTGAGGCAGGTTTTCCACGTTGGTTCACGACCTGGTAAGGTAGTCAGCATGCTCCTGCTCACTGTCATCTTCCCAGAACACAATTGAGTCTCGCTCTGTCAAAACCTCGCCAAAAACCGACCAAGAATCCAAAACGAAACCCTCTACTTCGCATCTCCAAACCCAATCTCAACTCCACAATGGGCGAAAAATCACCAAGCACAGAAAAGTCCCCTCCCTCTGCGACCGACACGGAATCCTCAAAACCCGCACAAAAACCAATCGAACCCCCAGAAGGCTTCGACATCTCCAGCCCGGGCTTCTTCCTCTTCCCAGACACGTGCATCCCACGGGGCCGCCTCCCTCGCTTCCCGTGGCTTGCTGACTGTCCTACCAAGTTGTTTACGAGGGCAGCTGCAAAGACGCCGTCGCCGCCGGCGGGGCCGAAGGCGAGGAGGATAGAGGAGTTGGAGGATTCTGAGGGGGAAGGGTGGGAGGAGGAGGTGAAGGAGGTTGCTGTGGGGGAGAAGGACTCGGTTCAAGAAGGGAAGAAGTCGGGGAAGGGGTTGTGTTGTGGGGGGTTGTTTGGGAAGGGGAAGGGGAAGGGGGAGGGGGAGAAGGGGGTGTGAGTTTGGTGGGGAGGTGGGAAGAGAGGGGTGTAGGTGGGCAAACAGATGAGGCGGGATTGAAAGGAGTTTGGGTGTCTCAGTGCGACACAAACAGGCTCAATTGATGCGACTATTGACTCCTTTGTCTTCAAGATGACACCGGTATTTCCAGCTCGCCCTTCTAACATTGTCCAGATCCGATTCGTCCTCCATGTTGGTATTTGTCCCTACGTGTTTCCACCCTAAAGAGCCAGAGCAGCAGCAAAGGCGCCAGCGAGGATGGCAACGACCCCGGCGGCACCAGTCGGGATGGCAATCGCCTCGTTCGGTGTTGATGACGGGACGGCTGAAACGGTAGACGTCGTGGGGGCTGGGCCAACGGTGACTGCACTGGAAAGGATCGTGGTGGCGTTGAAAATAATGCTCGAGAAGGTTGATGTCGTTAGGATGGCTGTGGTGATTGCCGGAGGGGCTGTCGAAGTCACCACCGTTGCCGCTGTCGTGGCCGTACAGCTGAAGTCGTCTGAGCCGGAACAGTTGTGATCGTCTGCGGAGACTAGGGCGCCGAGGCCGAGGAAGAGGATCGTGGAGAGCTTCATGTTGGTAATGCGCCGAGGGATGCAGCGATGATTGAACGGATGGAGAAAGGCGTCCGACGAACAGGGAGAATCTTTGTTGTAGCCGGCCCCCCCAGCCCTTTATTTCCTTGCTGGATCTGAGTAGGTCAGCCAGACAAAAAGTGACACAGGGGATCCTAGGGACGTTGCAACTGGTCCGCCCAGCCAGGCTGTCTGCTCCCGCTGCTGTGTAATCATCGGTCCGCTCTAGAACAGAGGCAGTCTGCTTGCGCGGCCCCATTGTCCTACCTCCAGTATGACTCCCATGTAGCTCATCAACAGAACAAGAGAGATCACCGGTTGATCGATGCCTCTACGGAGGCTGTGTCGGGAACTAGCATAGGCCTGTGTCGCGCGACCCTCTCCGTTTGCGCCGGGGTCAGACGTAAGACAGGGGACACATGCTAAGGCGTTGTAAAGCCGTTGAGCCTGGAATACGACGGTAACACGGTGCCAGTGCTGGAAAGAGATGTGCGCGGCGGCCGTGCAACCACGGCTTCGTGGTGCCAGTGTTCACCCCAGGGGCCCCTGGACTGTAACCTCGTTCATACCAGCGTTCCAAACCCATGTCAAGGTGCGTCTGACCACTTCTATAAGGCCCTCACGTCGTCAAAATACGCTTCTGCGAAGTTAATCCAGTCATTCAATTGGTCGATGGAGCCATCTGAAGGATCCTCCTACAAGGCATCCGACAGAGCCTTTGAGGCGTGTATAGGGTAAGAGTAAAGGTGGTTGGTAAGGTCGGGTTCACGAGTCGATACACTACCAGCCCACGCCCATTCCAACTTTGTGATGCCAACTACGACCACCCGGTTCCAGCCAGCACTAAAATAAATCTCTTACAAACATGCCGAGCACCGGTAGAGTACGGTTGAGCCAGTGTTGAGGCAGCAAGCAAGGGGATCTCTACTTTATTGTAGTGGTCTGCTTGGCGCTGCACAACATCGGCGTCGGGTTGGGGAAACGTTTGGCAGGATGTCACGTACTACTCGCGGCTGGTCAACGAGCGAAAAGCACGAAGGGACTATCCCAAAACCAAGGATATGCCAAAGCTCAAAGAGCACGCCCTCCTCCGGGCGTATCAGATTCGCCGCCGCCACCGCAAGGGCGAGCTGCTTTCAAGGTCCGAGGACGATGACGACAGCGACGAAGACGCACCTCCGGCAACTCCGGTTCGACGATCGAAGCGGTTGCAACCGCCACAGAGGCAGAGTGAGCCAACGCCGAGCCCGCCGGGACCAGGACCTTCGCCAAGCCCCGACAATTCGTCACTCTGGTCGTAAAGTGCGCAGGGACAGTACCGCCCATACCCCGGGTTCAGGAGCCATACGGGTTTAACTTATTAATCGAGCGGCTCGGTGGGGTGCATGGATGGCTCCTGCCCTTCTGAGCGGCCTATATACCGTAAAGATACGGCTCTAAAGGGCAAGAACCACCCCAATATCGAGCGGCTTATTCATTTGAGCCATTCCGAGATGGTTCAAACGGGGCCGAGCGGGTTTATATCGGTTCCGAAAATGTGAGCTAAACGTATGCCTTTCCGAATCATTTAAGCCGCGAAAATACAGTATATCAACGGCTCCTGAACCCGGGGTATGGGCGGTACTGGACCAGGACCTTCAAGGGCCGGCGACACCATCGTATCCACAGCCGACGGCCAGAGCACTAAGAGGCAGAGGCTTGATGAAGAGGACTACGATGACAACGACGACGACGGCGTTGTCGTGCACGAGACACAGCCAGATCCGAGACACCAGGAGAGGACCGCCCAACCAGTGGGAAGGATCTCGAACTACGGGCTCTCGACGATGGCATCCGAGTGATAAGTTTACTTTAGAACGATATGAATCTTATAACCTCGATCTTGACTGGTGACCGACTCTGTGAAACATGATGCATACCTACCTACCGTATTATCCACAAATTAGCTTTTACTTTGGCATTTTAATCACAAGTCACCGCGCTGCAGGCAGATCAGGGGTCACAATGCTTTATCATCATTTGTGCTAAGTTACCGCTGAAACTGGCTCATCCATATGGATGAGTACGAACTGGTCAGCTTCAGGATGGCATCCGGGAGGGGGACGCCGGGAAACAGCTCCTCCATAACTTCCTTGACAGTTCTGTTGGACACCACCATCATGTCATCCGCAATCAAGTCGAATGAGTCCGGCTCCATGCGCAGGCCAAAGTGTATCGCGAAGCCGAGGCCGTGCGCAGATCGAATGTTGGTCGCGCAGTGACCTCGGTACCGAAACCGCAACGAGGTCGTGACATCGGAAAACTCGTACAGAGTGTCGTTTATGGTCGGTAGGACGACAAGGTTGTGAAGCCAAGCAATCACCAAGCACTTTTCAGCCCGAAGCACGTCGGCGTCGTCAAGATCGAAGGCTTTTCCCGCGGCGTCGTTCATCCGAAGGAGTTTGCAGAGCAGCTCTTGGTGGAGCTCGAACTTTTCGTATGCGAGGTTCGATATCTTGATGCCGGCTCGTTCGAGACTCCGGCGTTTTCCTTTTCGAAGGGGGTGAATGAGGCGGAGCCCAAACCACACACTGCCGCGTGTGTCGCGTGGTCCGTAGTCAGGAAGCGCCCTCAAGCAGCCATCCAGCGTCGGCGGGTCACGGGGATCGGCCCGGAAGATGCTAGAGAAGCCAATGCGACGAAGAACGATAATATCAATTATGTAGGCTTTGATTCGTTGTGCCCTCTGCATGCCGGTCGCCAGCTGTGAGAAGAGCGAGGCTTCTTGCAAGTTTGTGGCCAGTCCTGCCATCAAGAAGGAGGGAGCAAGCCCATTGCCCCGTATCAAGCCTAGCGGTTTCTTGACAACTGGGTAATCTGCACCGGTGTACTCAAGCAGTGTGTCGAGATCCACCTTCACCAACTGATGTTGATCCAATCGGCGAAGAAACTCCAAGCAGATCAGGCGGTCGTAGGGCCAGCCGAGCAGGGGTTGGCTCAACGGCATCTTGTCCTTGTTGGGCGGGAGGTGTTTGATGTAGCAGAGGAGAGTCTCGGCGAGTCTCTCGCCGGTGCCATCCCTTGCGACGCAACCGAGCGTCCGGGCATCCGGGTGGCCCATGACCACCACGTCGCTGTCTGGCTCCTCAAGGGATCGGCCAACTCTGTTGAGCCACGCCAACTCCGCCCCTGGCCACTGGCATGCTTCCCGGATCAAGGAGGCTCCTTCGCGGCTCCAAATGGCCGTTTCGCGGTCCGAGGTCAGGTGGAACAGACGGCAGCCTTTTATGGGCGGCATAAACCGCATCGAGGTGCTGACAAAAACAACCATCTTCAGCAATTCCCCTTCCTCCTGTGCCTGCAGCCTCGCGCCGATGGTTTCCAGGTCCTGCTTGAACGATGCCGGTGTCAAAGTGAACCAGCGACCACGCTCTTGCTCCTCGGCCATGCTCTGTCCGGCCTGTTCCCACAACAACTTGGTCGCTTCCATTTTGGCGCTCGAGAATACGTCCATCTCCGAAAGCACTTGGTAGAGCAGTGGCTCTGCAAGGGCTACCACAACGACGGTATGGTCCAAAAGTGGGGTTGGTGGCCTGGTGATGCCGGTGTACAGCATCCTAAACGCATTCTCGGCCAGCGCCTGAGCAAGGGTCATGCCCTCGCACCACGCGGCCGGGTAGTTGATGTTGTGCGCCTTTGCGGCCAGGCCGGACGACGAAAGCTCGAGTGCTTTGACATCGGTTCCGAAGACGGTCTTGATGCCGCCTGTGGTGCTCCAGAGGCCATTGTGATTCCGGGGCTGCAGCGCAATGAAGGTGCCACTGAACGGCCCGGGTTGCTTGTCGCGCTTCAGCTGCGCCCAGCGCTCGGCAACGGCGGCGGCGGCGACGGTGATGGTCGGGGGGAATTTGCCGCGATCCGTATCCATCACGACAAGCAAATTGTGCGGGTCGAGATTTCCTTCTTCGAGATTCTTGACGAAATTGCCCGGCAGAAGCACTTGGAAGCCGGTGTTTTTGAGTATCTCAGTTCCCACAACCATCTTAAGACGGCGATGCTGGCTCTGTCGGGAAGAACGTATACCATGACCGGGTCTGGTTTCGAAATGACAGCGCAGCTACCCATCTCGGTGATGATGAATCTGGCGACGGCAACGCCGGCACCACACTCCAAGTTGATGAATTAGGCCCCAGGGACGCCAAGCTCAATCTTTGAGAGGGTTTTCCGCCAGGCATCGACGAGGGCGGGATTTCCGATGCCGGTGGGTTCGATTCGCGGATAGTCTTCCATGGTGGCTGATGGTCTCCGTGTTGCGTGTATTGCGAGTTGCAAGAATCAAACGGTTGAAAAGAAAGAAATCGAGTTGCAGAGTAGGTGGGTAGGTAGGTGCTCAAAGCCAACAAAGGCAGAGCCCCACTTTTCGCAACTGAGACCAAGGTGAATGTCAACCAACACAGGCAGGAGCGAGCCGTCACGCACCCCACCTCACCTCGCATTCGACAAACATTTTAAAAGCTCTCTCCAAGACACGTTCAAGATGGCTGCGAACCAGAAAAAGCAAGGGCACGGGAAGAAAACCATTTCCGAGCTTGAAAACATACTCCACGATGTAATCAACGACACAATGGAGCTCGACGACGCCGTTCGCGCCGACGAATTCCACCTCGGCGCTGAAACCATCGACAAGCGGCAGGCCACGGCCGCTGGGATGCAGGAAAAAATGCAGCGGGCGGCGAATGTGACAAAGGAGACACGAAAGATGCTCGACGTGGTCGTCAAGAACCTGGATCGGGTCGAGGAACCGCACTTGCGCAGCCGTCTCATCGATCTTCCCCAGCACCTGCTCGACAGGATCCTGAACGTTTGCTTCCGCAGCGGCGTTGCTGAGCGCATGCGAGATGTGGAGGACCCCTGCTGCCGCGCTGGCCGGGTTTCAGAAGCAGCTCAGAGAGACGCGGGCCAGCATCGAAGCCCTGACGGGCACTAACCAAACGCTCCGAGCAAGCTTGACCGCGAGCGAGAAGCAGTGCGAGGGTCTGCAAAAGGAACTAGAAACGCTGACGGAGAAGCAGGGCCCGCTGGTGCAGGAGAACAGCGAACTCACCGTGGATCTGGACGTGTCCAGGACCAACTGCGAAAGGCTCGAAGCCCAGGTCACTGAGCTGACGGCCCAGGTTTCGAGAGCCGACAACGAGAAGCGGCAACACGATCACCAGGCGAAGCGCCTTCACGACGACCTCGCAGCCGCCAAGGAGGGTATTGCCAAGAGCAAAACCACGGTTGAGCGGCTCCGGGGCGAACGAGACGACCTACGAGGACAACTTGCGCAGGCGAAGCACGAAAGGGAAAAGCTCAAGGAGACTTGCGAGAAGGTCAGGATGCAGCTCCGTGACTGCTACAAAAAGGACCGATCCGACTTGGAAAGAGATCGCGGTCATCTCCGACAGGTCGTGGCCAATATCTCAGCCAGGCAGGCGCCCAAAGGAGGAACGAGCGCCTCGGCGAAATCGACCGCGGGGTGGAAGCCGCACACCAGACCTGCATGGAGATCCAAACCAACAAGACAGCGAGCTGGCAGTGTTGCTGGTCAACGATTGGTGGGCACACTTGGACATCGAGTAGAGATTTTGAAGTCGATGTTGAAGGCATTGGGTGCCATATGGTTCAAAGGAGGTAAGCCGACGATCTATGAAAGGGGATATCGTTGATAACTCTATTTGTCAGGTAATTATAAAAGAGAAACTGGAGAGAAGAACCGAGGAATTGACATAAGGTGGGTGAACCTCGAACTCGCCCCCTGCCTGCATGAGCATCACACAGGAACATGGATCTTGTCGTTACTTTCGCTATCGCTGTCAAACTTCCTCCTCTTCCCGTCAATTTCGGACGTGATATCGTACTCGAGCCGCACGCGAATGTTGCCATCTTGGTTGATGGGCTCTGTGCTGCCTTTTTGGATGCTGTGCAGCTGATACGAGTGAGAAGCGCTGCGCGGGTCCGTTCGGAGTTGTTTCGAGGCGCCCCATGAGTTGAACGGCGATGCGACGCCATTCGACTTGCCCTCTGAAGAGAAGAGGCCCAGCTGGGGGAACCACCGGACGAGGAGTGGTTTGAGACGCATGGCCGAGCCGCACATGATGCCGAGGTTGACCTCAACGATGGACCAAATGCCGAGAATGGCTTCGGTGTACGTTACGTCGGGGTCATTGGCCATCTTCTTCACGTACGGCAGGCGGGCGATGGAACAGATGACGACGCTGTTGCTGTTAGAAAGGGGTTTGAGAAGGGGTGGGAGAACATACGCAGAACCCAAGGCCAGGATGCAGCTGACATTGATCTTTTGCTTCCTCGACAACTGAAGCGAGATCACGGTGGGGATGGGCAGAGCAATGACGGCCAGATCGGATACGATGTTCAAGACTGCCTGAGCGAGGGCAACGTTCATCAAGCACGTGAGGGTGCCCTCTTTGAGGGGGCTGCAGGGACCGCCTGTGATGCTCGTTAAGACCAAGGTGTAGGCAAAGATGGCGAGCCCCACTGCAGCCACGCCGCATCGATATACAAAAGATGGGTTGATCTTGTAGAGAACCACCAGGATGGCCATCTTGGTGATTGCCGGAGTGATGAGGTACGTCAGCGTGTTGGGCAGTAGGAGCTCGTTGAATCGCAGTAGGTCGGTAATGTTTAGTTCGTCAAAGTGTCTGCCCCATCCGTGGCGCATCACTGCGAGGTTAGCTTCGCCAAAGTACCAAGGAGGCTCAGCTTACATGAGACCATGGTGATAAAGTAAACCAGGGCCGCAAAGTACGAGAGGGTGAGAATGACTGGGATCTGTCAGCTTCTGGGTCGAGTCGGGTGCCATTTGGCGAACATACCCAAGTCCAGCTCCATCTTCTTCACTATCCCGACGGCCTGGACATAGCGGAGCGCCAGAAAGAAAGTACACAGCCCATACGTGATACCGAACGCAATCACGGTCCCGGTCTGGACTGAGTTGTACGCCAGGCCTGGGGCGTTTCCTGGCGGGAGCTGGCTCAAGTCCATCTGATCCATGGTTGTCGACGGGAGGTGCGGAACGGCGCGGAGAAAGACGGACGAATGCTGTCAAGTTACAGCGGAGACGTCAAAGAGAGAAAGACTGACATCCCGACAAAGCCGAACAAGTGACCGGGGAGTTGCTGCCAATATACCTGCTCGGCAGCGACAGATGAAGGGGATGGAATTTCTTTTTCTGAGAAAAATGCATCGAACCCGCCCCTCATGCCACCGGTGATCGACAGTTGCACGCCATCGAATAGTTATCCAATTCGCCATGGGGCCTGCTTCTCTTTTTTTGCTGCATGAGGTTGCACACGGAGCAGAGCCGACCCTGCCCAATCCACTTGGTCCCCGTCCGCTGGGCAGGGAATGGCCCGAGTCAGTTCGCGAAATCGTTCGGCAAGCCGAGTGTGTGGAACTGCCCGTCACTGGTCGTTTTTGACAGCCATGACTCGGCTCCGCACCGTTGGACGGTGGCTCCACTTGGACTCCCTCATGTTGCCAATTGAGGAAATTAAAAGAGGATACGCAAGCGCACGCGAGGTCGGCGTGGGGCTGCGGTAGAAGAAGTAAACGGGATTGTGGGTGCCAACGGTTCAAACGATCCGCAAACAGTCACGGTGGGTTTGAAGCGGGTGTTTCGAAATGCCATGGTCGTCATCGGTCGAACCGGGAAATGGCACGAACTGCACATCTTATATTTGACGGACCGACGAAGTAACGCTCATGAAGGAACGTCCGAGGCATTCGACGTCAATTCGAACATTCCGCGTACCCTGCACTCCCACGGCATGCTACTCGATTTCTTGCCACATCAAAGCCGTCATTGGTCAACAATGACCCAGTCTGCAAACTATTTATTTTGCAATGGGGCTCTCCTGCAACATCGCCCCCCGTGCCCCCCTTTCTGCGGCCCCCTTGCAATGTCTGTGGTGCCGGAGGATGCGGGCTAGTCCCGCGGAGACGACCCACGGCTCGGCTCCTGATAACGCCCCTTGAGATGGAGGGCGAGCTTGACCTGTCCGGGGATGGTGATCGCCTCCTTGAACACCCTTTTTGTATATTGAGTGGTGAACACCTCCCCGCATCCATCCACCTCGACAAAGAACAACAAACAACGGCAGGTGACGCGACACCAAGATGGACAACCTTTTTGGCCGCAAGCAGGTGGCTCCGATGCCCACCGACAGGGTGGTGCCGCTGCACTTCTTCGAGAACAGCCTGCTGGTTCAGGGCAACAACATGGCCGTGTCGCTGGTCTTTGACGACGTGTTGGACCCGGAGCTTCTTCGCCGCTCCCTCGAGGCCCTGATCAAGAGGGACGGATGGCAGAGGTTAGGAGGCCGTCTCCGGAGAAATGTAGGTTTGCGGCTTGCGAAATCACGCGCTCCACACCGCGTTTCATCCGGGGCGGAGACAATCCCGCGGGCCCCGGCAAGGCAGACCCAGCTAACCGCGGCATCCGTATCCACAGGTTTCAGGAAAGATCGAGTGGCACATCCCGTGCGAGTTCACGGCAGAGCGTCCGGCGCTCAATTTCAGCCATGTCGACCACGGCATGTCCACGGCGTCGCATCCGGCGGCGTCCCGTATCCCGATGCCCAGTGACCGGCCGGCAGTGGTTGGGGATCCCGATGCGCTCGCTGATCTGGCGTGGGAGCCCGGGTACAAACCTGGCGGCATCAACGACTATCTCACTGCCGACATCCCCGTTCTTGGGCTGCGAGTCAACTCCTTCACTGACAAGACCGTCGTCGTGCTGCAGTGGCAGCATGTGGCATTCGACGCGCTCGGCATGCAGTACGTCGTTGAGAACTGGGCTCGGATGCTGTGGGGAAAGGAGGACGAGATCCCGACTCCGTGCGGTCTGGACGGGGACCCGTTCGATGCCCTCGCTACCGGCTCCCGGCAGGCCACGGAGCCGCATGTTCTGACGGAGAAGAGGGTTGGGCTAGGCGGAATGCTCAAGTGGGGACTCGGGTACGGCGTTGACATGCTGGTTCGTGCCAAGGAGAACCGCATGGTGTGCGTGCCCGAGGCGCACTGGCGGGCGCAACTGGACAAAGCGCTGGCCGAGCTCCGTGCGGAGGCGGCAGAGAAGGGGGAGGATGTTGACAAGGTGTTCTTGACGGAGGGTGACATTCTCACGGCGTGGACGCTTCGGTGTGTCGTCCGCCCGCTCGGGATGCACCCTGATAGGACAGTGAGTTGCATATTTCTCTCCTTTGAGTACCCCGCTGACAGGCCAGGTCGCCGCATCCATTGCCATGTCCCTTCGCAAGGCGTTCGAGGGGGATCTCATCCCTGCATCGGACAAACACCCCTATGTTGGCAACGCCTTTGGCTGGGCCAACGTGCTTGTCACCGCTGGCGACATCGACTCCAAGCCCCTGAGCTGGCTCGCCCGCCAGGTGCGCCGCGCCATCAACGAGCAGGGCACACGGGCGCAACACGAGGCGTACTACACAATGGTGCGTGAGTCTGGCATGGGACTGCCCATCGTCATTTTTGGCGACGGCGGCATGGCCCAGGTTGGGTTTTCCAATTGGGACAAGGCAGGCCTGTTCAAGCTCGACTTTGCGCCGGCTCGCAAGGACCAGAAAGAGGGGGCATGCAGGCCGTCGTACGTGCAAGAGAACCACGGGCCCGTCAAGCCGACAGACGGGTTCTTCGTGCTGGGCAAGGATGAGAAGGGGAATTACTGGACTTCCGCTTGCAAGGTTAAGGGGCAATGGGCCAAATTCCAGGAACAGCTCGACAAAGACTTTGAGCAAGGGATATAATGTGATTATATGGCGATAGATTCCGATTGTAATCAACAAAGAAATGATGAAAGCTCCAGATGCTATTGCCGTGAAAAATCCGTAAATGCTCAACGCTCCACCCATGTCTCGAGAATCCTGATACCCTGCTCGCCCGTTTTGCCCATCCGTCTGCCGAATCCTTCGTGCTCGTTATCACGTTCCATCGCCCGATCCTGCGGGGGTTTCAGAGTGCGCCTTGGACGAACAGGCCCAACCATTTCATTGCCGATTGTCTTTTGGACTTGGTCAACTTGTGCGACTTTGAAGGAGATCTCGATCGGCTGGTGCGCTTTGGTTTTGATGGCGTTACGTCGGTAGTCGTTTGTGATGAAGGGGCTTCGGCAGTGGCAGAAACGTCGGCGCCGACAACGATTGTTGGCTCGCCGTGACTTTTGAGGGCCGCCATGCTGTGATATGATGTGGCAGTTGAGCTGGCCTCTGAGATGTGCGACTGGACTCGGATGACTCGTGATCGATGGTTGACGCTATTGCCATTTGGACCCTGCGAAGAACAATCGAGGGGCAGACGGGTTTTATCTAATGTCTCGTGGAAACCGTTGCCGTTTGATCCTTTGCCAAGTAGTAAGATAGCATCCCAAGCTCCGCCACGGCATTCATAGGGGAAGGGTAAGCAGTGAAAGGTTGGTACCGCAATTGAAGCGAGTCTTGGGGCGCAGCCTGCCATTCTGCCTCGCTGCGACACCGGTGCCGCATGGAATAAGCTCTATTTTCCAGAAAGTCGTGGCGGACTAACACGGTAATTGAATACAATTTGCTGTTGTCAAAACATCGCGTTTGCGTTGGAGTTTCGGGGTTGATACAAACATCGCGTTCCGTCGAGCCCGCCCGATATCCATCAACTGAAGGGGAGCGGATCCCGAGAGCTCTTCACCACATCGCCTCTGACTGATATCGCACCCGACCCGACAATCAGGATTCAAAGCAAGGTACCCATATACCTACCCAGTCTTTCGATCTGCCCTTCAAAATGCGGAGCCGCGAGACCGCAAAAATGCAACGTCGGGGATGAGAACGCCCGACAGGAGTTGGATAACGGCATCTCGCTGGGCCGCCTGCCAGGGGGAGATTACTTCATCCCTACATTCGACGAGAAAACAATAACCGAGAGGCCTTCCTTCTGCTGATGGATTTTCTCAATGGCGAGCAGCCCGAGAAGAAGACCCGCTTCTCGCTCCCGGCCGTGATCGGCGAGCCCTCAGCACGCCGACAAGGCGAAATTCCAACTGCAGCAAGCAGCGTGAACCCAACAGTCCACCGCCACATCAGTTGGAGGCCAGGACGCCATTTCTGAACACTCAGGGACCTTCTTCCCTGCGCTTTTGGCCCTCCACAGCTCGCCCGGTGCACCCGCCCCGCCCCTGGCCGCTCCTTCCCTCTCCGAGGCACTAGAAAAGCTCGACCACCCGCCGCTGCCTCCAACAACGAAACAGAAGGTGCTCGTAGCCGAGTCAGCTGAGTTTTCAGCTTGGTGCAGAAGCTAACGTGTTCGATTCTAGATCGTACTCCTCGCCTCGTCTTCAAGTGCAAGGTTTCAACGCTGAACTTTTCGCTGGCAGGCCGCTCCTTAGACTCTCAAGGTTGCTCCTGGTGCAAAACGCACTCGGCAGCAAGCTGACTTTCAAGGTTGCTCCTGGTGCAAAACGCACTTGGTAGCAAGCTCTATGGACACGGCGGCCTACACGACAGGTTGTCTTGGGATCATGCCTCCAAGAGGGGCAGTCTCGAATTGGCTGACAGGTCGGTAGCGAAACTCGAGCTTGAATCGGGGGTTGCCAATCTGGAGATTGCCCATCGTCCAGATCCAACACCAATGGGCCAGTGTAGGGTTTACGAGCAGTGATTACCATTCCCATCTTATCTGACGGCTAGAAGCACCTTCTTCTCTTTTTTTTCTTTCTCTTTTCTCTTTTCTTCTTCTCCCTGGTGATACCGGGTTTTAACTCCGCCTTTTGACCAATATCGCCTTTGGTGGACTTCGAATCGGTTGGGCAGTCGCTGGCCACTTGCCAATCCGAGCACACAGGTCATTGCAACAGCACCGGATAGCACTTGAGCATTCCTAGTCTTCGTATAATCGACTGCTCCAGCCGGACCGTTGTACCGTGGGAAGCGCTGACGCAAGCTCCCAGATACCTCACTTTGAGCTATATCTGGGGCAATGGTTTCTCAGCTAAAAAGACCTTCCAAAACCACATCCCCAGAATCGTACCGAAAATAATTAACGATACTATCCTAGTCACGCTCAGCCTTGGGTACCGCCGCCAAGCACGCCCAGTTTTGCAAGATGGGAGATATTTACCGGAGCTCAAGCTTGACTATTATTATCGCCGCTGCTGGGGAAAACCCACACCGAGGATTGCCTGGAGCAGCTTGCTAAATCCTTGGAGAATCTATACGGCGTTCCCCTCTACCCTTTCAAGCGGAACGAGCTTACCAACACGGACACATTGGTATACAGGCTACTATAGAACTACGACTCAAACGCTGTGGTGGTAAATCGTAACATGATGAAAAGTGTAGTCCGCCGCGGTGGAAAGCGCGAGTTTCCGTCTTGGAGCTAGATGGGTTGGAGGCATCGGCGTTGGGGGCTCCGGTATCACTTTTATCTGTGGCCACTTTCTGAGATCCTAACAGACGGAGGGCCCAGGCTGCGGAACAACCGGTTCAAGGCGTTGGTAAAACTTCATGCCCGGCTCCCCGGCAGCGATCCAATGCCACGGGAATTGCAACAAGGGGAAATGCAGTCGTCCGGCTCGTGAAAGACGGCGCATCGATATCTTCGCTGAATTTACAAGGGAGGGTGCTAGATTTCGAGGTCGCCCGGTTGCGGTACAACAGCGGGCACGGGACGGAAATGGTGAGTCTTGGGCCCTTCAAGGTTCAGAGGGAGGAGTTGGCAATCTCTTGTTGCATGGCTGGCTCAGGGCTGCCCATGACGGAGCTGCGTTGCATCGTCCTATCCCAGCTGTCTGTATGGTCAGCTAGGCGGGCACAGTACGATACATGGTTGTAGGCTATGACGTTTGGGAAGCCCGAGCCTGGAGATCAGTTCTTCACGCGGTATGGCGTTTTGAGGCTGGAGCTGCAGGTTGATCAAGGGGTGGACGTGTGGGATGAGGCCCGTGAACTGCTGTCCCAACGGCTCTTCGGGGTTGTCTTGTGAGATAGAGGAGATCAGACTGCAATGAGGGCCGCTTCGGGTCCAGATAAGGTAGCTCCAACTCGAAGGTACAGCTGGTGGACGACATGAATTTCAAGGTATCTGGATTCTGGTCACAAATGAAAGTCAATCTCCCGACAGGGGCAAATCGCGTTCGGAGACGTCTAATTGTGATGAATTGAGAAGTTTTGATACACCTTCCACATGTTCGTGATGCCTTTTTGGAGCGACAAAAGGCCTTCCTACTTTCGGTCTTGGCACCTCGCGAAGAGCTTTCCAGGGAACGGCACGACTGATTGGGAGAGGAAGCGGGCTGGTTGGGAAAGCGAGAGGCCTCTGTGGGACAATAAAACGCCTTGGTACAACGCAGATAGGCGGTCGTTGACACGAAAAGGCCGCTTGAAGCAATGCATGACGGCTTTGTACAAGGCGTCGTTGACATTACCAAGGGCCTTGATATCATTTGCAATGGTGTCCAGAAAGCACGATCGACATTCTCACCTGGCCGAGGCAGACCGATAAAAAGTGGACACCCGACAGTGTCCACGGCCCGCACAGAGCTATTGGGAAGCGACGAAATTTCAACCCCGCCGTCCAGGAAGGGTTTCCTCCAGGTTTCATCCTCCATTTGTTGCCCAAGCCCCCGGCTTCGTACCGCAACTCGCCAGAGAGCACCACAGCAGCCAAAGCTCGTACAAACGGTAACTGCCTTATCGCCCCCTTGCAATTCTGACCGCCTACTGACCACTTCGGAGCAGATCAGACCATCGCTCAAGATGGAACCGAGCAACCCAGGGAGAAAGATGGACCTCCCCCAAGCAAGAAACGAAGCGCTGAAGCGGCAGGGATGGCGTCCTCTGAAGCCGAGCACAACGACTTCTGGAAGAAGTCTCCATGTTCGGGCCCCGCACCGTCGATACCGGTCAGCCAAGTTCGAACGTGGCCCCGGCAGACAGACATCTCCGGGAAGACGTTGCTCCAGAGGCAGGCAGCTGGCGAAGCTATCTACGAGTATCGACAAGACGACCACGAGGGCTACTTTCTCGACTCGAGAGACAGAACTGTGAACTGGGAGCTACAAACAAACGGTAGCAACATCAAGGCTTCTGCCATGAAGGTCGCCTACGACTTGCCGTCTGTCTATGCCATGGCGCACTCCATGATGAGACAGATGGAGGAGGCGGGATCACAATTCGCTGTCGTCACAGCCGAATATCCGAACCACGCTGACTATGGCGAGGCGCCTCCGCCTACGAGGGCAGCTCACGAGTTCACCACTTTTCGAGCTGCCACAGTCCTTCCCGAGAATGAAGCTCTTCAAGGAAACACAGCTTCGGGTTCCAACATAGTTAGGCCAAGCCGTCAAGAGAGACTGCAACCCGAAGTCGAAGGGGGGCAGGCGGCAGCTCTCGCCAAGCTGGAATGTTCAGTCTGCAAGAAAGATCATCACGTTGATGTCTGTAACGTCACGGGTTCGATTTTGACACCAGTGATACTGAGCTGTCTATTTTGCAACAGCAACGATCACGAAACCGAGGAATGCAGCACCCTTCGCGAAGTAGACTTCGCAGATCCAAGGTCGTTGAGGTACTACCTGTACGATTTGCCGAGCAAACGGGCCAGTAAGCCACGGTTCTCGGGATACGCCATGAACGAGTTCAACTTCCTATATGCGCTAAAGTTGGCTAGTCTACTTGAGGAAGGCTTCCCGGATCAGTCCGCTGAAGACCTTCCCTGGACTCCTCAGTTCACCAGGAACGTCATGGAATCCAGCCGTGGGAAAGACATGCTGGAAGGTCGCGTTCATCTGAAAGATTTTAAACACGGTATGCACACGATACGCCACCTCCCTCGAGACCCGTTCTGGAAGGGAAAGACGCTCGGCGACGTTCTTGAGTTATGGGAATCGAGCGCCCAAAGCCGTGATCAGATGATCGGGACAGTGTTCTCATCCAATATGCGGGGTAAAATCTCCAAGGAGATCGGGCGGCAGCTGCATCACATTGGACTGCTAGGCGAGAATAACAGAATCAGCCAAACCGCACTGACAAAGCTTCAGGACGCCACGTCTACGGGCGCCACCAGGCTCTGTGAAGAGTTGGGCGACGAAGACGGCAACATAGACGATGCCGCACGGCTTCTGAAACTTCCTCCAGTGATTACTACGCCATTCCTCGCCGAAGAGAAAAAGGACGCTGCAGGAAACGTTCTGGCGAAACATGTCTGGTTCAGACCAGAACGGGTCACGGCCCCTGGATTGGACAAGGACACCTATAAAAAGGTGTGGGCTGCCATTTGTAAGCTCATTCGTCGCGGTTACTTGAACGTCTATAGCCCAAGTGAGGCCGAGAGAGAACTTCACTGCCTCTTCAAGCATTCCATAGGAAGAGCCGAGTCTCTAGAGTTTACAAATTCGGAGTGACTCTACGGATGCTTGGAAGTGGCCTCAAAGAAGAGGGCCGTAAAATAGATACATCACGAGGGCTTGTCAAGGGATCCCGGAATCATAGTTAACATAATCTCTTTCGCTTCACATCATCAGCTCATTGATCAGCCCCCGTATCGGTGTTTCCACTGACTTGCAAATATGAAGCTGCCTCCCCCACCCCACGACAACGCTGCCAGTCGACAAGTTCTTCCCAACGCCCAGAACCGCACAGAGTTTGTTGCAGATAAATTCATCTACGCCTGCCGCATCAACCCTTGACAAAGACATGCATCATCCCCGACAATCACAACCAAAAAGGTGCTTGCAATTGCTAAGAGCTCCCCGCATCAAAATTCTAGGCACCCACCAACACACGCATAACTGGCACAGACATATCTCGCGCATACTGTGCCTCCACTAGCACCAGCCATAATGAAGCAAAACCTCACCTTGATGTCGTGGGGGCACCAGGCTCTCCTCCAATAAGAGGCTCTTGACAATGCACACTGCAGAGTCCCACCGTCCTATCGGGAGAATGACGGCCGACCCGCGCCGACGTCTCTTGTTGTTAGGGGAAGCCTCTTGCGGGGTAGCCGCTAGCCTCTCAAGAATATGCAGAGATCTTTATACCATCACGCCCGACGCCCGTCCAAGGATACTAGCTTCTTGGCCATTTCAAAATTGTGTAACCATTATGGATGCGTCCATGGTGCGGCTTCTGAGGTGTTGTTGAGACGAGGCGGATAAACCATTGGCGTCTAGGTTCTCCGGGGGCGTTCAATGTCCGCGGCCAGGACAATGCACACATTCCATGTTGAGATACAAAGGTCCGTCTGCCGTCTTTGATGTATCAAGTGTGAGTACTGCAAAGAAGCTGCTTTACCAGTCAAGTTGTGATCCAAGCAAGTCAAACTGTGCGAAAATGGCCTTTGCTGAGAACCCGCTCTCCCCCCCTTCTCCTGAGGAACCTCCCTCTCCTGAGGACCCCCTCTCTTCCTCGCCCCCCACAAGTCTCCCCACCGCCGAGAGCATCGGCGAGAGTACCCCGTCGAGTCCAGAGACACTGCACCCGACTCCGATTGCCATCTGCGGCATCGGTCTCCGTCTCCCGGGCGGCATCCGAAGCTGTTCCGACTACTGGTCCCTTCTTATTGATGGCCGAGATGCCCGCGGTCCAATCCCCGCCAGCCGATACAACGACAAGGGATTTGACAACTCATTGGGCGGAAAAGATGGTATCAGGCCCCAGCAGGGTTACTTCCTTGACGAACACCTCGGCGCGCTCGACTCGTCCTTCTTCAGTTTGACAAAGGGCGAATTGGAGAGGACTGATCCGCAACAGCGCATGCTGTTGGAGGTGGTGAAGGAGTGTCTTGATGACGCCGGCGAGGTCGACTATCGCGGCCGGCCCGTCGGATGCTACCTTGGCACGTTCGGAGACGACTGGTTGTTGATGGCTACCAAGGACCTCGCGATGCAAGGAGGCGGTTATTCGGTCACCGGGGCTGGCGATTTGATGTTGGCAAACCGAGTGTCGTATGAGTACGACCTCAGAGGTCCGAGCATGGCGATCAAAACAGGATGTTCGGCCTCGCTTGTTGCGTTACACGAGGCGTGTCGCGCGTTGCAGAATGGGGATGCTAGTGCTGCCATCGTGGCGGGCACCAGTCTGATCATGACGCCAACGCTCACGGCGACCATGGCAGCTGGTGAGCTTCTTTCTCCTGAGAGCTCGTGCAAGACGTTCGATGCGGCGGCGGATGGCTTCGCGCGAGGTGAGGCCATCACTGCGGTGTACATCAAGCCCCTGGAGGACGCGCTTCGCGAAGGGAATCCTGTGCGTGCAGTGATTCGGGCGACAGCGACCAACGCAGACGGCAGGGGACAGGGCCTGGTGACCCCGAATCGAGAAGCCCAAGAGGCATTGATGCGTCATGCCTATCGGTCAGTCGGCCTCAACCCCAAGGATACAGCGTATGTTGAGTGCCACGGTACCGGAACCCCGACAGGCGACCCGATCGAGACGAGCGCCGTGGGCAGCGTGTTTGGTGATTCCGGCGTTTATATCGGATCTGTCAAGCCTAATCTGGGCCACTCTGAGGGTTCTTCTGGCTTGAGCAGCATCATCAAGTGTGTGATGGCTCTCGAGAACAACATCATCCCTCCGAACATCAAGTTCAACCATCCCAATCCAAAGAGTAACTCCCCACCCGACAGATCAATCGAACCTCATTGACCCAGCCGCGCAGTTCCCTTTGACCAATACAAGTTGGTGGTCCCCACAGTCCCAACTCCTCTGCCCCAAGACCGCGCCGAGCGTATCAGCGTCAACTCGTTCGGCATTGGTGGAACAAACGCCCACGCCATCTTGGAGTCATGGAACCCATCACCCGGCAGTTTGTATGCTGAGCCGGAAGCCAACCAGTCCGCAGTCGAGACGACCCCAGAGTTGCTCCTCCTGTCCGCCAATACCGAGAATGCGCTCGTCTCCCAGATCAGCCGGCATCGAGAGTACCTCCAAGCGAACCCGACCAAGAGCAGAGATGTGGCACATACCCTTGCTCTGAGACGACAACACCTTTCCCACCGATCCTTCTCCATCCTACATCCCAACGGGGAGATTGCCGAGACGGCTTCTGGCAGCAAGATACCTGGTGTCCCGCTCCCAGTCATCATGGTTTTCAGTGGCCAGGGAGCCCAGTGGCCGGAAATGGGAAAGGAGATGATCCTGACGAATGTTGCCTTCCGCCAGGACTTGAACGAAATGGATGAGGTGCTGCAAAACTTGTCATATCCTCCCAAGTGGAAGTTGACCGGTAAGCTGCCCTTCTCCAAACCTCAATCGCAAGCTGACAACAGATAGACGAACTTCTCAAGCCGGCTTCCACCAGCGAGATCCACAAGGCCTTCCTCGCTCAACCCCTTTGCACCGCGTTGCAGATCGCCCTCGTGAACGCTTACTCTCGTCTCGGCGTCACGCCATTTTCTGTAGTTGGCCACTCGAGCGGCGAAATTGCTGCCGCCTACGCCGCTGGGTATTTGACCATGGCCGAGGCCATCACGGCTGCCTACTACCGCGGATATGTCACGACAAGCCAGACGCTCGAGGGTGGCATGGCAGCCGTCGGTCTTGGTGCAGGGGAGGTCGCTCAGTTCCTTCGCGAAGGAGAAGTTGTCGTGGCATGTGAGAACAGTCCCAACAGCTCGACCATCTCAGGTGGCAGGAACAAGGTCCTACAAGTCGTTGCCGCTATCCACGAATCGATGCCCGACACTCTCGCACGGCCGCTCAAAGTCGACATGGCCTACCACTCTCATCATATGACAGCCCTGGCCGAGGACTACGCTCGACTTCTTGAGGAGTCTGGATTCACGCCCTCTCCCGCAAACTCGACTGCCAAGTTCTACTCCTCCGTCGGTGCCACCCTGATCAAGCCCTCCACAGCCCTCGGTCCAGCCTACTGGGCTCAGAATCTTACGTCACCTGTACGCTTTTCCGCCGCCATGGAAGCTCTCCTCATGTCGCTTCCCCCCTCAGCCGCCCCTCTCCTTCTCGAAATCGGGCCCCACTCCACCCTGGCCGGTCCTATCCGCCAAATTCTCGCCCCCCTTTCCCTACCACACACGTACATTTCTTCCTTCTCTCGCGGGAAGAACACGGTGCATTCATTCCTTTCTTCTGTGGGGAACCTCTTCCAATCCAACATCCCCCTGGCCCTCACATCCCTCTTCTCTGGAGGAAAGGCAATTCCAGACCTCCCTACTTATCCATGGGACCACACGTCTTCTCCCCTGTGGTCCGAGTCCCGCATCTCTCAAGCGTGGCGCCACCGCCAGTATCCCACGCACTGCCTCCTTGGATCCCGGGTACCCGAGTCTTCCAACACTGAGCCGACGTGGCGACATATCCTTCGGTTGGAAGATGAGCCTTGGCTGGGCGATCACAGGATACAAAGCGATGTCGTTTTTCCATTCGTGGGCTATGTTGCTCTCGCGGGGGAAGCGGTGCGGCAGATCGCGGGCGGAGATATGGGCTGTGGATACAAGGCTCGAAGAATGACAGTACATGCGGCCATGCTGGTCCCGACGGAAGGCGGGGTCGAAGTGGTGACCAGCTTGCGCCAGGGAAGGTGGAGTGACGATGTGGAGTCAGAGTGGTGGGACTTTGCTGTTTCGAGCTTGGCTATAGGATCGACAACGTGGACGAGACACTGCGAGGGGAGGGTCAAGACCTCGAACAAGGCGAGGAAGGGAGCCTTCAAATTGGAGGAGCTGCCACGACGTTTCGAGAAAGGAAGGATGTACGACGCCATGTCGAAGGCAGGGTTTGCATACGGACCCGCTTTCAGGTGTCTGGAGGGCGTGACAACGAGCACGACCGAGGAGCTGGCGACCGGAAAAGTCGTGTTGCCTACAGAGCGTGAGCTGGGAAGCTCCAGGAACGCCTTTACGCTTCACCCTGTGGCTATGGATGCTTGCTTGCAGCTGCTCCTTGCTGCAAAGGCAAAGGGTTTGGCCCGCAGCGTCGTCAAGTTATCGGTGCCAACTGCGATCGAAGAGCTGGAGGTTGCTCAGCCTGTAAGCGAGTGGCTGGAAGCCAAGGCACGGAACGAGTCTGGCCAGCCAGACAAGCCCATCGTCGAGTGTCAGGAAGAAGGGAGAGTCGTGCTCCGCGTTCAGGGTCTCCGTTTGCGCCCCATTGCCGACGAGGCCAACTCGACTGTCGACGATGTCCACGCCGCAGCTCGCCTGCACTGGATGCCCGACTTTGACTTTGTCGACCACTCGACCCTCTTCGGGCCACCATCCATCGATAAAAATCAGCTCCGCACCCTCGAAGAATTCGGGCTACTCATCATCATCGAGTCCTCCCACCAGCTGCAAGACCTCGTCCCCTGCCAACCACACTTCACCAAGTTTCGCAACTGGCTCAACGCCCAAGTTGCCTCCGCCGAAGCTGGTACGTACCCCCTCGTCCCACACTCCGCATCTCTCTGCCGCCTCTCCTCCGCTGAGCGCCTCACCCTCATCGAATCCCACGCCTCGCACCTACAATCCCTCGCCCATCCCGTCCTTGCCATTGGCATCAAGCGCATCTTTGACAACCTTCCCTCCATCTTCACCGGCTCCGTCGACACCCTCGCCACTCTTCTTCACGACAAACTCCTCGTCCGTATCTACGACGTCATCAACTTTGACTACGCCCCCTTCATCCACACCCTCGCACACTCTCGCCCGCAGCTTCGCATCCTTGAAGTCGGCGCCGGCACAGGTGGAACCACCGATAACATCCTCCGAAGCTTCATGCTGGATAGCTGTGACCTGCCGAGCTACAGCGTCTACACTTTCACCGATGTCAGCGCTGGTTTCTTCCCCGCCGCACAAGAGCGCTTCGCGTACGCGCCGAACCTGGAATTCAAGGTGTTGGATATCAGTCGCCATCCGGCAGAGCAGGGGTTTGAAGAAGGCACTTACGACTTGATTCTGGCCGCGAACGTGGTGCACGCAACACCGTGCTTGCAGGAGACGTTGAGTAACCTTGCGTGGTTGGCCAAAGAGAACGGTGTGTTGGTCATGGCAGAGGTCTGCAACGCAAGCAGGGCGTCGAGCTTCATATTTGGGAACTTTGTCGGGTGGTGGCTGGGCGAGGACGACGGAAGGGTGGATGGGCCGTGTGTGGGAGTGGAGCGGTGGGGTGGGGAGCTGAAGTCCGCGGGGTTCAACGGGGTGGATTCGGTGGTGTACGATGTGGATGAGGAAGAGTATCGGAGAATTTGTGTGATGGTGAGCCGGAAGAAGGCGGCGAAAGCGGTTGAAGAGCTGAAGAATGTAGCGTTGTTGACATCAGCGCCAGAGTCTGAGATGTGTGTGGGGCTGTCGGATGTGTTTGGGAAGGAGGGACGGGAGGTTTCGACTTTTGGGCTGACGGACCCCGCCCCCGGCCCTGATAAAGATATCATCGCTCTTTTGGATCTGGAGGGACCTTTCTTCGAGAACATCACCCCGGACGATCTCGCTGCCTTCCAGCGTTTCTTGGGAGAGATTTCCGTGTCCCAGACGCTCCTCTGGCTGACGCCGCCATCCCAAATCGTTTGCACCGACCCTCGCGCGGCCCCGAGCATTGGCGTTGCTCGCACAATCCGTTCCGAGCTAGCCCTGCGCTTTGCAGCGCTCGAGCTGGATGCTTTGACACCCGACCTTGCCGCCCTCGTTTCCCGCGTCTACAACAAGGCCTGCACAGCGCAAGATACCAATACCCTCGAAAGCGACAAGGAATTTGTCCTGCACGATGGTGTAGTTCACATTGGACGATACCGCCCGTTCTCGCTCACCGGCGAGACCGCAAGACTCGGCATTACTGATCCGTCAACATCGTCAGCTGCTGGAACAACTGCTTCCCTCACCATCGCTAAGCCTGGGGTCCTCGAGTCACTCACCTGGCAAACAGCACCAATGCCGGGTGTGGTTCCCCCAGGCCACGTGGAAGTCTTGGTGCGCAACGCGGGGCTCAACTTCCGCGATGTTGTCTACGCAGGGGGTCTCATCTCCTGGTCGGGCTCAGGGCCTGTGCCGCTGGGGATGGAAATCGCTGGTGTCGTCACTCGGCTAGGCTCAGGAACAGAGGAGCTTTCTGTTGGAGACCGAGTCATGGCGCTTACCAATGGAGGTCTTTTTGCAACCAAGGCCATTGTTGGGCTGAGGCACGTGGTGCGCATGCCGACCGGGCTGTCCTTCGAGCAAGGGGCAACAATGCAGGTTGTGTTTGCTACGGCAATCTACGCTCTGCTAGATACTGGACGTCTCTCGCCAGGCATGAGCGTGTTGATTCATTCGGCATGTGGAGGCGCCGGCTTGGCCGCGTTGCAGGTGTGCAAGATGGTTGCAGACGTGACGGTGTACTGCACCGTCAGCAACGAGAGAAAGATCGACCACCTGGTGCAGCAGTTTGACATCCCCAGGGAGAGGATATTCGGCAGCAGGGACGATGGATTCTTGGAGGGAGTTCTGAGAGCTACAGGTGGACAGGGCGTGGATTTGGTGTTCAACTCGCTGGCCGGGGAGCTACTTCATGCGAGCTGGAAGTGTGTTGCGCGTGGTGGAAAGATGCTTGAACTGGGCAAACGAGATCTGAGCGGTTCGGCAAAGTTGGACATGAGTCTATTCCTCGACAACAGGTCGTACTGCGGGATCGACCTCGCCTATCTCCTGGTACACCGGCAACACATAGTGAGAGAGTAAGTGCTTCCTTCCCTGGTGGTGGAAGTCACGCTGACCTAGACAGCTGCATCATACGAATGCTTGCGTTCTACGACCAAGGCCTCGTCGGACCCCTTGAGCCGATCGTTGAGTTTGACGCTGCCAACGTCAAACACGCCTTCCGTCACCTCCAAGCCGGTGAGCACATTGGTAAGATCATTATCAGCATGCTCGAGGAGGTGGAGGCCTTGAGTACGGTCCCGGTTGCGCAGGCCATCTCTTTCCGCCCCGATGCCACATACCTTCTGGTCGGTGGAATTGGCGGGCTCGGTCGCTCGTTGGCCGTCTGGCTCGTTGAGAGAGGCGCGAGGAGTCTTGCGTTCCTCTCTCGGAGCGCGGGAAAGACTCCTGAAAGCTCTCACCTTGCTCGCGAACTGGAGTCGATGGGCTGTGTTGTCACCATGGTAGCTGGAAGTATCAACCA
Source organism: Podospora aff. communis PSN243 (assembly GCA_033296975.1). Lineage (NCBI taxonomy): Eukaryota > Fungi > Ascomycota > Sordariomycetes > Sordariales > Podosporaceae > Podospora > Podospora aff. communis PSN243. The sequence goes on along the minus strand of MU865985.1, from coordinate 134,886 downwards.
CATCGAGGACATCAAGTCGGCCATCAGCGCTTCACCATATCCAATCACAGGCGTCTTCCAGCTCGCCATGGTCCAGAGAGACTCGCCGTTCAAGACCATGTCCCACGCGGATTGGACGGTCGCCATGGAGCCCAAAGTCGTTGGCACATGGAATCTGCATCAAGCGCTTATCGATACCCGGCTCGACTTCTTTTGGCTCGCATCCTCCACCGTCACCGTCACCGACCAGCCTGGCCAAGGCAATTACAAGGCTGGATGTATCTTTCTCGAGGCCTTTTGCCGATACCGTCACTCTCTTGGACTGCCGGCCTCCGTGTTGAGCATCTGTCCCATCGACAACGTTGGTTTCGTCGCCGAAAATGCGTTTGCCAGGCGGAACGCGATCTCGCAGGGTAATTACTTGCTGGGAGAGCGAGAATTCCTTGATTCAGTCGAGGCGAGCCTCTTGAGCCAGCAGCCAGGCAACAATGACGTGACAGACGCCGCACGTGGCTGGCAAAACAGAGGCCACATCATCATGGGTCTGCGCTCCAGCTCCGAGTTCCATCTGGACGACGACCGGAATACCACAAACTGGCGCCGAGATCGCCGCATGGGGTTCTATCACAACAAGAAGGCTGCCTCGGTCTCTCACTCAGAAGCTGAATCGAGTTCGCTGAAAGCTTTCATTGCGCGCTTGGGTGAGCGCGACGCGGGAGCGGCCGACATATTGGAAGACGAAGAAACTGTGGGTTTCCTTGCTGTTGAGACGGGGCGAAAGGTGCTCGATTTCTTGCTGAAGCCGGATGCTGCTCTGGGCATCGATCTGAGCCTGTCGCAGATTGGATTAGACAGCCTGACGGCCATCGAACTCCGAAGATGGTTCCGCCAGGCCATGGGCCTGCAAATCACCGTCTTGGAACTCATGGGAAGCGCAAATCTGAAGGCGCTGGGAAGGATGATTGCAGAAAGGTTGAAGGAGAAGTATGTCGCTTCCTAATCCCGTGTTCCAACGAAGTCAAAGAAGCGGCAAAGCCGCTCCCCACCGTCTTGAAACCAATATACTCAACAATCAATACATCCCCCCCTCAAACGGCCTCTCGTACCTCGCCGTATCAAAGCTGCTCGCCCCGTCCTCTCTTTCTGTCAAACAATCCAGATACATCACCCACTTCTTCTCCGTCCACTCCCTCAGATCCAGGCCCTCCTGTCCCGAATCCAGCGTCTGCGCGTTCAAGCTCATGTATCTCGTCATATCCTCTCTCCACCCCTGCTTCGGGCTCCACACCTCCCTCACACTCAACTCCCCCGACACCAGATCCTTCACCTCTCTCTCAACCAGCTCCCCTTCGCCCATGAACGAGAAGCATCGCACTCCGCAGGTGCGACAAAACAAGAAATGGAGCTTCTTCTCGAAACACTGGTAGTCGCCTAGTTCTCGTAGAGGGGCCAAAGGGGAAAGGAGGAGGAAGTCATCCGGTGGTGAGGGCAAGCGGACGTGCAGGAGGCCGGCCTTTTGGCAGGTGGTGCAGTTGCAGCGGTAGATGAGCTGGCGGATGTTCCCGTTCGCGTCACGGCGGTTGTTCCATTGCGGTGGATCGTGGGGAAGGGTGAGGTAGACCATGTAGCGGGTTTGGCCGCAGTGGCAGGAGCCGGTGAAGGGGCGGCGGAGGGGGGTGGGCGCGGGGGTGGACGTTGACATTTTGGTTGAGTTGAGGGTTGGTTATCACTTCGATTCCGGTGGAAGGGGGTTTGGAGGGTGATATACACCCGCAGATGTTGTCGTCATGGCGGTTGCCTGCGTGTTGCGTGTGGTTTCATGCGATGGTCGTCGAGTAAGCGGGCCAATGTTTCACCGGTACTGCTTTTGGGGGGTTTCAACTGGGTTGATGCCAAAGCTTTGGATCCTATGCCATTGTCAGTGCGAAAGAAGGGTGTTTTGGTCACTGCCACCAAGGGAGCTACTTTGCATGCACAGGCGCGCTTCACCCAAGTGCGTGGCCACTATCAGAATCCAACATGGCACCAATCCGCAGCACTGCTAATATTGGACCAGATTCTCGGGGACTGCTACCCGACTGTTACACGGTTACATCGAACCATTCATCCTTCCCGAGATCAGCACTCTCAGTCCCCGCACTCTCCAACACGCAGAGCCAGACCTCTGCCGGCTCGTCCAATGACAACCCCTCCATGAAGCCGAAGTCCGAGAAATTGGCACGCCGGCTCGGCAGATACCTTTTCCTCTCCACTGTCGCGTCCCGGGCCGCCTTCGAGCTGTTTATCCCGCATGGCTCCCAAGCGGATTGGCCGGCGAAAGAAGTACAAAGGGCCAAGATGTTGCCGATCCGGCAGCCTAGAGTATCTTGCTCGTCGCTAATTCGGGAATAAACAAGACCTCGGATTCTTGAGCTTGGTGTCCAGAGATGTTCGGTATCCAGGAACCGAAGGGACTCGGATGTTGGGAGTCGGTGAGTAGGGTTTGCGAATAAGGAGATGAGGCACTCGATGTGCGCAGGACGTCCTTCGCAGGTCAAGATATAGGGAGTCAATGGCATAAAAAGGCCAAGCACCCACTTTCAAGAATCCACCTCCCCAGTACGGATCTGCACCCGCGTACCGTACCCGCCTCGGCCTCATACAGCCCAACTGACGACTCAACGATGCAACTCATCCGTGCTCTCAGCATCGCGGCAGTGTTGCCCCTTGCTGCCGGCCAGAACACTCACGTGCACCCCCTCTTTGACTATGAGGTCGACTCTTTGAACGACGAAAAGCTCTCGAAGCTTCTTGAGACCAGGGGCGACGCCGTCAACTCGAATCTCTTCCGCTTTGGCAATGGCTCTCCGCCAAACCCGGACCATCTAAAGACTGGTGCTTGCAAGGTGTTTCCCGGAGATGAAGCATGGCCGTCACAGTCTGTTTGGGACGACTTCAACGAGCTCCTCGGGAAGAACGCGCTCATCGAGACTGTGCCGCTTGCCGCCGTTTGCTACCAGAACCTGGGTGTTTACGATGCGGCCAAGTGCGCAACCGTGAGAGAAAGGTTCACTAACCAGTATACGCAGTGAGTAGTTCTCCACGTCGCGCTTTTGTCAACTTGACTTACCCACGCAGTGAGGACGACCCAACATCCGTCTTTTGGCCCCTCTTTCAAGGTCGGACATGCATGCCCACCGAAAACGCAAGCAGCGGCAACTGCACACATGGTGGCTCACCTGTGTATGCTGTCAATGTCAGCAGTGTGAGCCAGATCCAACTGGCTGTCAACTTTGCGCGCAATGCCAACCTGCGCCTGGTCATCAAAAACACAGGTCATTGCTACCTCGGCAAGTCGAACGGGGCTGGGGCGTTGAGCGTGTGGACACACAACCTCAAGGATATCCAGTTCTACAAACAGCTCGACATCCCGGGGTACAGCGGACCGGCGCTCAAAGTTGGTGCTGGCGTGACAGTCAGGGAGGTTTACGAGGCGGCTGATAGAAACGGCGTGAGCGCGTTGGGAGGCATCTGCGAGGTTTGTTACACCCCTTGTTGATACGCTCGCGGTCCTGACGACAACAGAGCGTTGGTTACGCCGGTGGATATGTCGCTGGCGGCGGACACACGCCCCTTTCCGGACTCTATGGCATGGCCACCGACCACGTTATGGCGCTTGAAGTAGTCACCGCCGATGGTCGCTACATCACCGCATCCCCAGAGTCCAACACCGACCTCTACTGGGCCTTGCGTGGCGGTGGCGGCAGCACCTACGGCGTGGTTACATCAGTGATCATCCGCGTCCACCCTGCTGTTCCCGTGGTGACCTCCGAGTTCATATTCGAGACCTCGGCAAACGTTTCCGCCGACGCGTTCTGGGAAGCCTTCCGCACGTTCCTGGGCTTCTTCCCCACGTACACCGGCGCCGGGACGTACTCGTGGTGGAGCATCACACCCAACGCAGGTGCCTACAGCTTCCGCATGATGCCGTTCTTTGCCCCCAACCACACCATCGCTTCGTACGAGGCCCTGGTCAAGCCGTGGTTTGACCGCATGCGCGAGCTCGGGATCGTCTTCACGGCGAACACGACACAGCACAGCGTGTATCTGTCGGCGTACATGTCTACGTGGGGAAGCAATGTCATACTCAACGGCGCGGGGAGAATTAGTGAGTATCATCTTTATCCGCAACGATGCATGCGTCCCCAATAACCCGTGCTTACCTTACTTTCCAGTGGTCCCAAGCAACTGGCTTCTTCCCCGACGCAACTGGGAGTCCCCGGTCAAGTTCAACGCCACCTTGCAGGCCATGCGGACCTACGTTGATGCGGGGCGCATCCTCCGGGGATACCACCAGGAGCCAGGCAAACGCGCGGGAGCGGGCGCGGACAACGCGGTCCACCCGGCGTGGCGCGAGACGCTGAGCATGCTCATCCTCGGCGCGCGGGTGGCGTCGCAGACTCCGACGACTGCAGAGGTGAAGACGTCGTCGCTGGAGATGCGGGACGAAATCATCCCGCTGTTTCGAAGTGTGGCGCCAGAGAGCGAGGGTGGTGGGCAGTACTCGAATGAGGCGAATGTGGATGAGCCGGGATGGCAGGAGGCATTCTATGGGTCGAACTACGGCCGGCTGCTGGAGATCAAGAGGAAATGGGATCCGGCCCGCGTGTTTTATGCCACGACGGGTGTCGGTAGCGAGGAGTGGGAGGTGAGAGACGGAGAGCAGGGTGTCCAGACTCAGAATGGCCGGCTCTGTCGTGCGTGAGATGCGGATTCGAAGCCAGGCAGTGAATGTCTTAGAACTGCGCGCACTGTGTGGGTGCTGATGTGGGGCCGCGGGACTTGCCGCACCCAAGTTTCGCGACAAATTTGACTTCGTTTCACCCAACCGCGAGCGACAAGCTGCACTGAGAGGCGCCGAGGGTTCAAATGCGAATGGGAGCCTGCTGTACCGCCTGCGACATCACAGACGCGCAAGCAGTCGCTCTTCCCGTCCCGGGCCAGCAGAAATGTCGGCACTCGCTCACGTGAGACGCGACCTCGGCGCGACACGTACAGCATGGCTTCGCTTCGATCTTGCACGGAAGCTGCCGCTTCATAACTTGAGACCCTCCGACATCAACATCCCAGCATTGAGCGACGCTCATGAGGTGAGGGACTTTGTCAAGCGGCTGGCCAGCTACGTCCACTCCCCGCACACATTGCACAAGCATCATTGGAGGCATTTGGCTCCCGATTGGGGCCTCGCCTCGGTATCCCATCGGATGCTTCGTGTCGAGCCCCCAAGACCCCTACCGAAAGCGCGCCGCAGTAGCCGTAGACTGCGAGATGGTCACGGTATACAACTCGTGGATTCGCGACACCCAGTGCGAGGCCGGACGTTTGTCCGCCGTCGACGTCCTCACCGGGGAGACTCTCGTGGACGCGATTGTTGAGCCCGCGCATCCGGTGGTCAATTGGAGGGGGAAAATCACGGGGCTTTCCAAGGAGACGCTGCAAAGAGCGAAAGACGAGGGAACGCATCTACGCGGGTGGCGAGGCGCGAGATGGGCGCTGTGGAAGCATATCAACGCCGACACCATCTTGGTCGGCCACGCACTGGAGTACGACATGCAGATTTTGCGTATGTGGCATCACAATGTGATTGACACCAGTATACTCACCAAGACGGCGATGGCGCCTGACTTGGCGAGGAGGTGGAGCCTTCAAAAGCTGTCGCTTTCATTCTTGAAAGAGATGATCCAAGACGGGTCGCACTGCTCCACGGAGGATGCGCAGGCTGCGGCTGCTATCGTCAAAATCATCGTTTCGAACCCGGGACTGCTCGAGTTATGGGCCAAGGACGCCGATCGCCTGGCTCGGTGGGGACGGGCCTCTGAAGCTAGATTGAGGACGCGGATGCAGGAGGCTCTCGCGGCGGCATCGTGTGAGGTGGACGGAAGCGGTGGGGGCGTCCAGCCTGAAGTGTTCAAACTCCCACCAGAAACCGCTTCGGCTCTCGAAAGTGCGTAACCGAAGATACGAAGCCCACCACCGGGGCAGCGGAGGCCGACGCAGAGGCCGACAAGCCGACCTGCCGAGGGAGCGACCCCGGGAAGACCCATGCCGCGGCGCGGGGGCCTAACTCGAGGCACCGCCTGAACTCCGGGTCGACGAATATACGAGGCGGCTGCAATACCAACAACGCAATACTGGTTGCATCGTGGTTCGTGTGGCAATGTGAACATTCGAGTGTTGGGGTGGAATGGTCAAGCGAAGCTGCATGGCGGAAGCGCTCAATCCAACATGCGCGGTCGGGGCACCACAAGGTGTGCATCCGAGTGCTGAAGTGCAGCAAATAATTGTTCACCGCCGGGGTTGGAGCTTGGCGATGATGCAGGTCGGCGGCCCATCCTGCAAGAATGGGGGGCGGGGTTGTGCATGGCAGAGTGGGATGCAGCGGCGCCCTCCTGGAAAGGCGTCATCTCGACCGAGGCCACACCGACGCTGGCCAATGGCGAAGGAAAGGGTTGCAGAGGCCACGGCCCTGAGTTGCGGTATTATGGTTCGTGGGGGAACGAAGGGATCTGGTGCCATAAGGATGTCCCACCCAGATCGCGGGCCCTGTATCTATCCATGTCAAACGTGGAATGTTGTACAGCTTGATTATCTTGATCAAACAACCTCAAATTGTCATCATGAGCGGCGAACAAGCAAGCAAAAGCCCTTCCCCGCCGGTCGCGACCGGGTCCCCGCCGGATGCCGGGGCGACTGGCATTCTTCCCGCCACGCATTGGGCCGAGCAGGAAATCACTGACGATGCCGATTCGGCTCTCGGAGCAGACGCCGCTAGCTCGACGGCATCTCTGGCAACCAGCATTCTCGAATACCGCACGGTACACGGGAGGACTTTTCACAGCGACCGCGTGACGGACCACCAGTACTGGTATGCTTGCTCTCTGCGGTGCTTGTTGACCACGCTGACAAGAAAGGGGCCCCAACGACGAAAAGCAGAGTGAATCTGCAGATCTGATGTGAGGACCACGAAGACTGCAGAACCGCGTGTTATACTGACTTGGCAGCCACCACACCCTGCTCCTGGTCCTCGATGGAAAGCTCACCCTCGCTCCAATCCCCAGCGACATCAAGAAAGTCCTCGACGTCGGCACAGGCACAGGATCATGGGCCATGTCAGTTCTCCACCCGGACACTCTTCACAAGAAACTAACGCCCGCAGGGACTTTGCCGACGAGCACCCCGACTGCCAGGTAATCGGCACCGACATCTCACCCATCCAGCCCGGCTGGGTCCCTCCCAACCTGCTGTTTGAAATCGAAGACGCCACGTCCCCCTGGACTTTTGCCCCCAACTCGTTCGACTTTGTGCACATGCGCTACCTCTTTGGCGCGTTCAGCGACTGGAACGCCGTCTACCGCGAAGCGTTCCGCGTGACCAAGCCGGGCGGGTGGATCGAGAGCTTTGAGGCTTCGTCGCAGTTTGAGTCTGATGATGGGACGGTGGCGGAGGGGTCGCCCATGGATCAGTGGGGGAAGGTGTACCAGGAGGCGGGGAAGCGGTGGGGGAGGTCCTTTTCCGTGATTGACGACAACGTGCAGGTGCCCGGGATCGAAGCGGCGGGGTTTGTGGATGTCAAGGTGGTGGATGGGAAGGTGGGTTTCATCTGGACTTGGAAAAGGGGGCGAGACTGACGTGGGATAGCTCCCCTTGAACGGATGGATGCCGGACGCGAAATGGAAGGAGATTGGGCAGTTTTGTCGGCTGGCGTTGGAGCAAGACATTGAAGGTTGGTCGTCTGGACTGAGTTTGCGGAGGTTTGCTAACGTTCCAGGATACATCTTGTTCATCTGGACGCAGGTGATGGGTTGGACCCCGGATGAGACGAAGGTGTTCATTGCGCACCTGCGGCGCCAGCTGAGGGACCCCAAGATGCATGCCTATTTCAAGTACAGGATTGTGACGGCTCGCAAGCCCGAATAGGATGGTATCTCAGGAGATTGACGCAAAAGCATGGACTCGTCAAGTTGAGGGGGCTGATGCAGAGGCATGGACTTATCACGTCCAGGGGCAGAGGTGCAGCACCTGGTACTCCCAACTGATCGCCGATCGCTGCACGCTACCCGTCACTTAAGCTTCGTTTCTATTGTCTGGATGCGAATTCGAAATGTGACAGATGATGCACATATCCAGTTGTGCGCAATTTGACTGGTTTTCGATGCTGCCCCTTTCTCCCCCCTTGCCAAGCATGGCATTGTGACGCCGACCGGCGACGAGGCATCGTCTAAAAGTCTTGGCTTTGTTTTGGGTGTTTGGTGTGCCTGCAAGCACGGCCAATGCTACGGATCCGTAGATGATCTGTGATCACTGCAGCGGTCTCAGCAATCGGGATCTCAGCGTGTGCGCCATTCAGCTGGGCGACTTGACATTCCCATGTCTGACCATGGAGTGGCCGTGTTGACGAATAAGCCGTGGTGTGATTTGGCAGTACGGTGGTGTTGCGATGCGGGGACTCCTATTGTTTCGCTTTACGCTGATAAAAGTCATCCGGTGGGCCCCCGACGACATCGTTCGGTTGTGGTGCCATCGCAAGTGAAAAAAGCACGGCATCAGATGACGGCGCAATCTGGAAAGCCTCAAAGAACTCGGGCAGAAGCGACAAGAGCGAGAATTCGATTGTCCAGCATGGGAATTCCTTCGCGCGACAGATGGGAAACAGGAGACTTGAGACGAACAGCGGCCCCTGGGTAATGCTGGAGACGCGCTAGTGCAGGTCCGAGCATCAGGGCTCGTCTGGCGATGTTTCTGCTGGGACGCTGGGGCCACTTGGCGCCACTTGTCATCCGCTCCACCCTTGCTCAGCGTGCGGCGGCAGGGTTGCAGCACCCTCGGCTCAATCAACAACCGTCTCAAGTCTGGGGGCGCCGTGTCACCCTCCGCTGCTATTTTCCACGACAAGCTTTCGAGGAGCCCAGGCGGCCAATGGCAACTCGACCCTCACGTTAGATCGCCCCCGGAATCGATGCATCCCAAGAGCTAGCAGCTGCGTTCTGGCAGCGAGGGCGCTGGCGAGGGCTTGGGTTTGGGCCCCACCAGACACCCCCAATTCCAGCGTCGAGGCTCCCCCCGATGGAGTCCTAAAGAAACCAAGACCGCCCGTTCGCCCAACCTGCATGAGCCTCTCTCGCCTCTTCCCTTCCTTTCCTCTCCTTACCACGCATCCTCTTCAACTGTTGGGGGTTCTGCATTTGGGAGCACTTCCTTCGCTATCCATGTTTTATTGAGGTCCGCTGGTCGTTGTTCGCTGGTCGAGTTCGTTTCTATTCTACGCCGTTATTCCCATTGCTCTCGACCTTCCTTCGACACCGTTCTCTATCTTAATACCGTCTCTCACGCTCTCTCAAGTCGCTGGTCGAAATTCGCCGGGACAGGATCATCACCGACTCAAAACACAATCCGCTCTTTCGTCTCACCACCCACCACAATTCAACCCCACACGTCGTTCGACACCACGAGTCAAGATGGGCCAGAATCTTTCCACAAAGGAGGTCTTTGCCGACACCTCCAAGGCAACCCTCGCCCCCTTCGACAGGTTCTCGGACATGCTCCTTGCCCTCATCTGGGGCCTGTCCTTTTACGGCATCGGCATGATCTTTTGCGCTATTGCCCTCCTTGGTCGCTGGTCAGGCAAACACGGGGAACGGGGGGTCAACATATTCTCGGTATTAGCGGCCTTCATATTATCAGTAGGGTGGCCTGTCATTCTCATCTACCTCGCTCGAACCTCGGACGCGCGGTAGAGGTTCCAAGCCGACATGATGGGTTCAAACGATACATGAACGTGAACGGGAACTGTACACGACACGGTGATTCATTTTGGTTCAACTTGGTCAAGGGGCGGGTTCCGGGCTTGAGAGATTGGCAGAAGAGAGCAGAGGATGGAGGAGAGAGTCCGGCATCAAACCATGCCGGGCGGGATGGGAGGGACACGGTGATAGATTGTGCTGCATCGCCCGAGAGGGAGGGTCTCAAATCAGCACACATATTGTTCATACACTTGAGTTCAGCAAGCTGCGCTCAATCTTCTTCAAGGCATTTTCAACACTTTTGGTTCCCTTGTTGGCCTCGTCGTGGACTACCCTCGCGAGGTCGTTCTGAAGACAGTGACACCCGTGTCTTGGGACTTGGTCAGATGATGATGGGTAAGGGTACTCCAGCACGTCACTGCTGTGGAAGCACAGCGCCTGGATGGGAACTAGTAGTTTTAATTCTAAATTAAGTTCATCCAGGCGCTTGCAGGCATGCTCCCGATTCCTCATGGAAGCCAGCGGTTAGAGCCGCTGACGGTTTCAGTTGCAGCAGAGCCTCACATCCAATCAAATGGCGGCGCGTAGTCAACCAGCCCCGCTTTATACCCGTTTCGGAGACTTTGAAACAGCGCAGAGAAGACTCCATCCACAAAGCTCGCGGCCGCATTGGCGGCGGCCTGCAACTCCAAACTGAAGAGGCTCGTAAGCTTATCGAATTAAATTTTGAGATGGCGGTTGGAGTACAAGCCCACTCTTGTAGCCGCTGAAGTGCACCTTGCCACAATGCCTTGTTTCAGCGCCGATGGGTTTCAACCTTTGCGTCAAAACAGTGTTTGTTCATATCAATGTATTCCCTCTCTTTTTCAGATCGAACACACAATCCACCTTATTGAGCGTACAATTTCTTGCTGGCCCAAGTACATCTTCTAATCTAATACCGGAACTCTGGAAGCTCCTAGACCATCTTCAGCACTTGACCACCCAACCCGGCCATCTCAAGGCCACACCACCATTTTGAGGCATCAAAATGCCCGCCCTCACCACCGCCGACATCGCCTTCCTCCTCTGCACCTCCCAGCAGCAAAAGGCCTCCCAGCGGTTCCACCTCACCCTCACAACAGCCTACGGCCTCGTCCTCCGCCTCGGCGCCAACGGCTCCCTCACCGCCGACCTCTCGGTCCCAGACTCCAGTGACTCCGACTTAACACCCACCACCCCAACCGCCCGCTCCAAACTCCCCTTCCCATCATCAAAACCAGCCCCCACCAGCATAGACTCCATCCTCCACGGTCCGCACGTCTCCCCCGACGCCTTCAACCTCGCCTTTCCCCCACCGGCAGTGAAAAAACCATCCCCCCTCGCGCCCGGCCAAGGGTACAAGTACCGCCTCTATCCCGATAAACACGGCGCCTCGCACGTGTGGTACGCTCCCGGCTGGCCGGGGAATCCGTACTCCTCGGCCAAGCGCGTGAGGGAAGTAGATCTGGAGATGCGGTACCCCGGGGAGTGGTTCGATGCGTATCTGGACTGGGCGGAGCGGTTGGAAGAGGCGATGCAGCGGCGGGGGAAGGGATGGGATGGGGTTAAGGGGAAGAGGGAGCCGCTGTTTGTGGACGAGGGGGAGAGGATGTTGTGGATGGTGGAGGGGTTGTTGTTGGCGTGCTGGTTGAGTTTGCAGGGGGATGTTGGGGCGGTGGAGTATCAGCCGGCAGGGGAGGTGTTTGTTGTGGAGAAAGGGACGCTGGGGAGGGTTTTGAGGAGGGTGTTGGGGGCTGTCTGAAGGTGAATTCGACTCCGCGGCGCTCTGTGAGGACTCGAGATTAGCATAGTAACGGAGTAATTTGATTTTTTGTTGAGAGCGGAGATGCCCAAATACATGTATGAAGTTTGCTGTCAAACTGGATACTGATATTGACTGGTCGACTTGGGATCCCAGGCTCTTTGGTCAATTTCACACACGGAAATCCCATTCCAGCTCAGACTCAGTTCCATCTGCCGGATGTCTGGAATGGGCGAAACGGATCCAGGAACCGAAGATCGCCGACTTTGTGCTCGGAGTAGGCCGACCTGCTCAGACGGTGTTAGCCTGCATGTGCGATGCCAAGCGAAGCAATGGTGGCGTCGATGGATCAGGGTAGCTGAAGCAGAAAACTGGGTTAGTGTAGGTGCATCTGCAGAAGCTTGGATTAGCCAGGGAGGGGTTGTCTCATTCCGACTTTCTGCGAGCTCAGACTTTGATGTTTCGAGAAACCACCGCGTCAACAAAAAGGGTCAGTCAACGCCAAAAATACCTAGACAAGATAAGTGAATGCACACCTTACCCAGCTCACACTCGCCATCGGAACTCCATTGTAGGGCTGAGTATTTCGTTTTCGGCGCTGGGGTGGGTGAGTCCTGAGAAACGGAAAGAACGAGGGACGCTGTCCAACCACTCACGCAATCCGGCCCCCAAACAGCTGCCTGACCGCCAACCCGACATGAGCACTGCAGGTCATCTGCGTCAGCCCGCCTTCTTGTCACCCCATTGCTCTCCTCCGGCCGATGATGAGAGGACGCCACGTCTGGCACCGCCGCTTCCAACCCGCATTTGGCGTGCGTGCCAACCCTTTTGGTGTTCGCCATGGCTGCTGAGAAGGATGTCCGATAAAGACGCACCGGCGGCGCAGCCGCGAACCCCGCTCTTCGATTTGGCTTCCTCATCAGTCTTCCGTCCTCGCTTGCCTCTATTTCCACTCGGTTTCGCAATCAAAGTCCCGCGATTAGGCCGACCCTTCGATGCCGTGGATGCCGGCTCCTGTCCCGCGGCCCACAGCAACGGATCGACGTCCTGCAGAGGGACGTGCCAATCGGGAGTTGAGCTCTCGGGGCGGGGTCGCCGCGATACGACGCGAGTCGGTCGGTCATCGGCTGCCAAGTCGACACGGGGCCAGTCGACACCCGGAGTCCGGTTCCTGATCTTCTCAACACTCACATCCGTTTGCGACACGGGGGATTGACGATGGAGTCGCCACCGGAGACCCAGGGACTCTCTGGACTGATCGCGCACACGCTTTCGAGTGTTTCCACCACAACCGCCTCAATCACCCATTTCATTCGTGCCGTCCGCTCCTCGCATGCAGACCTGTCGGCCGTTACCCACGAGCTTGCTGACTTGCGTCTGGTCTTGGAGCTGCTGCGAGATGATCCCAACATTCCACCCTCCCTTCAAGGCTACATCCCGATTCTGCTGAGCGCCTGCGGGGATGGTCTCGCCCGCATCGACTGCGCGCTGGCCCTTTGCTCCGATTCTACGCAATGGAGCTCCGGTGCAAGCAAAGAGAGCATATCGGGACAGCAAGGGAAGCTGCGAATACTACGTCGCGCCCTTGCGCTCGTGCTCGAGGTAGTCGCATTGTAGGTTCGCCGAATTGTGCACTCCTGGACGGCTTGCTGAGACTTGATGCAGGACGACTACCCAAGCGGGCGAAAGCGATAGTGACGCTACCAGGGTTCGCGCCGTGACCGAAGCAGAGGAAGTGCGACTGCTGCAGCATGGGCTCGACAGCGGCGCCGACTGCCCGCCACTCGACTGCTACCTCGACGATATTGTCCAAGCTGTGAGGGGGGCCATGGGTGTTCACCCGCACGATGTTCGGCAAACAAGTCTCGAGTCCGGACTCGATGCGCTACATCTACAGAGCCGTCACGGGCTGGCTGCGGCTCCGAGCAAGCCCGCCACGGCCGATGAGTCGTCTGGATCTCCCCGACTGCCGAACTACAGTCCGTACCCAGAACCCGTGTCGTTCGAACGACTACAGCAGATGAAGAGGGGCCAACAAGCGAAAGGCCAGCTGGAACAAACCCACGGGCTGCAATATTTACAGAAGTTGGAGTACATGGAGCAATTGCAGTCGCTGCAGCAGTCGCAACCCCCAACCCCTGTTGTTCGGCCCCTATTCGCTGCGTCACCCACTGGACAATCATCGCCAACTGTGCAGCCGCAAACTCCAAAAACGCCGACGAGCATCTGGTCTGCGTTTCGGCCGAGCTGGGCAAGCAGCTCATCTCCTACCTCAAAGTCAGCGTCTCCCGGAAAGTCGGCGGAGTCCCCAGTTCTGCCACTCGATCGGTGGTCAGAGAGTCTTCCACCAAGTCGACATGCCCCTTCACCTTCGATAGCCTCTGTTCACTCCCGTAATCGGTCTATCAACTCCATATTCAACCCTCCCAGCTTAAGCAGCCTCCGGAGTCGCAGCTCTGGTTATGGCCACTCGTCCAGCCTCAGTCAGTCCTCGGCGATATATGGCTTTGGTCCCGGGAGTCCCGACCTTCCTCTTCCTGACCCTCTTTCGCCAGTTTCAGCTTACCAACGGCCATCGACCCCGCGGTCAGTCTTTTCCGATCCGCGCCCGTCGACACCTCGATCCTTGGCCTCGTTCTCAGCCGTGTCCGTCCCTCCAGCACAGCCGCTGCAGAGACAGGCATCAAATACCCTTCTTGAAACCAAAAGCGCAAGCCCCGCCAGATCAACAAACTCTATAGATGTCACCCCCGCCGGACAGCTGTGGGAAAGGGGAAAGAGTCAAGACGTCGCATATATTGAGACATCGCCGACAGCGAACCTTCTAGCAGTCCGGCATGCCAACAAATACCTCAGAATTTGGTCCATCCCGAAAAATTCAGTGCATGCAACGATCAAAGTCACCTCCTACGTGCAGCCCCAACCTCGATCTCGCGAGTACTTTGTCCGCAGCCACGCCATACTCTCCGAAAATGCTAGTCTCATTGGCATCTCTACCCACTTTGGTCTCACTCTCGAAATCTACAACTTCTCCAAGGGCGGTTCTGGGGCAAAGAAGGTGCAAGTCATTGACGACGCTCATCGGTGGGCCGCTAGCCAACTCGATGCCTACCACACGAACTTCGCACCACTGGTGGTATACCGGCCAAAGGGTGACAGGATTGATCGATTCTTCCTTACGAGGCACACCGGCGCCAAGAAGCCATTCTGGGAAGACGCGACGAACGGCATCGATCTCGCCAAGGCAAACCTTCCATTCATGCCAAAGTTCCCCGAGCTGGCATTCAGCGCAAACTCGCCCCTTCTCGTAGCCGCAGCAGGCCCGCGACCCGGTGAGCCTCCTCGGCCGTTTCCCACGATCCTCGTGGCTTGGCAGATGGCGCCAGTGTCGGACGCCAAACTCCAGGCTATCAGCCCCGTCGGTACCGTTCGACCAACCGAGGCCGAGGGTGAATCGCACCACCGGCCCTATCGGGTCTGCATTCCGGAGTACCCGGCCCTCCAAACGGCACTACCGACTTGTCTTGCCGCGCGGGGCACGACGGCGGTCTCGATCTGGATTCCCGCGAATCACACCGAAACGCAGCTGCCAGGCAACAAGTTCAAGCGGAAGCCGATGCCAGCGCCCGAGAGATTTGTGTTATCCTGGGATGTGGAGAACAACACAACGACGATTTTCGGGATCCCCAACGTGCAGGCGTGCATCTCGCCGGACTGTCGGCGGGTAGCATACTGCGACGCCAACGCAGGTCGTTTCATCGTGCTGAACGCGGCGACGGGCGAGGAGGTCTGGCGTTGGCCCGACGCGGGGGCAACCACCGGGGTGGCATCGTTTGGCCAGCTGCAAAGCCTCCACAAGGTGACCGTATTTGAGTTCTTCGCCGACGGACAGACGCTGATGGTGGGTGACACTAATGGGGCTGTTGGGATGTACTTGGTGCGCGAGGCGAAGGAGCCAGATGCTGTGTACGAGTTGCAGGATACCACGGCGGATAATCGTTTCTCAACCGCCAGTCTCGATGTTCCGTTGGTTCTGGAAGGACAAAGGGTTTCCGAGCTCGAATCTTGACGCCAATGTTTCTTTGACGCGGCAGAGTGGGTGAAAAGGTAGGCACCTTGGCCGCGTTGTAATTACTATCGTTGGTTGGTCCTGCCGCAGTGGGCCATGAGGGGCCTGGAGTGGCAGCTGCCGGGTGTATCGGCATATCTTGATTAAGGGTTGACGCTAGTCGTGGGTTGATGAATAATGTCAATGTTGAGGGTTAGCTGCCGTCAGCTCTACACCACTATGACGAACCGCGAAGCGTCTTGCCTTGTCGGCATTCCTTAGGCACGTATCCATTCTTGGCTCCTTGGCACCCACATCTGTGAATTTTGACATCACGACTGTGCCCAGTTTCGGTTTTGCGGCGCGGCCGGCTGGAAGAGCTCAGAAAAATACGGTGTGGGCGGGTTTTTCGCACGGAGTGGCTCGGAAGGCCAGTTGATGAGCGGCGGAGCCTTTGCTCCGGTAAACGCTCCAGTCTCTCGGGTCGCGGTCGATGCAGGGTGTCGGACAGGACATGACCCACGCAAATCACCAGGGCCTTTCTTGGAAGCGTGGGGAAGTTGGCCGGACCGACCCAGCGGTTCGTTCTTATTTCATCCCAACCATACCCCGGCGACAAACACTTCCAACCCTCGACCAAAGCGGGCACGCGAGAAAATCAGTACTGCTTCTTCCTCCAAACACCGACACGCCTTTGCCCCTTTTGTCGACCTTCTCGTTCCTAGACGATGGATAGCGACGGGCAGCAGACCCCGCGAAGGGTAGATGGCAAGAAGGATGCCGAGTACGCAAGGATTGTTCCATCCAAACACATGCGGGAGTCAAAACTGACCAGCGAACTCCCCCATAGGGATGGCCGAGGCGACCAAGAGATACAGGCGCGAGTACGATGGATGGAGCTAGAGAGCGCGGCGCTGATCGAGGAGATTGCCGAGTTAGAGGCAGAGGCGGCGACGCTGAGGCTCATTCTCGCAAGCCACGCAGCCCATCATGGTCGCGGCAATGCTGGGCCAGCTTCAGAGAGTGTTGGTGTCTAGTGCTCTGTACATCTTCAAAATGGACCTTCAGTATTCCGGTCTAACGGATCGTTGGCTTGGCAGGACTCTAGAGACGTGACGGGAACTCGCGAGGCCTAGGTCGACAACCCTTGTCGCTGCAGCGATCCAATAATGACCCAGAGGCGAGCGAATTCGCACCTTGAGCCCGACGAGCGGCCCCATTCCATCGACGTACACGCAGGCCCTGCCTATCAGTCTCGCAAGATTGCATTATACATTGGGGACGTTTACAAACTGGCACTATCACTGCCGACCGTTTTGGAGCTCCGCTGCGATTACCCGCCGGCGGCAGTGGCATCGACCGCAGACGGGCGGACCAGCACATACCGCCGCCGCCATGAACAAGAAATAAAAGTCAGACGACGCTTCGCCCTGTAACGCCCTGGAGAAGTCGCAAGGCATTTCGACAATCCTTCTAGGCATGCTAGGGTGCCGCCTTTCTATTTCACATTACGGATGTGTTTGTGTAACAGGTTTCTAGGGCGTCTTCCGTTTGGGGGTCAGATTTGGTCACTGCGCCACGGTTTGCGCCTGGAGAGCCCTCCGTTTTCGCACCACCGTTTGCGGTCCGAGGGAGGCGCGGATGCAATGCGTTGGTGCCGCCCCGCGATCTGGCCTTTTCTGGCGTTTGTATCTTGATGCCAGTGAGCGCAGGCACTGCCACCACGGGTGCCTGGGGGAGCAGTCTGCCTTCCTTTCCATTGATGAATGACGAATCACCCGAAATGGGACACCTACTAAAAGGGGCAGCTGTTGAGCTCCCCAACCCCACCTTGTAAACCTCCAAGTTCGCTGCCGAACCATCTTGAGCTTCATCGTGCTGACATCTCCAACGACACAATGGCAGCTCCAGGTGTGGGTATTCAGTGTGAGACGAAGACGTACCTGAGTGGCGGCACGCCGTCGACAAACGACAACGATGGGGACCAGTATGCGCTCGTTGTCAAGGAGAGCTTCGACGCGTCACAAACAACGAAAAGGTCACTCTTGGTCAATTCTCCCTTCATCCTAAAGGCACTCCATGACAGTGCTGCTGGTTCCGACCTCCAAGAACCGCTCCATCTCGACAGTCCCTTTCGACTTCTGCACCATAACTGGGACGAGATCGAAGAATATTACCGTCTAACCACCGACGACAATGCTCGAGCTCATTTGCATTTGCTTATCGAGTTCATGCATTCTGAGCTCGGCGCCGAGCGCAAGAGGATTCAGGCCAGCATCAGAACACGACAGATCGGATTTGAGGACCTTTGGTATCTGCTTGTGCCCGGTCAGGAGCTTTACCATTCCGACGGGGACCATCCGTGGCTTCTCCGATGCGACAAACTCTCATACCGCCAGGATGCCACACGTGGGCCGATCTGTTTGGTTACTGCCCGCTATACTGACCGCAGCGGTGATATGGCGGGTGAAGCCGAGCTTCAGGTTGTTATCGAACGAAGCACCTTTGACCGAGACGGCCTGGCCAACATTGTCGACCTTCCCGTTTACCCCCTGGAGTTTTGGGCGGGCGATGCTACTCACCTGCAGAAGAGGCTTGAGGATCGGGGGTCTCTATTTCTTGCCCTCAGTCGAGGAGTTCACTTCAAGCACTACGACGGCGTTGCCAAGTATCTACAGCCGCGGACGGGTGGACAATCTCATTATAGCGAGTCTGGGGGTGAATGGCTCCCTTTCACGGTTTGCTTTCTCCGCATCTCACGTCCTTCACCGCGGATACTGACGCATTACAGGAAACCGGGAGGGTCATCATTGATCAGGCAGCGTACGAACGGGAAGCAGGCACCAGAAACCTGCTCGCCGTCGATGCCATCGACCCGCTCACATGTCCCCTGTTTGTTGTTGGGTACTCGCCACACCGAAAGACGTGGTGCCGATATTACGTCGACAACCTGAGCGAGATTGAATGGAAGGCCGACCCGTGGGATTCACTGCTCCTCCAGGACCGTCACAAGCGCACCATCAAAGCCCTCATTGAATTCCACTCACTGCCCGAAGACCCGTATGATGAAGCACGACAGAAGGGCAAGGGCCTTGTCATGCTGCTTCACGGCCATCACGGGACAGGTAAAACAATGACTGCAGGTACGTCCACCCTCCCACCCCCTTTTTTTTGAAACAACACTGACAATCCTACCAGAAACCGCCGCCGAAAGCGCCAACAAGGTCATCATCCCCCTCTCCCCAGCCGACCTCACCACCAAAGACCACCTTTCTACAGAACACCACCTCACCCAACTCTTCCAAAACGCCAGCAAGTGGGGCGCCATCCTCCTCCTCGAAAACGCCGACCACTTTCTCTCCCCCAACTCCAACTCACCCACGCTTCCCGACCTCCTCCGCCGACTAGAATACTTCTCCGGCATCACCTTCCTCACCACCAACCGCCTCTCCGCCCTCGACGCAGCAGTCAAATCCCACGTCTCCCTCGCTCTTACGTACGAGTCCCCGGGCCCGGAATCCCGCCGTCAGCTCTGGCTCCTGTTCCTGTCGATGGTGCCCGAGGCGGAGCTGGACATGACGCCGGACAAGGACGTAGATCGGTGGCATCTGATGGCGGAGAAGCTCAACGGGAGGGAGATTGCGCATGCCGTGCGGACGGCGAGGACGTTGGCGAGGGCGGAGGGGGTTCCGTTGCAGTTGGATCATTTGTTGACAGTTTTGGGTATGAGGAGGGAGTTTGAGACGGCGCTGGCGAAGGAGTCTGGGGTTGATGGGCAGGGGGCAGCGTCGCCTGCGCCGGAAGGGGGGATTTGGAAGGAGGGGATCATGTGAGTATCCGGGGTGATGAAGAATGAGAGGGGATGCTGACACGAGTGAAAGGCCGTCTACGGATTGGATTCCGGCTTCGATTAGTTCGTTGCCGAGACTTGCCGTTGCGAAGGCAAAGCGGCCGTTTTAGGTCTTCAGGGGGGTCTCATGCCAATGTGTTGTTTAATCTCAGCTTTCATTTTAAGAGCTGAAGGATTCACCTTAATGGTGTAAACGGGGTGGGTGCTTGTGGCGTTTGGGTTCTCCGTGATTGTGTTCCTTTCCACCGCATCGCGGCCATGATCAATAAATAAGAAAACGGGATGCGTCTGGCGAGAATTCATCCTATTTCAACTCAAACTCACATGGAGACGAAAACGATGAGAAGGTAGGCAGAATCCCTCCCTTCAAACTATTCAAACCTATCAGCTACGATCAAATCTGCACCCTAAACCCCTCCATCAATCCCCAACTCCCCTCCCTCACCCTCGTCCCATTGAACCCCGTCACCTTCACCCTCTCCACCACTAACCCCGTCTCAAATCCAAACGTCCCGTTCATTGCAAACCACTCCCCATCCCAACTAAACTCAACAACCGAGCTATTTCCCCCTACATCCAAACTCACCCCATCATCCAAATACAGCTCCCCCCTCGCCGTCCGGTTCACCCCCTCCGCCACCCACACCTCAAAGTTCACCCCCCTCACCTCCGACGTCGTCATCCCCCCTTTCACCCTCAATGGGAGAATCCCTCCCCCTCGCACATGCACCGGAATCTCATCCCACGCCACATCCGCAAGCGTAACCACCTTCCCCTCCCCCTGCACTCTCTCACCCGTCCAAAAGTCATAAAACACATCCCGCGGCAGGTACATCTCCACCTGCATGCTCCCCTCCTCCAGCACGGGCGACACGACCAACCACTCGCCCCAAAGCCACTGTGTCTCGATGCCATACGTCCCCTCGTCCCCGGGCCACGCAAACCAAAGCGGACTCGCCACGGGTCG
The DNA here is from genome assembly GCA_033296975.1 of Podospora aff. communis PSN243. NCBI lineage: Eukaryota > Fungi > Ascomycota > Sordariomycetes > Sordariales > Podosporaceae > Podospora > Podospora aff. communis PSN243. Next base: position 114,480 of record MU865985.1, on the reverse strand, counting down.
GCCAGTCTGGCTCGCCTTATGCAAAGCGGTATACACATAATCCAACAACCTATACCTCGCATCTATCGCTTTTTTTGCCGCGCGGGCGACTACCTCCCAGCGGTAAAACTCCTGATCTGGCGCCGTGATATCGGCGTGGTTGCGATAAAAAGGCTGAAACGCACCGACCATAGCCCAGCGTGCGCAAAGGAGCGGTTCCGCGGCCGAGTTGAAGCCGCAGACGTCGGAGCCAACCATGGGCATGGCGTGCAGGGCGGTGAAGGTGAGCATTTGGGTAATCGAGGCGCGGAGGTGAGGCCAGGTGGAGGCGTTGTCGCCGAACCAATGGGCGGCGACGGAGCCGGTGCCGGAGAAGGTGGAGCGCGTGAGGACGAAGGGGCGGAGGTTGGGATGGAGGGTCAGGAGGGCGGTGCGGGTGGCGAGGGCGGTGAGGTGGCCGTAGAGGTTGTGCGTGTCGTATTGGGTGGTTCCGTCGGCGTTGGTGATGTTTGTGTAAAGGGTGCCGCCGGAGAGCGAGTGGTCTTTGGCATGGTTGGTGATGTGGTACGAAGGGGTGAAGAGGTTGCGGTTGGGCAGGCCTTGGTGTAGTTCAGGGGGCGGACAACGGCGGTGATATCCCGTGGAGGGAACCGGTGTGGGGGTGGATGCAGGGCTGGGCTTCTCGTCGAAACAGAGAGTGTTGTCGCACATGTTGGAGGCTTCGTCCATGTCGACCCAGAGGCCATCTACGGGGAGTCCGCAGGAGGGGTCAAAGGTGAGTTGGATTTCGTTGGTCCACCAGGGCTGAGCTCCAGGGGCAAACCAGTCGGGCCAAACGACCTCACCGGCCCATTGGCGCCCGCGGTAGAAGGAGCCGTCGTCGGCGCGGAGGAAAGCCCCGCTCTGGGCGCCGCGTTCAAAGGTTGGATAACTTGGATCGTTGGCAATCCCGGGGTCAAGAATCATGACGTAGTGCTGGTTGTTTTGGTGAAGGGTATTGATAAACTCTTTGTACTCGGATAAAGGGAAGTTGACAGGGTCAGGGGTGAAATCCCGTCTTTTGTCCATGTAGTCAATGTCTCCCCACATTGTCTCCAACGGGATGCCCGCGGCCGAGTAGTTGGCAACGACCTCCTTAACATGGTTGAGATCTTTCCAGCCGAATTTGCACTGGTGGAAGCCCAAGGCCCAGTAGGGCATCATCGCAGGGAGGCCCACAATCAGAGCGTACTGCTCGCTGACGGCGGCCGGGTCGGGTCCGGTGAAGAAATAAAAATCAAGGACTCCGCCGATGGTATTGTATTCCAAATAGCGCCCTGTGTCTGTTCTGCCGAGGTCGATGTCCATTCCGCTGGAGCTCAGCAAGAAGACTCCGTGGGTGCCTGTTGGGCGGTGATCATAGTAGACAGGATGGCTACCGTAAAGATTTGAGTTTTGTGGAATGAATGGGGACTCGGAATTCCACATTGTCCGCTTGTAATTGGATTCTGGGAGCCCGAAGCTGTCAGAGTGCTCACCCAGTCCGTACAAGTTAACCTCTTGGGGGAGCGAAGTGCGGACATGGACATATTGCGTCTCAAATATGAGGGGGCTGCCTGCTGTATCGAAGAGGACTTCGTCTGATATGGCCCGCGCTACCTTGAAGGTGAAGGGGTTCGTTGTGTACGTGAAATTGAGCCATGGGGTTACCGGGGTGATGTTGCTGGAGGAGGTGGGTCGTGGCAAAACCTGTTCCTGGACCTGGTAGACTTGGGAGTCCGCATCCTCAATTTTGACATGGAGGCGAAAGTCTGGAATGAGTGAGCGGGATTCGAAATCTTTGCCTTCAACTTACCTGTTTGGTATTCGACGGTCAACTTCAGTCTCTCAATGTCTGTGCCGTGGAGGTTGCAAGCATCTCCGGCGAGTTTGAGATTTGCGGTGAGAGACGTGCGATTGGTCGTGACTTCCCCGTCAACTTCGTATCCTGGACACCCGTACCTGTCCGGGTCGGCCGACTTTGGGAACACGGCAAGTGCGCCAGTGGAAATCGCGAAGAGCACCGTAGAGAAACCCAAAATCACCATGATGTCGGGGTTTACGACTGCACACGTCGGGAACACGCGGGAGTTGGACAGCGGAGCTGTAGTATTAATATCCTCCCGCAGACGTGATGCGAACTACGGCTCCTTGCAGATGCTGCGTCGATTCAACTGCATCTTGTGTGATTTTCTTGCAGCTTCATGCGAGGGCATACTCCAGTCAACTCAAGCCAGTCATGGGGTCAAATCATCACCTCATGAAGGGAGAGACGCGACTCCCATTCAGCACGCCCATAACGATGAACGATGCGGCTCAAGCTTTCCATTCTGTAAGTTCTTACAGGTTGAAGGCCCCCTGTGGCTTCCTCAGCATTGACGCGGCTGTGACCTTGATGTTGTAGCAGTTGAGAGGGTCAACAATTTGGCGCGTTAGCCAAGGGGGGGAATTTCCGTCGAGCAGGTGACCCGGCCGAGTGTGTGACGTACTTCCGGCTCGAAAGAGACGATTGTACCGCAGATTCCATGCATCCCCTCACCATTGTCTCTTTACTGTCGCTCCACGTGGCGGGACATTGCAGTTGCTCACACAACGGCGCCAAAACGGGACACGAGCGTGTCTTGTTCCCGCGTTGCTCGCTGACTCGCCTTGTCTGCACGACAGAGACTTGTTCGACGGGTGTTCGGTGCCCCGCTTGCCGACCGAAAACCGAGGGGAAAGTGGATGTTTTGTGACTCGATTCGTGTCGAGGGTAGAGTTTAGCATGATCATGTTCTTCTTCTAATCATGGAACTTCCACCATCAAGCGTCCTCGGCACCCATGACTCTGGTCGCACACTTGGCCGGAATCTCCGCTTCTTTCCGAATCGAAGCACATAATCACAAGTGTAACAAGAGATGGACACAACACCAGGGCGTGCTAGTGTTGAGCTAGGAATTCGGGCTCCGCACTCAAAGGGATGCTCCAAGAGATGGAAGCCAGGACCGAGTGGGGCAAAGGGATTACGGGTATCTTGTATTCATCTTTCCTGGTTCATTCTGTATGACCAACCCATTAAAGATGCTGCTATTCAACAAAACGCCAATCATCGAGCCCCAAACTCCAAACCCAAAAGGAACTCTTCCTATCCCAATGAATCCCTTGCGCTCTTCTCATCCTGAGGCAGCGAGGACACCAACGTTGACTCCTCGCTCACTCTCGGCTTCTCATCACCCAGCGCCTCAAAGTCCTCGAGGTCACTTGCTGCAAAGCCCGGCGGCTTGTCGAGGACCGAATCCTCGAGGCGGGCAAAGTCCTGCGGTGTCCTCCCATCGACAGGCAGCGCCCCGGCATGTGCGTCGTCCTGCGGGTCCTCCCCAGGCAGGCCGTCCTGCTGTGCGCCGGCCTGGTAGGCAGCCCAGTCTTCCTGATTCGCCGCCCACCGAGCCATGTACTCAGACCACGGGCCTTGCATCTCCTCGGCCCTTGGCCTCTCCTGGCCACCCGCTGCCGACGCCTGTGCTCTTGCGGACGCAGCAGCAGCTATCGCGGGCGCGGCAGCTAACGCACCCGCTGCCAGGGCCCCGTTGCCTCTGACATTCCCGCCGGCGCTCGCTGCCCCGTCGGACGCCTCATCCCCGAGACTTCCCTTCTCCCGCAGGTTCGACTCCCTCCGCCTCCTCCTAAACAGCAGCAAAATAGCAGCGATAATAGTCACCGCCAACACACCAACGCCCGCTCCAATCCCCGCCTTCGCTGTGTCACTCAGCCCTCCGCCCCCTCCGACAACCGGCGCTTCCGTCTCGTGGGCAGGACCATTGCTCCCCGACGCCGCAGATGTTTCCGGCGGCAGCCCCAATCCAGGCAGATCCGATTGTTCCCAGCGGACGTGTACCGCGCGAACGAGCGCTGTTACCGGCGGATCGCTGGTAAATGTGAAGCCGTAGACCGGCCGTGGTTCGTCGGCAAAGATGCCAATCGTGTTTGTGGGCACCACTCGCGTGCACCAGTCGTGCTTGTCGTTTGGGGCTAGGGAACGGGCGCCGTCGTAGGTGTAGCCGCTGCGCGATGCTGTTAGTTGCTTTTAATCTGTGACTGGAATGTGGAGGGTTGATGGAACGCACTAAGAGCAGCAAACGGCGCCGGAAACCCCACCAGCGAGCGTGTAGGTTTTGCCTGTGGTGAATGACTCCGGACACCGCGCGGGGCTAAATGTGCCCGAGCTTTCGTAAAAGCTGGTCGGGTAGCAGTGTTTTGCGTCGCCCAGGCTATAGCCGAGCCAGAGCGACGTGGTGTATGGCGATGGCGTCCCGGAGTTGAGATGGGTGAAGGCGCAGAGGCCCTCCGGTGGGGTAAAATCGGTGAAGGGGGGAACCCCCGCCGTCTTTGTGGGCCGCTCGAGGCCCGCCATCGGTACCGTTTCAACGCTTCGTCGCGTCGTCCGGGAATCGCTTGGTGCCGGCGGCGGCGGCAGATGGGTGCGGCATCAAGGCAATCAAGTCGAAAAATAAGGCTTGGAACGCAGATTGCGTCGGGGGGATGTCCGGGCCATTTGAATGCAATGCCAGCACACGGCAAGATCGGAGGTCGCACCACGCCGAGCTGCGCCACCGGCCTTCAATCCGGACCAGCCTCTGGGGAGTCACCTTGGCGCTGCAAGCCCTGGGAAGAGACCATCACTTCATTGGTTGCAAAGACACCCAGCGCAGCGACTCGCCGATCGCCCGCGAGCTACTGGCATTCTGCGCCCGACGCAGCCCGTCAGCTTATTTTTATTTCTTATTTGCTGTTTCGTTCGGCTTTCGCGGCCAAAGATATCAACCACTCTTTTGCGGCACCTCCTGCAGGTCCTTCAGCCCAGCGTCCGCAACCGACTTGTATCCTCCGTCCAGGTTCACCACGTCAAAGCCCTTTTGCTTCAAGATGCGATCCGCCAAATACCCGCGGTAGCCAACCTGGCAGTACACCACCGTCTTCTTGCTCTTGTCCAGCTCCGCCATGTCGCCGCGCAGGTCGTTGACGGGGATGTTCTTGGCGAACTTGAGGTGGCCGCGAGAAAACTCACCGGGCGAGCGCACATCGACGACTTGCATCTTGTTCAAATCGGCCGGAGTCAAATCTTGCCCGTGGACAATGTCGACGTCCCCGCGCAAAACGTTGCTCCCAATAAAGCCGACCATGTTGATGGGGTCCTTTGCCGAGCCGTACGGCGGCGCATAGCACAACTCGAGGTGCTCCAGATCGAAGACAGTCATGTCAGCCTGGATGGCAGTAGACAGCACATCGATGCGCTTATCCACCCCCGCGGTGCCGACGCCCTGCGCGCCGAGGATCTTGCCCGTCCCCTTCTCAAACGCCACCTTGAGCGTGATGGGGTGCGCCCCTGGGTAGTACCCGGCGTGGTCCGGGGGATGTGCCGAGACCCACAGCGGGTCAATCCCGAGCCTTCGGAGCCCCTCGACCGACAGCCCCGTGACGCCAACCGTCAACCCAAACACCTTGACCACCGCCGCGCCCACGTTCCCGCGGTACGAGACGTCCTTACCAAAGATGTGGTCAGCCGCCATCCTCCCCTGTCGGTTCGCGGGCCCCGCCAGGGCCAACACCTTCCGCAGCCCCGTTACCTTTTGCTCCGTCTCCACCATATCCCCCACGGCGTAAATATCCGGGTCCGACGTCTGCATCTGCGCATTCACCGTCACCCCATTCTTCCCTAGCTCCAGTCCCGCATCCTTCGCCAGCCCCGTCCTCGGCTGGACCCCAACCACCAACATCACCAACTCCGCCGGCACCCTCTCTCCATCATCCAACACCACCGCATCGCCCTCAATCTTCCCCACCCCCTTCCCCAACACCAACCTCACCCCGTTCTTCTTCAACTCCACATGCACCGGCTCCGCGATATCCGCATCAATCGGCGGCAGCACGTGCTCCCCCTTCTCCACCACCACCACCTCCAACCCCATCATCTTCAGATTCTCCGCCGCCTCCAACCCAATGAACCCACCCCCAATTACCACCGCCCTCTTCACCTCCTTCGTGGCCATATACCCCTTCACACCCTCCAAATCCATAATCGTCGTCAACCGAAACACATTCTCCCCATCCACCCCTTGAATCGGAGGAACCACCGGCCTCGCCCCCTGCGCAAGCACCAGCTTATCATACCCCACCTCCTCCTCTTCCCCTCCCCCCTTCTTCCTCACCCTCACCACTTTCTTTTGCCGATCAATACCCACCACCTCGGTATTAACATGGACATCAATGTTGAACCGCTTCTTGACGCTCTCGGGCGTCTGCAGGAGTAGCGAGTCGGGGTCGGGAATGGTACTGCTCAGCGCATAGGGGATGCCGCAGTTGGCGAAGGAGACGTATGGACCCTTTTCGAAGACGGTGATGTGTGCGTTCTCGGAGAGGCGGCGCGCGCGCGTCGCGGCGGACATGCCGCCTGCGACACCCCCTACAATTACGAGGATGCGTTCGGCGCGGGATGGTGACATGATTGTTGTTTGATGTTGGGTTTTGTTACTTTGAGAGGTAAGTTTGTATGGGATGGAAATGAGGGAATTGCAGGAACGAGAGGAGGAAGAAGAGTGGGAGGTGTTGAAATGGGGGTGTTGTTAGGATGACGGTGGTATGATCATGGGGTGAGCTCAAAGGTGGAGAGACTGAGATGCGGGGCGCTGGCCGGCCAGGAGGGCGACTTGGTAAACAATGGGGAAAACAGGAAAACGATTAATGAGGATTCGGAACATCCCATGTAGCAAACAGCCGGTTGTTGGCTTATTTGCGTGTGCAAGAGATCTCAGGAGCTTGGTGTTGCATCGCTGTTAGTGTTTGCTGAGCGACTTGGTGTATGCACTAACACCGGCACACAGGGGTCTCATTGAATGATTGAGAACTTCAGGTGTGTCATTTGACGAAATCTATGAGGTATCATCTAGAGGAAGGAAATAGGAGAGCATAAACTACGAACTGAAACATTGGTGCAAAGAGATCCAACTGGAAGAAACCAAAGTTGGGCAACCGACGCCAAACCAGACGCCAGGCTGCCTGAAAGAGAACAAGCTCAACAAAAGGAAATGAACCAAACAAGCTCAACCAAACAAGCTCAACCAAACAAGCTCAGCGAACTAGAAAATACAGGCGATATCCCTCATGGACCCTCACGCCAAGTCCCATCATAGGTAGTAGAACTGTTGGAATATCGGTGATTGACAGGAAGCAGCGGAACAGAGTTCTGCCCGACATCATCCCGATACCTCACAGGCCAAGGGGTATTGTTGGAGCTGGCCACTGGCGGCGTTGTCAACGGTGTAATTGGAGGAAACCGAAAGTTCGCATCGGGTGACGGATACCCGCCTTGGAAGCCGTCCAGGGTCGTGATAGAGTTGTTGTGGCTCCTAGACCGCTTTCCAGACGCAGCTGACGATGTCGTCACGCCAAGTAGCTCAGGGTCTGTCGCGATGTGACCAGCGCAGGAGTACTCGCCTTTGCCGCAGTGGACCAGACGGAGGGGCTTCTCCTCGGATGGCTCTGGGAGATCTTCTGAACACATCCAGTCTTCCTCCGGGACACCTGTTCCAGCTTCGTAGGTGTTGCGCAGGAGGTGGACGGCGGAGAAGGCCTTGAAGCGGGCCCAGCGGTCCTTGTTGAAAGGCGAGTAGGAGACTTCCTGGTGAGGGTCGATGGTGTCCATGTCTCTGTTGGTTGGGTAGTCGTATGTGTTGTTGGTGTGAAATGTCAGCTTGAGCGTGAGAATCAGCTTGCTGATCAGTAGGAGGACAACAATCACGACCACAATGATCAAGCCAGTGAGGTTGAATGTCAACACGTCAGGGCTGGCCACGACGAAGTCGTCTAATCCCTCCATCTGCTTCGATTTGTCGCTTTCCCAGAACAAGTTGGTGTCCTTCTTATCATCATCGTCGGGTTTGAACATTGTGGTGTCGGATAGAGTGTTGAGGGTGCTGACGTAGCCAGCTAATACCAAGCGTTTCATGTCCCTTAGAGTGCTTGAACTGCCGGCGTCGATGATCCCAATGATGGACTTGGAGCTCGAGACCGCTGAGGATAGTGCTGACATGCCGGCGTCCCTTCCAATCTTTATGAGCTGGGGCACCACGAGTGTTCTAGCCAAGACTTCGCGAAGCACCCAAGGCACTCCGAGGTACCATTCGGTGCTGTTATCTGCGAATTGGTGGTTGCTAGCTACGACTTCGCCCCCGCAGCAGCTCCACGTTGTTTTCTCCCAGCACAAAAGACCCGGCCGGCCAGACTTCACTCGTTTGCTTATGGTATCCCCATTTGAGTTGTTGTAGGGAGTGAATGACGTCTCGGTGAGATACCAAGGATCCTTTGTTTGCTCCGTGTCGCTCCCACGGTGAGCGACATTGGTCAAGATAGCAAAGGATACGTTGCCTGCCTGTACCTGCTTCACTGATTCGTCTGGATTAGGCCAATTTCTGAATGAAGGCCTCGGCGGATATTCCAGTGAATGGCCCGTCAGGTTCGCGACGTAGATAGCAGAAAGGTTGTTGCCGAAGGGCTTGTATCGATCAAACTCGTCTGACTCGCTCTCTTCGAGCCATCCATACTCTGTGCGACAAGCGCCATTGACGGAGAGCTCGAGGTCGCCAGAGTGTTTCAAGCCGAACTCGTACCCGGTTATGTTGTAGTCGTATGTCAATTCAAAGCCAGGCTGTCCGGCCGGGCCGTCCTTCAACGCTCCCTTCACCCTGACTCTGTCCTCCAACGCAGCACCCGACAGCTCGATGCTGCTGAGAGCTCGCACTGAAGAATCTCCACGGAATGCGCGATACACGGACGGCGACATCTTTCCGGCGATTGGGAAATACAGGCCATCGGCGTTAACAGGCGCAAATCGGCCGATCTGGATGAGCGGCGGACCTCGAATACCCATGGTAAAGCTCCCGGCGACGACAGCGAGGGAGAGAAGGACGAGGAAAAATCCAAACAGCGAATCTTGCCAAGTTGCAGTGTAGTATCTCCGGCGATGTCGTCTCTGCGCGCAGAACCCCATGCTGTCCATGGTAAAGGTGGAGAAGGCGACGAATGCGGACCATGGAGTTCCTCCATTTCGAAGCGCTACGAGCGCTACGAGTCGGCGGCGCGAAAACCGATGCGGGGCGACATAGATGATTGCTGCTGCTACCAAGCCCCAGAGCCACGCGAAAATCAGCGTGAACACCACACTGAGGCCGGAGTTGATGTACTGTCCCGTCTTGTCTGAGAAGGCGATGGCGCGCACAATCCGGCGGTCTTCGGTCGGCATGTCGAACGGCGTGTTGAGCAAGTACGCCGTCGACGGTGGCGACATCTTCAAGCTGAAGCTTGACATGGTGAAGCGATGGAGATATTGGCGTGGTAGGAATCCTTGGGGTGCACCGTCAAACAGGCATCAGAACAGAGATATTAAAACCGAAGTTGCTCGACAACGGGATGAACGGGTCGCCGTCAAACAGCTTCCAAGAGCTCTGGATAATGCCGCTGATCGACAGGCACACGACAGGCCGTGACATGCCCGATGTCGACTGTGGTCCCCGGCCCGTCGACTCGACCAACCAAAGAGGTTCGCCATATTAATAGACCCTACTCAGATTCCAAGGGTCCAACTTGAGCCTCGTCTGCAGCTGTCCGACCCCATCTTTCCTGCCCCATTGTTCTGCCCAACGGCCTTGGCAGTGTACGCAGTGTCCTTGTGCATTCTCTTGGCTGGGCGCTGAAAGGTCAGCCTGCAGCTTTTCTGCCCTTTTCTGCAGTGCCGCGTTTGTGTCTGAATCCCATAGGGTTTGGCTTGCAGTGTGCAGAAAACACCGACCTTCTGTTGGACGCCACCAAGATCCATCACGCAACCCCCGCACACAAGAGAAGCGGGCACTGCCCGGCTGGGCCCGAAAATGGGACGCATCGTTCAGATGCGGAATGACCGCTCCTTCCGCGGACCTATCGCAGGTGCCCAACACGCAGCCTTGCCCTAAATTTACTCGCTGGGGGGGAAAACAAGAGAAGTTGAGCCGCATCGTCCGCGCAATATTCATGACGGGCCAGTGCAGAGAAGAAGCTGAGAAGCGGTACAGGACAGCCTCATGCATCCACCGCCCGGATGGGGGCTGGGAACGGGCATTCAGACAGGATGCACCGCATATTATGGCTGCATTTGGGCCAAGTCGCCCACAGAGAAGGTTGGTGAACGGGCGGATGTCCGCGGCCATGCAAGGGTAGAAGCAAGAGCTGACGGCCCTGGCTCCAACAACAAAATGGCTTTCTCCAGGTCTACTTAACCCGTCCTCAGCAGCAGCACCGCAGAGACGGGCCAGCAGGAACTTCAACCCACCTCCAGATCCAGCCCCAAAAACCAACGAAATGCTGGCTCGCAACGTCTTTGGTCTTCTTTCCCTCATTGCGGGGTCCCTTGCCCAATCCCAGTCTCTGCTGGATGTGCTCCGCAGAGAGGGCTTCACCGAGTACGCCGCGCTTCTCGAAGGTGGGGCCGGTGTCAATATTTTGAACAGTCCCCAACGGCTCATCATCTATGCTCCCACCAATGCCGGTATCCTTCGTCACGATCAGTCCGACAATTCCCTCCGGAAAAGGCTTGATGACGCCGCCATCAAGGCCGAGCTCAACACGGCGTTCGAGCATGGTGGTGACGCCAAGAGAAGGCGAAGCGCTGTTTGCTCCGAGGTCGCGGGTCGGGGCGCCCAAGATTTCATGACGCTGCTTGATGACCCCCGCTTCGTCAATCTCCCCCTCAACAACAACGCCAGTATTGTGGAGAAGAACATGCCCAAGGGTGCTCTTCCTGTCGTGCACTCCGGTCTCGGCGATGTCGTCAAGGTCACGGGTCTCGACATTCCGTACGACCGAGGCGTCATCCGCCCCGTCTCAGCCTTTTTCACCCTTCCTCGTCTTCTTTCTTTCACGCTGCCGCACATTGGCGCCGACAAGACCCTCGCCATCCTACAGCGGACTGGGTTGATCAATGATCTGGACAGCCGCACCGGAATCACCTTCCTAGCTCCTGACGGCACTGCTATCCCTCCGGACCTCCCCGACAACGTGGTTGCGGAGATCTTGAAGAGGCATGTGATTGTCGGCCTGCCAGTGTTCACCTCAGACCTGAGACATGGTGACACCTACAAGACCTTGGCTGGCACGACAGTGACCGTCACTGTCCAATGCGGCGAAGTCTTCATTGGTGGCGCACGCATCCTCGCTGGCGATGCCATTATTAAGAACGGTGTGGCTCACACTGTTGATAAGGTACGCATTTGACATTCATACCAAGGCTATGACAGCATGACTAACACAAGAAAGCTTCTGGATGCGCCCATCTTCTTCACCACCACAGAGGTCAAGACGGTGACCGAGACCCAGACCGACATCCGCACAGCTGAAGTCACCAAGACGGAAGAAATCGTCAAGACGGCTGAAGTCACCAAGACCGCGGAAATCACGAAGACCGCCATCCACATCACTGAAAAGACTCAGACCACCACCCAAGTCGAAGAGAAGACCAAAACAGCCACTGAGACCGCTGAGATCACCAAGACAGCCACTCACATCACCGAGAATATCAAGACCGAGACGGAGACAGAGGTAAAGACGCATACCCAGCATCCACTACCGCCGCCACCCCCGGAGCCATCCACGCCTTGCACCACCTCCACTACCTATGTGCCCCCTCCCCCACCCCCTCCACCTCCTGCCACATCCACCCCCTGCACAACGTCGACGATAGTCCCGCCCCCATCTCCTCCGACGACTCTAAAAACATATCACAAGCCATCAAAGTCTTACGGACCCCCCGTTGAGGTCTCTACCCCCTGCACCACCACGACTGGCCGACCAGGCCACTATTGATAATCTAATATGCTGTCGCCAAGATGGCTACCATTCCTTTTCCTAGTATCTATTGGGTAGCATTCGGTCACTTTCATGTCGGTTTGGAAAATTGCAAGGATACCCTCAACGATACCCACCATGATTCAGGGGCGATCACCCCGGGATGAAGATAATGTTTCGTTTGCTGTTCTTGGGCGAAATAAGATATTGGATGGCAAGGAAACCCACAAGCAGAGATGCACACATCTCATCAGCATAGAGAGCGATGGTTTACTTAGGGGCATCGCGCCACACAATGATAATGTTCATGTTACCCACCAGCAGAAGTGGAACCTGCAAAAAAATATGAATGACATCTCGGGAACGGGGAATCGAACCCCGGGCTGCTGAGTGAGAGTCAGCGATGTTAGCCACTACACCATACCCGATTGTTGAAAGATACAGACGATGTTACGGCCTATCAATGTGGGGGGGGGTTGGAGAATCAAGGCAACCGCTGCAAGCACCATAAGACTCCACGCTCCTTTTGGTGTTCCTGCAAACTCCCTCCACAAGCACTGTCCAATTGGGAACCGATTGTGAATCAACCCCTGAATCGCCCCACCGAGCCAAAGAGTCGAAGCGTTGACAAGGGGACGACAGCACCAAGACCTACTCTAATTACACAACATGCACAAAAGTCCCTTGGACACAGATTCATACGTCAACTCATCGAGACATTAATTAACTAAAATATACACATTACATCACCAACCCCGTATCCGTCATATCCGCCCTCGCCAACAACCTCTTTCCCTTATCATCCCCCCACGTCTGCATCCACGTGTCCCTCAACGACGTCAAATTATCCTCCACGGCACCATACGCATATCCATCCTCGCCAGGCCACGCAAACCTTGCGGACAGCCTCCTCCCGGCCAGCACCTCCAAATCCACCTCCCTCTCCTCCTCCCTCCACCTCGCATCGCAATCCTCCCGCGCCGCCTCCACCCTATCCAGCCAATACCTCCTCCTCTCATTCTCATTCTTTACCGCCGCCTTGCCCCTCGCACCCGGCTTGAAAATCGCCGTTCGCCCCTTCATCGTCCGCCCCACATCGCCCCCGATAAAGCTCCCCCTTCTGCGCTTCGAGCTCCGCAGAATCGCCCGATTCACCTCCATCACTGCCTCCTCGTTATCTCGCCGACTTTCCAAGAAGTCCTGCCTCCGTCGCTTCAGCTCCGCCGGAGGCACATAGTTGCGCGTCACCTGCGCGTGCCCGTAGCACGGAAACGGCAGCACGCGCACGGGGTAGCGCTCCCCTACCTGCGGCGGGGCGTACGGATCCTTGTGCTGGAAGCCGGCGCCGCGGTACCAGATTTGCTCGGGGAGCGGGCAAAAGTGCACCGGGCAGCGGAACTCGGTGAGGTTGGGAAGGCCGGTGGCGGTGTTGTAGCCCGCGTCGGGGCAGCCGCAGAGGTAGAGCTGCAGGGTGAGGGTGCAGGTGCAGGTGGGGAAGGGAGGGGGGTTGAAGTCTTTGGGGAAGAGGCGGTAGAAGGGGTTGGGTTTGGGTTCCGGGGGTGGTTTGGGGAGGGGTGTGATTGTCATTTTGTTGGTGTTTTGGGACTGTAACTGGTTGTCCTTGGGTGTTTTGTTGTGTCGGGTGTGATGACTCAAATGGATTCTTGTGGTGACTAGGGGGAATACCTGCCTGTCTTACCTGTTGATAGTATTTCGAGCTTGCTTTGAAGTGTTTGAGTTGTGTATTGACTGGGACTGTAGGTCCCGTGGCAATGAGTTGTCTTCGCAGGATTGTGGTTGTTGATTATAACGCTGATACTTGAACCAACAATACTTCGAGTGAAGAGCGAGGCGAGGGGGGTATATGAGCATTGACGTTTCTTTGTTAAGACTTCGAAGGCTATTGTTGGAAAGTATGTAAAAGGAAATACACAATGGCATTTTGCGCTCTCGAGGAGGAGGACAAAGAACGAAGACAAGGAGGGCCAACCGGGTCGGCAAGCGACCGAGTCGGGGTTTCGGATCTTCATCCCGACAATAGACAAAGAAGGGGACAAGAGTGTTGTCGTGTTCCTTGTTCGTCCCTCATGCGGTGCAGGCACAGATCATGAGATCCCCTGAGCCCGCCAAAGCGCCCGATACTCCTCGCTCAGCTCCCCGAGTTGAGTTATTGTGGCCTTGACTGTTTCGTCCACATACTCATGGTGCGGCCGAATGGTGACGCTCTCGCCGTGTATCTCAGCCACTTGGCCGGTAGTGCCAGCATCGGCGAGGAGTTGGGATACCCCACGGATAAGGGTTTCCATCGGGGTCAGAGTCATACGACTGAACAGACTGTGATCGGGCCCGATGATATTCGTTTCTGTCATGTCAGACGTGCAAAGATCAGGGGTAATTGTTACACGTACCAATCAGCGATGGCGCCAGCGCGTTGATTTGTATCTTGGCCTTCGACAGCATGTAGGCCAGAGACCGAACCAGCCCTACCACGCCAAACTTGGTCGTCGAGTACAAAGGCGAGGTCGGCAGAGGGTAAAGACCGACGTTGGAAGCGGTGCAGATGATTGATCCGCGGGACTCCACCGCGCCGTCCATCGACTTCTTGTTCATGTAATGGGCAGCCAGTTTGACAGCTTCCGAAATTGTCAGCTCACGCGAAGAAGGAGAGCGCTAGTAAACCCACAGTAGATGACGCCGATGAGATTAATCTCCAGCGTTGTGAGTCTCGGCGGCGTCGGTTCGTCCTCCTCCAGATCCACCACCGTCACCACCTTTCCCTCTGCGACACCTGCATTTGCCACAACTATGTCAAGTCTGTTGCCGTGTTCCACAAAGACCTCCTTGAAAATCGCCGACTGCTCATCCCACGACGCAACGTCACACTTCTTGAAAGCCACTGTCGCCGTAGGAAACTCCCTCGCTAGCTCGTTAGCCACTTTTGGGCCAACGTCAGCATTGATGTCCACAATGGCAATTCGATGACCCTGAGACAGAAAGTGTCGAGTTATGGCCAATCCGATTCCGCTCGCCCCGCCTGTTACGATAATCGACTTCCGAGCAGACTCCATGTGGCTTGTTGAGGTTGCAGATATGCTGATGCAGTGAGACAAGCCAAGTCTGGGTAGTGGCAGACGTACCTCTTTATCACCGAGGGCCGCGTAATAAGACCAATAAATCTCACCCCGCACCCGAAGCTGTGCCACCCGTCTGCTATGGGAAAGATTACTGTGATGGTCGAGTTGCACTGCAGCTTCCCCGCATTTGCTTCATGCCGCTGTATATTTGATCCCGTACCTTCTCATATATGAGCGGCAGGCGACGAAGGAGAAGCGGCCGTCTCCTCCAGATTTCCCCTGAGTAGCGATCAACATGGCCGAGATTGAGTACTCGGAAGCAGTCGCCCAAAACGTTTGCGCCAGAGTCATTGTTGTCACCGGAGGAGCGCGAGGAATCGGCGGCGAAACGGTCACCCTGCTCCACCGCCTCGGGGCTCACGTCGTGTTTGGCGATGTATTGGAATCCGCTGGCACAAAGCTGGCTAGCTCTCTCTCAAGCTCTCAGCCAGCGAAACCGAGCGGCGGTAGCGCCCACTTTGTCAAAACAAACGTCTGCTCCTATGCCGACCAACTCGCCCTCTTTGCAGAAGCATTCCGCCGCCACGGCCGTGTCGACGCAGCCGTCACCTGCGCAGGTGTTCTCGACCATCCCGGGTGGTTCGATCCATCCATGTTGACCCTAGACGCTGTCCAAGAGGTGCCACTTCCAACCTTCTCCCGATACCCCTGAATCCAACCTGACTCCTTGTGCCACCAGGAATCCTCCGCCATTACGACGGCCTTAAACACCAACCTCATCTCCGCCGTGCACTTCTCCCGCCTTGCAATCGCCTACATCACCGCCTCCCCTCCCCTGCCAGGGGACTTCATCCCCTCTCTAACGTTTACCGCCTCCATCGCCGGCATCTTCTGGGCCCCATCCATGCCCTGCTGCAAGTTCTGCTTATCCCCAACCTCGCCACCTTTACTAACACCCCCAGATTCAACCTCCAAGCACGGCCTCGTCGGGCTCTCCCGCACATTATCCCACAACCCCATCCCCATCCGTTCCAACTCCATCTGCCCCTCAGCTACAAACACGCAAATTCTCAGCGATTACACGAGAAAAACGTGGACCGGTCATTTGGATCTTCCGATGCAAGAGCCTGCCGACGTGGCAAAGTACATTGTGCAGTGTGTCGCCGACAGCACGCTCAGCGGGAAGACGGTGGTGGTGGCCCGGGGAGAGGCGTGCGACGTAGATGAGCCGCTGGATAGATGCGCTGCGACCTGGATAGGCGAGGAGAATGCAAGAGAGTGGAAGTTGTTGAGGAGCCTGGAGGTGAGTTCATGGCCGACCCTGATGTTGATGCTGCAGTGCGGGTCGGAGCTGACTGGATCCATTAGCCGAGCAAGCCCAAGAGCTGATCATGCGATAGTCTGCCGGGATAGCTGGACGGGTGTTGCTCTTTTTTGCATCGAAAGAGTTACTTTCTTTGTTCAAGTTGGGTCGTCTGCTATTGGCCTCTGAAGCCGACTTTTTACTCCTTCACAAGGCCGCTATGGCGTCTTTGACTGCAAGATGGAAAGAACAAAAGGCCTATGCCGGGCTGTGTGTCGCCACAAAGGCAGCGCCTAGACTTTCTCTGCAATACAGTCTATTGCTCAAAGAGTGCGAAATTCCTCTGCATACAGTACCCGTGAGGCCTTGCTCTCTGGCGGGATCGTATGCATTCGCAGCGCTCTCGTAAACCCTAAAATTGCCCCTCTTTTCGTAAGCAAAGCCCAAAGGGCAAAGGTAAGGACGGTTATCGGTATCACGCATGCCCAGTACAGTACGAACTTGTCGGGCTGATCCCATCCAAGTGACGGTATGGAAAACAAGGCCGCAAGAAACGTCGCGGGGAGAAATGCCATGGTCAAGACGGCAATCGTCTTCATGGAAGAGCCGTCCTGTCTGGTAGCCTCGGTGAGGGCTTTGCTTGCGTTCGCAATTTCAATGTTGATTTTCGAGTCCTCGTGTGTCAGGAAGGCGAATAGCTGCGCCCAAAGCATTAGTGTCTTGATTTCTTGGGGCGGACTGGGTCTGATGAGGTACCACAGAGGACTGGCTCCGGACCCGTGTTTCGACAACCGGACATCGCTCTGTCACGGCTAAGCATTCTTCCCTCAAGATGCGTATCGCTCTAATCATGGAAGCTTCCCGGACCTGGAGATGCTCGCTCTTGCTCTCGCGGCCTCGACCCGCCAGGCGTTCCATGTGGCTGAAGGTGCAGTTCACCGTGCGTAGGTGTACTGGTAATACGGCAACCACGTTGAGATTTGTCCCCAACTTAGCTGTGAGATTCGGAATCGAGTCACGGCCTTCCCTGAACCAGCCTGCACCCCATGTTCCATGTCCTGTGCGCTCCTCAACATCACGAACAACGTTTAGGATGCGGTCCAGCCGTCCTTCCATCCACCGCAGACTGCTGGTAGCCAGAACGAAGGGAACATAGAGGGCTGACTGTGAATCGCTCACGAACGCGCGGAGGTACTTTTCCAAGCCGATGCGGTCCCCAAGAAGCGAATCTGGCGCCATGCCGGTGTCGAGAATGAGGCATTTTGCTGTGGAGTCCCCCGTTGGACCCCAACGGCATGTCCAGACCGCCATTAGTTGCCGAACCTTGAATGCATAGCTGGCGCTGCCGTCGGTGGAGGGAAAACCAGAATGGTGGAATCCATGTGTCTGGGTGCGGATGAAGTGTTCGACCCATGGATCAAGCGACATGCCCCGAAGCACATCGGCAAATTCCCGACTCCCGATGTGCAACGCATTGATGCCGCGTGTGTTGATTCCCACACAGATGAGCTTTAGAGGGTAGGTCCTGGCCGCATCGTCTTGGAAAAAGGTTCGAAGCTCGTGCTGCTCCAGGTTGTGGCGGTGGAAGTGCAGCCCATGTGAGGTTGATTCGATCGTAACTGCGGGTACCTTGATGCCTGGCCAATCTTGGAACTTGAGTGGGAACTCGGACTGGCTCCCAGCTAGTGCTCCCAGTCCTTCCATTGCCGCCGTGGGGATGATGCTATCGGTATTAGGAATACTGGGGAACAAGTGACGAGGCGACGGTTCGGTTTGGCGAGTTGAAAAGGTCCAGTAGGAGCGAGAGTGTTAGGCAGGAGGGGAAAATTGCGCATTTGCCCTCGGGCTCCACATATATTCTAACCAATGGTTTGTTAGGTCACCACAACAGCCTTCTCGACCTTTCAGGCCCTCCTCAGCCAAGCCTCTCCTGGACTTCCATGGATTGTGAAAATGTCGTCACGCTTTCCCAGACTCCGCGTCTGAGGCAGGGTGGACACGTGGAGTGGACTCCGAGTCACCGCTTTATCTTTGTAGCGAAATAGGACTGAACCTCCCACCACGAACATTTGCCAACTTCGGATTGACAGTAATAACAAACGAATTGTATATGGCAGGTATAGGACATATTATCCAAAAATACACAAAACTCATGTTCGCACTGGCGGTCCACTTGAGATTGTGGTCGTCGGCCCTGCAATCCCAATGCAATAGTAATAATTAAGCCAAAGACCACTGCATTCCCCGCTCAAGTTGAGCGCCGGATTCCAGTCGTAAAAATCACTGGTGGCAGTTAGCTCCACGCGTTCTGAGGAGTTCACAATGGCTGGACATACCTCAAGGTGATGCCTGCTGAGTCGGAGATTGCCCAGCAGCCGTCGCCGGTCTGTGCCATGTAGAAACGGCGACATCCCGCAACCATGCCAGCCTAAGAGAGTCAGCGTTGTACTGTCAGAACATTGTTGGATGACATACCTGGATGGGCGTTGGAGTGGTGATTGCTGGTGCGCTGGAGGTTGGCGAGGCGACGCTGGATGGGACGATACTCGAAGCAACGCTGGAAGCGGCGCTGGATGGGGTGATGCTTGACGGCACGGATGAAGACACGGCCGAGCTCGACGGCGCTTCACTCAAGGCCACACAAACGTAAACATCCCGTTCAAGGTCCTCACACGTGTTCGTCGTCAGGGTACCGATCGCGGGATTCATATCCAAGAAATCGCCGAGCTCAATATCGTGGATGTAAGTAATCCTGCTGCATGTGTCTCCCTTGCCGACATACCACCACTTCTCGCAGTTTGACGCGACGCCCGTCTGGGTCGGAGGTGAGACGCTAGTGCTGGTCGGGATATCGGGCACCAGCGGGGTGGTTCTGGTTGTCGGCGTAGACGGGATGCCGATGCAGTACCACTGGTCAGGGCGGATGCTCCTGCAGGTTGCGCCAACGCTTGGATTCCAGGAGATGAACTCAGCCTCTGAAAAGGAGCCAAAGGCATGGGCAATGCCAGCGCAGTTGAGACCTAGGCCGGGCATGAACCAGCGCACGCAGGTGTTGATCTGACCCGACGGCGTGGGTGTGGGCGCAACGTCGGTTGTGGGCGAGGGGTAGTTGAGGATTCCGTTGGGTCCAACAATGCAATAGTAGTAGTTGGCCCACAGCCCTTCGCAGTTGTCTTCCAGCCCCGGATTGAGCTCAAAGAACTGGGCCTCGGTCAACATCTCGCCGTCAACAAAGTTCAGACAAGTGTCATCGGCCTCCGCCTTGGCATACTCCAGACATCCCGCAACGGTGCCGGCGTGTGTGGGCTCGGGCACGTACGACGAGATGGTTGGCCACGTTTGCGAGGTGAATTCGGTGGCCGTCGGGACATCAACCGAGGTGATGTCCGAGGTGGTGAAGTCCATGTCAATGGTGCGTGAAGTCCTGACGCCGACGCACACCCACCAACCGGCGTAGAGGCCACCGCAGTCCTCGCCGAGGGTAGGATTCCATGCCAGGAGCTCCTCTGGCGTGAGACCAGAGAATTGCGCAATCACGTTGGCGCAGTTTTCGCGGGCATCCGGCAGGTACCAGTTGGTGCAAGATGCTGGCTGCCCAGATTGAGTGCGCGTGGGCGGGAACGTTGTCTCGATGGGAATGGTGGTAATGGGATACTCGGTGATGGGATGCAGGGGCGAATATGGCGGGGTGCTGATGCTGCTTGCAGAGCTGATGACTGACGATGGCACAGAAGAGGAGGCCGATGCCGCGCTCGAGAGTGGAGGCGCAGAGCTGCTTGCAGACGAGATGATGCTGCTCGCCGGAATAGAGCTCCTGGCCGAGGACGCCGCCCCGACGCCGACGCAGTAGGCAGACCCGAGCCAGAAGTTGGTCGCACAGTCGTCCTCAATGTCTGGATTCCACTCGTAGAACTGAGCGAGAGTGATTCCATAGAGGGCAGAAATTGAGATGCAGCCGTCCCCCGACACGACCGTGTGGAAGGCATTGCAGTTTGCCGCCATGTTGGGGAACGTGGGACCCGTGGGCGAGGAATCCTGAGCTCGTGCCGAAAGCGACACTACGGCCGCGATGGCGAGCTTGAGCCATGTCGTCGACGACATCTCGAGTTTGATGATCCGGAAAGATGGAAAGAGCGACACGGTCAACAAACCCAAACGACCAACTCACCCGAGGAAAGGTGTCGGGTCGCAGGTGAAGGAATGTGCGAACTCAGGGACGAGTCCAGCTGATGGCTCGACCCAAACACAATCTCGAGAGGGCCAGGCCTCGGTGCCTTTTCGCAGCGGTTGTCGCGGTGGTCCTTTTGCACATCGCCCAGTTATCGCAATAAGCTTGGCAGACGTCTAACGTACTAGCTCAAGGACCGTGGTCCAATATGTCCTGCCCCACCGCGACTGAAGCGACAAATTTCGACTGGAGTCAAGTCCCACAACAACCCAGAAGGCCGCACCGGATGGGTGACTTCTTTGTCACATCCGCACTACCAACACCATGGTCTCCTTCGGCTACAACAGCCCACCTGTCTGACCACTGGTGCTTTGCTCTATTTTTCGGCTGCCATTTCTTCTCCTAGCCTCGGGCGGCCGTCGCGCGGGCGTATCCCTGACGCACGACCTCTCGCCCTGACAGTAGCGTCATGATATTGCTAATAGACCAGTTGCCAAGGCAAGCGATGGCCACCGTTTTCACGCCAGGAACCGCGGGCCGAGGCCAAGGCCACCAGGTCCCGGGAAAAGGGAATGCCGCCTCTGCCGGGATCGGCGAAGCGATCAAGCTGTGGGGTCTCTTTCTGTTTCCCATCCCACCTCACTAAACATAATGCCAATCTCGCAGTATCCGGGATGCCAAAAATATCGCCCGAGTTTTCCCTCGCGCCAAGCGCAGCTGACGTTTCGGTTGCGCCCCTCAGGCTCGATTCACGCGAAAGATTCACCGTACGGAAACGTATCGCGCAGTACCATACGCTGGTGGGGAAACGCCAAGCTAACCCCTGTTGTTGATGCCCCTGAGCCGCCGACATGACGACCAACGGGGTTCACGTCGGGCCAGCCATCTTCGTCCTCATTCTGTCGCTCTTTTGACTTGTCTTGTTCCCTTGCTGCTCGTCTGTCCAAGATACACCACAGCCACCGGCAGGATGACGGCCCAGATCTCCCTCCGCAGGCTCGTGCGAGCAGCAGCACCATTGCTGGCCATGCTTGCGTCGCTTGTCTCGGCCCAGGAAGACTACAGCTGCAGCGCAACGAAGGAGTGCGAAATAGGTTGCTGCGGTGCTGTGTAAGTGCCATCTTTCTTCATTTCTCGATCCCCGCTGACCAACTCGCCAGTGACCCCATCACCGGCATCGGTGTGTGTGGTTTGGGTCCTGACTTTTGCGGTGACGGGTGCATCTCGACCTGTCACTACAAGTCCGAGTGCGACCCCGGCTGGGGCCTTGAGTGGTCCAACGCAACCAACTGCCCCCTCAACGTGTGCTGCAGCACCTTCGGCTTCTGCGGCGTTACTCCCTCATTCTGCGGCGACAACGTCGTCCCGCAGCCATCATGTCCAGAAGGCAAGAGCGCCGACAAGATGACCATTGGCTACTACGAAGGCTGGAATCTGCACGTTCGGCCGTGCGGCCACATGACCCCGGAGGAGATCCCGCTGGGCTGGTACACGCACATCAACTTCGCCTTCGCCTTGATCAACCCAGTCACCTTCCACATTGAGGGCATGGATTCACAAACCGAGCTGCTGTACGACCGCGTGACAGCCATCAAGAAGCGCCAGCCAGGCATCGAGGTTTGGATCGCCATCGGTGGATGGGCCATGAATGATCCCGGCCCCCACAGAACCACCTTCTCAGACCTCGCCGCGTCAGAGGCCGCCCAGGATGCTTTCTTCGAGTCCCTTATTACTTTTATGAAAAGGCACAACTTCGACGGCGTCGATCTTGACTGGGAGTACCCCGTTGCTGAGGACCGCGGCGGTCGACCGGAGGACTACGAGAACTACGTCACCCTGCTGCGCCGTCTGCGTGAGCGTCTCAACAAGACCGGTCGCCACTACGGCGTCACTCTCACACTCCCCGCATCATACTGGTATCTCCGGGGATTCGACTTGCAAGGCATGGAGCCTTATCTCGATTGGTTTAATATCATGACATACGACATCCACGGTGTCTGGGACAGCACCGTCAAGGCTATTGGTCCGTATGCTTTTGCGCACACCAACCTCACGGAAATCGAAATGGCCATGGATTTGCTCTGGCGCAACCAGATTCATCCGGGTCGCATCGTCCTCGGCTTGGGCTTTTACGGACGCAGCTTCACCATGAAGGACCCCGGGTGTATGGCAGCTGGGTGTGAATTTACTGATGGAGCTGTGGGTGGCGCCTGTACTGGCACCCCCGGCGTTCTCTCCGCCGCCGAGATTGTCGAGATTATCGACAGCGGTACTGCTACGGTCACTCACGATGAGGTGGCGGCCGTCAAGATTGTGACGTGGGACACGAACCAATGGGTTTCGTTTGATGATGCGGAAACGCTAAAAACCAAGTTGGACTATGCGAACCTGCGGTGCCTCGCTGGCACCATGGTCTGGGCCATCGATTTGGATGACGGGACGCTGCTGGAGGCGTTGGCCGAGAATCTCACCCGCGAGAAGGCAGAGGTGCTGAATGCCACGGCCGAGTACACGGTGGCGTGCTCAGGGGAGAAATACAGGATTGGCGCATTGGGGGAGCTGGAGTACTACACGGCGACGCCGTGATAACTGTAGACTACCTAGGTAGTCAATGTAATAGGACAGGGAGACGAAGAAATAGGTTGGAAATGTACCGATGATATGGCTCCTGACTTTTTGACATTGTGCCTCATGAGTCTGTCGCCAATACGGTCCACGAGTTTGGGATTAACCCTTTCCGGGAAACAGCATCACGCCCCGACATATTGTCTTGATGAGTCGAAGTTGGCGCAAGATACTCAAGGCAAAGAGGGTCAGGAATCGCAAGGATGTTGATGCTCAAGTATACAAGATGTATTGGATGAATAGCCAACGGAATATCCTAGATGAATAGTACACACTAGCTGACATGCATCCTAAGGGGCCGGCGGGTCGCAGTTGTTGTTCTTGTTCACGCTGCGAAATGCCGAGTAGAACGCAGAAGCCTTGTCACCAAACCACAGCTTAAACTTCTCTCCTGCGCCAGATTCCTTGACTCCGTACAATCGCTTCACGCCGTCGATATCGTCAATCGACGGCACCAAGTTGTGTTTGATCTCGCCGCCGTCCCACCTCTTAAACACAATATTGCGTTTTGTGTTTCCGGGTTCCAGCCTCCCGTTCATCCTGCTGGGATAAATCATGATGGACTTGTAATCTGGCTCTGTGCGCTTGGGGTTCTTTAACGTAAAGTCGAACTCGGGCAAGAAGGCGGACGCGCTGAAGCCAGTGAAGCTCTTGCGCGCATAATCGATGTCGCGGCAGGCCTGCCTGAGCCTCAGACGAGCCTCGGCTTCGAGGTACTTGGTGCCCTTGAGTCGCCTCTCGTCCTCTTCAAACAGCGTCTTGAACTCCTCGTAGTCGTGCAGCTCTGAGCAGTCGAACGTGGTCTCATCGAATGCGGGCTCCGCATCATTGGTGATCTCGCCTCCAAAATGTTCGAGGCGCCACCAGTCCGGGTTCTGCTGCTCGTGGTACAAGCCCAGCACATGACCAATCTCGTGGGCGAAGAATGCCTTCCACAAGTTCCCGTCTCGTTGGCCGCCAATCGAAAGCGTCATGCGGCTGCCCAGCTCAAACCAACTCCGCTCCGCGACCGTGCTTGGGGTCGTCACCTGGGCCACCTTGCCAACCGATGAGTCCATGATCCTGCCCTCGGGATCGTAGCGGATGAGTAGAAACTCGTGCCGATGCTTCTTGTTGGCCTCGCTCTCCTTGCAATACTCGTCGTCGTCCACCACGTCGAATTTGAACATGTTCTTGTCCCAGTTGAGGCCACGAGAGCGCCAGAGCTCCATCGCCTCTTCGACAAGAGGCCTGAGGATCTCTTCCGTCGTGCGATCGTACCCGTTGATGGGGTGTTCTACGCGCTCATAGCAAGTCTTGATGATGCCGTTGGGCCTAGAAAGTGCTGTTAGAAGACAAAGCGTAATAGATATGGTCTTTATGGCACTCACCAGAGTTCGACGGCCCTGTCCCTGGAGACGTCCATGACGAGGTACCGCTTATGAAGCCCATGGTGGGCCTCATGACCAGTCGTGGTGTTGACGGCGACAAAGTCCAAGGCTCCAGAGACGGGGTCCCGCTGCACCTCGAGCTGGCCATCAGCGATGCCGCGGGCCGTCGTAAGGCGGGGCTCGAAGATGCGGCTGCCGGCCTGGACGCCCGAGCTCGAGGCGATCAGCAGCGCGCCAACGAGCCTGGCGATCCCCTGCAGGGAGACCATTGTAGTAAAAATAAAACAAAAAGAGCGACAGAAAGAGCGACAAGGAGCGACTGGTTCAAAGGAGTGACAGATGCGCCGTGAAGGCGGGACAAAGAATGAAGGCTCGCAAGATCGAAAGCCCACGGCGCGGGATGCCTTCGAGGGGACATTCCTCCCAGCAAGCGGGGGCTGAAAAGTTGCACGGCCGTACGGAATGAACGCATTTGATACAGCTGTCAATACCGACCCACAAGGCCTTGGGTCGTGCTGACCAGTGACTAGCGCGCCCTATTTTCAGCGCCGTCCCACCCGGCCCGCTGCTCTCCCACGCACCACCACGCGAAGCATCAAGACTATTGAAGCAGTCCTGTCATTTCAACCTCGCTCACCTGAGACTCGAGCTAGAGGCAATTTCACAACCCCTACTAGACACGCCCGACCGCGCTGGACCGTCATGAGATGCGACGTCGAAGCGATGCACATTGACAGGACGCTAGGCGCGGGGCCCGCGGTAACCGCAAACATCGCCTCGAGATCCCGGGTCCCAAGACGACATGCCGATGGCGGCTAGGGCGCAACATCAGAAACCAGGTTCAAAGCTGTTCCTCGGTCGCCCACACAGTCCAGGTCATGGCCTCTCTCTTGCGCCCCGAGTTTCTCCCACTGCCCACCATTCTCTCTTGAGGCATCCGTCGGTGCCTCTGCCGCTCCTTTTGGCTTCACTTCTCACTGGGCCCCATCGCCACCTCGATGGGTATCATTAATCTTTTTGCCGCCGCAGCGGCTTGCCTGTCGGCCGTCCAGGCCGCGGTGCTCCCTCCGGCGCAGCTCAAGCAGATCCTCGAAAGCAGACAGCCCAGCGTCAACGCGCGGAACTTTGAATGGGTCACCAAGTGGGCGGCCGTCGGAGACAGCTATACGGCCGGCATTGGCGCGGGAAACACCGACTATCACGGCATCAAGCAGACGTGGAACGAAGCCGGCTGCTCCCGCTACGATCAGGCGTACCCGCGCCAGATTGGCGATTACTTTGGCCTCCCCAAGCTCAACTTCCAGGCGTGCTCGGGCGCTGTCTCGTCTGAGATCTATGCCCAGATCAACGCGCTGCCCACCGGCAATGATCTGGTCCTGCTGACGGTGGGAGGCAATGACCTCTGCTTGTCGGAGCTGATCGCCAAGTGCGTGCTCACGTCCTTCCGGTCCAACAGCGAGGCCACGTGCGAGGCCGCGCTGACCAAGGCTGCCGACAACCTCGCCAACTTTGTTGAGGACAACATCCGCGAGGTGCTCTGGGCGCTCAACTCCAAGATGGCGACCAACGGCATCGTCATCCTGAGCGGCTACGCACGCTTTTTCGCCACCAAGAGCGAAAAGTGCGCCACCGACGAGAGCTTCGGCGTTGGCCCCTGGGCCCAGCCGCTCAACACGCTGCCGCTCACCATCGCGCGCCGCAATAACTACAATGCTTTGGCCACGGGTCTGAATGAGGTTCTCGAGCGCGTGGTGGACGACATCAAGGACGATGTCGACTACCATCTCGGCTTCTCCAACTGGGACCCGTGGGTCGACGAGGGTGTTGACGGGCAGATGTGCTCCGAGAAGTCAACGGGTCAGTACCCGGACCCCAACCAGCCGGACCTGCTCTTCTTCAAGCCCGACTCTCGCAAGACCTTCTGGCGCTCGTGGGTCCCCCTTGCGTTGCGCCGCCGCAGCCTCGACAACAGCACGGAACCGGGGGAAGAGACGGAGGAAGAGCTGCCAGTCATGGCCGCCCCGGACCCCGTCTACGAGCTCCGCTCCCGCGTTCCCGGCCTGACTGAAGAGCAGGCGGAACGGCTTATCGCCGATGACGCCATTGCCCGTCGGAAGAATATCACCCCGGAGGTCGACCAGTACGGAGTGGACAAGTCGATCTATCGAACGCGTCTGTGGCAGTCGGTTAACCCGCGCGCCGCAGCCCTGCACCGTCTCGACCCCCGCAACACACCCACGCCCCCGAGCTGCGACCCGCCGGGATTCTGGTTTCCAGAGTTCCTCGAGGAATATGTAGATCCGCTGCACCGTCTCTTCCACCCCAACATCCAGGGCCACCACGCCATCGCGTCCTTCGCCGTGGCCAAAATCATTGACATACGTCGCGGGATCCTCGGGCAGGGCTCAGAACTGTGCGAGGTCACCGCGGACTTCAAGTGCTACCGGGACGAGGGCCGCCGCGGGTACGCCACCGTCGACGTGATGGACAAGAACTACAAGACCTTCTGCCGCGAGCTCAGGCTGGGCAACAGTCTGATCCACAGGCGCATCTTCAACACCGGGACGCCCGAGGAGAACGAGTTCACCATCACGCGCAAGACCGTCACTTCCATCGACGAGGCAACGTGCCTCGAGTCCTTCAGACGCATCATCCATGGCTGCGCGCCAGGGCTCAGCAACCCAATGAATCACAAGTTTGGCGGCATCTGGAAGAGAGGGGACGTCACCTACGAGGCCAACGTCAAAAAGGTCACTCGTCCCTGGCCTGTCCTGGCTGCACCTCGAGGGACATGCAGAGCGGAGAGCCGTTTCCATGGCGGAAGCTATTTTGAGTTCAAGGGTGCCGGTTGGGCCACGTGGGATCACGGGCAAGAGTCGCTGCTCCCAGCGCTAGAAAGGTGTTTGAAGGGCGGTCGCGTAATGAGCTGGGATTTTGAGTACTTTGACGAGCCTGACAAGGACGGTTATGAGTGGAAGGTTGTTTTCAACGTGTATGCGCGCATGCAGCATCTGGAGATGTGTGGCACTGAGAAGGAATTGGCTGCTGCGGCTGGAGGATTTACAGATACGTGCTCGGGGCTGACCAAGAAATGGGCATAGCCGGTGCTAGCATGTTGTATGAGAGTAGTTGTTTTGTTTGATCCAGGATATCAAGTCGTCTTGGACCTAGTTTGTTTCACGTGAAAACTTTGGAGACAAGTTGTTGTTGTTGTGAAGCCACACTTCACTTGAGCCGTCTCCCTGATGATTACGCTGTATTTGAGCGAGCCTATTACGATCAGCAAAGCAAAGACGACGCAAAGCTCCTTCACGCCTCCGCAAGTTGCAATTCCTCCTTCTCTTTCGGCAACTTCTTGACCGTCGCATTGTAGACCGCCAAGGCCGCCCTCCACACATTGTCCTCCTCCCTCCACTCCAAGCCGCGCATTGTCGGTAGCAGCGCCGCCGAGAATTCGTCGCTGGCCTCGCGGGGGATCAGGTTCGGCAGGTGATCGATACTCACCACCGTCAACTGCGGTCCGTCGCCTTTCACAGACACCGGGATGGTCGGGTCGAGGAAGCTGCTGTACTGGGAGTACACTGGCAAGGGATTGTTGGGGTTATTCGGGTCCAGACTGACATCCGAGATAACTCGGAGCCGTCGGCCTGGCGCGGAAAGTGAGCTCGGCGTGACGAATGGGGGAATGCGTTCCTTTCCGAGGTAGATGCAGTTGACGAGGATATCATGGGTGTTGAGTTCCGGGAACGGTCCGGCCCGTGATGTCTCTTTCCTAGTCCATATGGTGATCTCTTCCGGGCCAAGTCCGACGTCTCGAAGGAGAGCTATAGCCCCCTTTCCGCAGCGGCCTTGTCCGCCGATAATGATGACGCGGGTTTTGGAGGTGCTGACTTTCCGTGCCTTGATCAGGGCTGTGGTAACGTCTTTCCGGAGCTCCTCGGATGAATCGTACAGTGACAATGCGTCAAGACGGGTTCCAGGGTGTAGCAGCTGGTGGGACCAGGCCATGACAGCGATGGCGGCGCCGGCATAGCCAGCCCAGTACCCAAAGGCGGCTACCCTGCGGCCGTGGTTGTCGCAGAGAAACTCGAGGTCGTAGAGCTTTCCTCCGCCGTCGTGGTATCGGCGGATACAATCAGCCCAGCCGTCCTGCTGTTTGAAGCAGTGGCCGAAGTGGACGTGGGTATGAGGCAAGAGACTCCCGTTATCAGGAAGCTCTTTCAAGCCGATGATGAGATGGTCGCTTGGGGCATCTGGCCAGGAGCCTTCTGGGGCGAGCTCGGCTCCCACGGCCTCATACTCCTCGTCCTCGTAGATCCTAGCGGGGCTGCGCTCAACGTGGACATGGTAGCCGCAGCTTACGAGCTCTTTGACTGAAGTTGGAGACACTGGAACGTGTTGGCCTAGTTTGGTATGAAGGGATGAAGCATGAACTTACAGCACGTCCGTCGCTCAAGGGGCTTTGTCTCGGCGCGGAGATGAATGACGGTTTGAATGTCCTTTGTGATCATCTTGTGGGTGTGCGGGAGAGTTTCCTAAAGCTTCTTCGCATTGGATGATGAGGATCCGGCAGTATGAGAGAACGGTGAAAAGGGGACATGGCGGAAGGGTGTTGGACGGGAAAAGGATACGCTTGATATATAGAGTGAGTTTGTTGCTCCTTCCAGACAAGCTCCATAAGCTCTAATGCCCCCACGGAGAGTTTGCCAAGTGCTGCGCGATCGGAGCATCGTGCCACCGGTGCCACGAGGCAATTCCCTGCCTTGTTCGCGTTGTCGGAATGACAGCAGCGATGGCGGTCGCACCACCTTTGGAAGCCCCGACGAATCGAACTTTGTTTGTCGCGCTTGCGGCGGCAGCGGATTTTATTTTCTCTCGCCCGATCAGAAGATGAATCGGTGCGGTGTCGACAAGGTGTTGATTCGGTCGAGGCGGGAAAGAACGAGGATGCTTCGAGTTTGAGTTCGGCCCCGATGGACAGAGTACTCAAACGTCGACACAAAAACTTCGTTCCCAGACCTCAATTCAACGCGACTACGACGATCCGCTCCACATTCATCTGATTGATCAATGTCTGGGAGTTGGGTCCGCGCTGCTTCCTTCTTCAACCACTGCCTTGGCCGTAGGTAGATTGGGTGACTTTGGTCTTTTTATTTTGACCGTATATTTATTCGCAACTTGCCAGTAACGCCAGTTTCACTACCCATTCTCACGAACTAAACTGACAAGATGATAGCCAAAATTTCGTATTCCTTGACGCCGACGCTTATTTACCGCAGCCATTACACACGCCTCCATTGTGGAAACACGCAGAGAACCCGACCCCCACGATGCATTCATGCTGTACCACCCCCACATTCGTGTATCCTCTCATGTCTCGCCCTCCGGAATCTGATTCCGATCCCCCACGCTCGTACGACTCAGTACGTGTTATAGTAACCTGCCGACCGGGACCGGCTCCTCCTCTGTGATCTCGACCGTCGCGGGTCGTCCCCGTAGACGTATGCAGCAGCTGGTTGCGTCGGAACCTTCTCAATCACGACAGGCCTTGGCGTCCCAGATCGGCGTCGATGATGGTGGTGCGAGTGACGGGACCGTTCTCGGGAGTGGTGATGGCGATGGCGTGGCTGGTCGTCGTACCAACCCTGGCGGTCCGAGTCTGGCGCGCGGGAGGAGCCGTTGCTCAGCGATCGAATAGCCCAGACGATCAAAAGGATAGCGACTACGACACCGATAACAATGCCGGCGATGGCGCCCGCATCGAGACCACCTCCGCTGCTGCCTCCACCATCGTTATTCGTGTTTATAACTGTGGTTGTTGGGCTCGGGGCGACCGTTACGGTTACAGTTGGCGGGGCGTCCTGTCGTGGGAGAAGCAGCGGAAGCGGGAGAGTTTTTGTTGGTGCCATGGTTGAGCCTCTGGGGTTGTGGGATACAGTCCAGTGGCGAGGTAGTACGGCTATTCGGCGCGACAACTGTCGATCGCAGTGCTTCGAGGATTCTCTGTGGCCAAACGCAGCTTGAACTGGGGGCGGTTGTGATATCACGCAGAGGAAGAAAAACTACGACGATGGGAAAGGCACCTCGAATACATTGCGACTTTGCGACTCATATCCAGCCCGGGCAAGGCTCCAGCCACATTTTCGCGGAGGCGGGGCTCCATGACAAGCTCTGCCTACTTTCGCTGTTTCAGTGTTGATCTTGTCGTGGGCGTCGTCGATGACGTTGACGAGTGTGGTTCCAAGGTGTGCCATTGGACGATATGCAGCTGAGGATCCTCATCATGCATGTTACGCATCTTGGCGCTCCCGAAATACTACCCCGTTGGATACCCCGCGAGTGGAGCGAACCTCATCTGGAAATTCACTCTACGAATGACGCAGAAATTCAATCGAAAGGAGCTAGGGAGGAAATGCGGTTAATTCCCATGGCAGGTTGTCCTTTTGTTCGGGGCTCGAGCTGACTGGGGAGAGCGTATTCGAGAGTTGCCAGTTCCCGGGTCCTCAGCACGCTAAGAAAACAGGCTTATAGAAGGGATCTCATTCGAACGTCGTTGGCGAATCATGGGTGGTTGAGCTTGCGTTGATCATTTAATCTCGCACTGGTGCTTGAGAGTGTCCGGAGGGAATGTTGCGGCATGAGAAGGGGGGCCAGTCAGATTTAAATTTCGAGACAGTCGGAATGGCCGGCAAATGATAGACAGTCCCGGACACTGTGGGTAGTACAGGGTCGTGCAGGTGACATACTTATGAGGCTCAATGACTGCCTCCGAGTCCAAGATCGACGCAGGCCGGTGCAGACCGGCACTCCCGGGCAACAGTGGGCGGCCATTGGCACACTCTGTGACGGCGGTGGGTGGCGATAGCTCGGTGAGTGAAGCGTGACGCAAGGCCAAGACCGAGAAACACGCAACCGGCTCCGAAATGTGTTCGAATTCAGGAATCGAGAAAGCAAAGTGAGATATAACAACAATCAGGGGGCGTCGCTAGGGTCGAGGTCTTGGGTTTTTCTTCTCCACAAGCAACTGCAAGCACCACAAACATTCATCAAGCTTCCGAAACATTGATCAGCACGCCCAGAAACCCGCTAGAATAACCAAGCCGCCGAGGATGACCGATCACCACCGCGGCCGCTCCCGTCGCGGCTACTACGATGATGACGACTACTACGAAGAGAAACCCAGACACCGCTCACTCGGCCGACAGGCCCTCGACAAGCTTGAAGATGCCATGGGTGGCCTCGCCCTCGAGAAACTTGGTAGCCACAGCAAGGGTCACAGCAATGCTCTAGTGCCCTACGACGACCGCCATCATCACCACCACCGCCACTCATCCTCCCGGAGGCATCACGATCGTGATTCCCACTGGGATCGCGACCATCACCATCACCACCGGGCGTACCACAGCGTGTCTCCCGTCCGTCATCATCATCGCAGCCACCGCAGCCACCATCACCGCCATCACAACGACCGAGACCACGACCGCCGCGGTCGCCGTGAAAGCCGGCATTCCCACAGCTCCTCCTCCCGCAGCAGAAGCCGCTGGGACAGAGGAGTCACGGCTGCAGTCGACGCCGCCGCTCTAGAAGCGTTCCGGCTTCGCAAAGAGCCCGGGCCATGGAAGGGGAAGAAAGGGTCTCGGATCGCAACGGCGGCAATCAGCGCCGGGGTCATCGGCGCCGCGACGGAGCACCACCATGATAAGCACCATGGCGATCACGGGCATGACTTCGACCTTGGCAGAAAAGGGGCATTGGGGTCGGCCCTTGGGGGTTTGGTGGTTAATCGATTGGTGAATGGGCCGAGGAGCGAGGTGAGGAGATAGATATGATTTTATGAGTTACGAATTTCATTTGGATATGTACATGTAGCGTGGGATATAGCATGGGATACAATAGCATTGTGGTGGGTAGTGCATGAGATGGACGCGTTCAACAGACAGAGATAGACTCCATCATTACGATTCGATAAGCATCAAAACACCCCATACCAGAAGCTGTCCACTATCTTCACTATCTCCATCTTGGCTATCCGGTGTAATCAGCTTTAGCGCGACTGTCGTTGAAATTGGGTCAAAATAGCATGAAACGGCTTCTGACGGAAATGCTGGGCAGTGGCAAAGCCATGTCGTCATTCTCCACACTTCTTCGCCCGGCTGTGAAAGACGCGAACAGGTGACCCTTTTTCTCCAACTCCAAGAAGTGTCCGCGAGCTTTGTATGGAAGTGCGGCCTGAAGCCGGGGATATCCCAAATGACGTCGCATGAGGTCATCCCGGGCGAACCCCGAAAGCCGCTTGTTTTCGTCTCGACTTCCCACCCGCGCAATGATCGACCTGCCATGAGGTCCCTGCAGTGCCTTACGCATGCGAAAGAGTTGCATCCTTTGATGGATATATAATCCTGATCTCACCCTTCCCACGATGCCAAGCATTAATCCTACACAATCATCTCGAACTCAAACCAGACCAATTCAACCCAACTCAAAACAATCATCAACACAAACACAACAAACATGTCTCACTACCCCAACGAGCGCGGCCTCCGCCACAACCAGGGCTCCGGCACCTTTGGCGAATCCCCCGCCTCGGGGCCCGCGCCCACCACGGCAGGCCACCACAAGCACGACATCCTCAACAAGCTCGACCCCCGCGTCGACAGCACCCAGGACCGCCGCCCCGCCGAGTCCATGCTCAACCCCACCGGCGGCGCTGGTGGTAACAACAACATCCCCGCCGGCACCTACGGACCTCACAACTCCCGCATCGCCAACGCCCTCGATCCCCGCGTCGACTCTGACCTCGACGGACGCGCCCAGCGCGGCGGCGGCATGCCTGGATCCGGAACCACTCCCGGCATGGGAATGGGAACTGGCATGACCGGAGCAGCAGCCGCCGGCTCAGCCGGCTACGGCGCCGGAAACGCCCACGTCGGTGCCCCAGAGGGTACCTACGGCCCGCATAACTCCCGCATGGCCAACGCTTTGGATCCCCGCGTGGATTCCGACCGTGACGGACGCGGCGGGAATGGCATGATGGGTCAGAGTGGTGGGATGATGGGCGGTCAAACTCATACCGGATCGGGGTATCCCCATAGCGGGATGACCCAGACGCAGCAGGGGGAGTACGGCTCCGGGGGAGCGTACGGACAGCCTACTGTTGGTGGGCAGCAAGCAGGATACGGCGGGTCGGGCGGCGCGGGACCGCACAAGTCGGGGTTGATGAATAAGTTGGATCCGAGGGTGGATAGCAAGACTGGGACTGTCAAGGAGTCGAAGCAGTTTTCGGAGCGGAGGGGGATCTGAGGGAGATGAAGATGGGTTTCTTTTGTGTCAGGGGTAGCACTGTATGACTTGGAACTTGAGCGGATTTGATACCCAGATTGAACAATCAATGTCACGATTTCACCTGCTTCCATCATGACTTAGCTTGCGTCCATTTGGTGAAGTTTACGTCTCGGGCATTTCGCATTCCCGGCCTTGGCGGTGCGGGATATGTGCTCTGACATGCGAGCGGTGGACCCGGCTGGGGGCATATAGCTACGGTCAGATGACACCCTTTTAACAGCCTTAGTATCACTTGTGGTACTTTGGCACAGTGGTACTGGCGGTGGACCGTATGGAAGGTTGAGGGCACTCCCGTCCGTGGTCGAGGCCATTGACAGCCGCCAGTTCGAGCCACATTTTTGCACATTTTCTTTTCCTTCTTAAAATTGTATATTTCAAACTTATTCAACCGCGTCTGCTTAATCCCGAGAAATGGATATCCTTTCTGTCGTGGCCACAACCAGCACCTACGGCACTTCCATCCCGACCGAGGCCCTAGATGTAACCGACTGGCGGCGTTCTTGACGTAGAAACTGACCGTGCTCATCTTGCTTGGCTCACAGCTTGTCATGATTTGGAACACACTGCACGCAGACATCACCCACGACACGCACATCTCGGACTCAGCGCAGTACGGCTACCTAATCATCAATTCAGAGAGGTATCATCCTCCATACTACCTGCCAGCCCAAAGAAAGACATCCCCAACTCCGTCAATCCCAGATACACGGTCCGTAACTCGTAAATCCACCGACATGGCATCCGAAGATAGGAAACCTATAGACAATCCTTCGTAATGAAGTCCTAATACTCCTTCACAACATCATCCCTGCCGAGCTTGTACCTTCCACTGTCCCGGGTGCTCAAACGCCCAGGCGTGCGCGCACCGCCGAGATTGAAATCGCCAGCAATGCTCTCCCGGGTAGGCTTCTTCAACCGGGCACGGTCAACCATGTTGACCTCGTGGGGAAGCGCCACAATGACATTCTTGTCGGAGCCAAACTTGAAGTCGTCGGCCTTGACATCGTCCGTGTACCGCTTGATCATGTACGGCGCTTTCTTGCCGCCGAGCACCTTCTTCAAGCTCCACTCGACAATATAGGGGCCGGTGGCCGTGATGATGCTGGACTCATCGCTGCCCTCGCCGGTGTTGAACTTGGCAGGCGTGAAGTTAACACCCTTGCCAGTTTCGTAGGCGAACTGCGCGACGTGCTCCGGTGTCAGCGCGAGACGGCGAGGCTGGGGCTTCTGGTCGGCAGCAAACGACTTTTCGAAACCGAGCTTGCCCTCGTTCTTGCCCGACTTTTGCAGAGCGTCGACGAGGAGCAAGTAGGTCTTGCAGGTTGCGAGCACCCAGCGGCCATCCGCAGACACGTCGAGACCAATGATGGCCTCTCCGAGGGCGGGAATGTGTGTCTTGGCGTTGATGCCGAGGCGGTCAAAGAGCCGGACATCGCCCTTGTTTGATGCGACTGCAATGTGGCCCTTTGCGGTGGTGGCAATAGCCGAGAAGTCGTTCTTGCTGGCGTACTGCTTCAGCTGCGCGTCGACAAGCTTGCTGCCAGACAGACGCGGGTCAACGCGGTACAAGGCGTTGTGACTAACACCAAGGAACGTCGGCTCGTGTGTCATCTGGGCAAACTTGTTCTCTGGCGCAAACGTGACGACAGGAATGTCCTCGTGCACCTTCCACTCGTCGACCACCTTGCCGTACTCGAGATCCATGCGATACAGCCGGTTGGGGTCGTTGTCCTTTTGCAGGATCATGTTGCGATCCTCATTGTGAAGCATGACCTTCTTGGGCGAGAACAGCTTTCCGTCGGGCGTTTGGACCTTTGAGATGTTTGTGCTGAACTCGAGGTGGTTGTTGGGTGTGTGCTTGAAGACGCCGATCTTGGAGCCGCGGACGACGAAGGAGCGGTCGTGTTTGTAACCGACAGCAAGCTGCTTGTTGACGTCGGTATCCTTTGGCTTGGCGTCGACATCGTCCTCATCCTCGTCGCTGTCATAATGTTCGCTCGCAGGACCGTCATCCTCTTCTTCAGGCTCCTCCTCTTCTTCTTCCTCCTCCTCTTCGGGCACGTCTTCCATGGTGAGATCGTTGAAGGCATCGGCGACGTAGTCTCGCTCCTTGTCCTTGATCTTGGACCACTTCATCTCGTTCAGCTGCTCCCAGAGAGCCTGGAGGAAGCCTTCCTGGAAGCGCTCGAGGGTCGCTTGGTCCTTGAACCGAAGCAGCCACGAGTATGCCGAACCATCCTCGGCGAACTGGTTGAAGATGAACGACAGGAACTCAAAGTTGAAGACGGGGTTGATGTCGGCAGTAACGGCCACACCCAGCCAATCTCGGTCCCCGCTACCAACCTGCAGCCAGTACTGCCAGTTCCCGGTCTCTGTCACGGTCGCAGTGACAGATGCATCCTGCAGCACGAATGCGCCGGATGGAAAGTCAAAGAAGTGGAGTTCTGCAACTTCAGCTGTCAAAATCTCGCGCGCTTCAGGATGCGATGTAGGCGTCGGGGGTTTGTTGCTGCGCTCCTTCTTGACGGGGGTCTCGTCCAAGGCAAACGCCTTGCCCTTCTTGGGGGCTGGGCTTGCGAGCCGGTTCGGAGACATCGAGTCTGGCGAGCCGAGCGATCGGGTCAGCGTGGGGCTGTGGATCGGGCTGGCCTGCGGAATCGGCTGGTCGACAAAGTCGAACTGCGCGAGGTCCTCGTCGGACGCGGTAGTGTATGGCTTTCGGTATTTTCGCTCGTACTGACACTGGCGGGCGACGAGCTCGAACTGGTCGACCTGCGCCTTTGTGACGGTGTTGTCGCAGACGAACTCGTAAACGTCTCCGGCGTCGCCGCTGAGATCTCTCCAGGCTAGAACCCTCCCGCTGCTCTCTCGGCTCTCGACGCGGAAATGAAGGGCTTCGTCGAGGAGAAAAGTCTTTTCGTCGCGCTCGACCGCCAAGGATTCTGCGTCTCCGTCAATGTCTTCGCCCTCCTCCTCGGCGAGCAACTCGGCTTCGCCTTCCTCGTACACGCGTTGTACGACGAGCTGGTACTGAAAATCTTGTGCGGTGCGCCGAATCCGTACCGAGGAGTCTTTGAAGATGAGTTCCGAGTATCCTTTTGGCGAGAGCGGTCGGACGAGGAAGAGTTGGCCTTGTGGCAGCTCGATCATAGACTCCTGATTGCTGGAGCCGAAAAGCAGTTTGCCCACTGCAAAAGTTAGCGAATGTGCAATGGGATTCTTGAAAAGAAAATGGAAAAGTCGTGGCGATGCGACGGCGCCGTCTTGCGATCGCTGGTGCTGTGGATTGGGCTCTCGGCGGGGGTTTGGGGTGGGGTACTGACCATTCCTGAGCACGAACATGGTGACAACTGCAGTTCCCAACTGCGGCTAATGTCGCGATCGGTGAGGGGGCGCTATACTCAAGAAATAGTTGGGAGGAAGGAATGAAGTTATATAAGTAGTTGGGATGTTGATGCACTTTGTCAGAAGGACCGCGGGCGACGACGCGCCGTTCAGCTGGCGTGCAGGCAGATCTTGATGAAGAGCCGGGAGGAAACTGCGTCATAACAAAGGAACACAAAAACTCGGGCCAATGGTGGGGTGGGGAGGGGTCCTGTGGCTGGTGCGCAGCCAATCGCCACAGCTTGGCAGGCAAGGATGTAGGCCGCCACTGGAGTCACACGCTCACGCACCACCCACGACGTCGTCCTGTCAAAGGCATCTTTTGGGCGTCCAAAGATGAAACGTGACGATACCTTGCAGCTAATTAAGTGGCTGAAATATCCAACACATTGTGGTCAACCCGTTCTTTGTCAGCTCCTTCGCCAGGGCGAGCACTGCGACTCGTCAATAATTTTCACAAAGAGTTGGATTTGTTCACTTCACGTTCTGTGAGCCGCTGTCATCTATCATTCAATGGCTACCCAAAGCAAACCGGCAACTCCGAAGCTCAGAAAATGCAAGAAACTACAATCACAGATCCGCCATCACGGGTTCAGTTGGCCTGGTCTTTGTGACCTCCAGCTGTCCTTGTCCTCTTCCGCGGTCGCAAGTGACCTTCAGGGCCTCACCACTGTCTGAGTTGTCATCGCCGTTGACAGAATATCCGCTCCGCTTGCCCAGCGCGTCGTCAACGATGAGCCGGGCGACGTTCTTTCCCATCAGCGCGTTCGTCTCCATGGTCGAGATGAAACTTTCCATGCCGCTGGTGTAGTACAGCCCTGGGCCGATGATGGGGTCCTGGAAGGTGACCCGAGGGAGCGCCTGGGGATATGAATGGAACACAGCTGGGTAGTACCACGATATCGGGCTGACCAGGGTATCATCTCCTTTCTTCGTCAGGATGAAGGAGTCTGGCACTTCAACGCCAAAGAGACGACTGGCAAGTGTCAGCACGGAATCATCTGCAGCAGAGTCATTGCTTGACAGACCTTAGGAAGTCTGAGGTGACTTTTTCAGGCGAGAAGATCTTGTAGAGGTATTCCTCCTGTTCGGTCTCCGGGTTGAAGACCTTTCTAAGGGTGCTGATGCTGAAGAAACCTGCCTTGCCAGCCCCTGAAGCAGGTCCGTCGTCTTTACCGAGGGTCGTGAGTATCGTGCCGGGGACGTCTTTGGCATCAGTGAGACCGAAGAACGCCGGGCTATATCGGAATGGCGAGGCAAAGATCGTGACATGCAGCTGCACGTACGGAATCTCATCGATGGCGTTGTGGATTACCCCATCTGCAGCAGAGATCTTGCTGAATTGGAAGGGGTTCGCTAGGATGACATTGTCGAAGACGACCGGGTTCTCTGCCTGCTCACCGGACGACTCGGTGCCGATAACGTACCGGGGCACGCGGCTGCTCTGTTCTGGGGCGAATCCAATGGAGACCACAGAGGTGTTGAGAGCAACATGGGCGCGAGACCTCTTGACCATGCCATCGAAAATCCGCCAGTTGCCCCCTTTGACGGCCATCGCTCCTTCAGGTGCCATGGAAACCTGGGCTGTTAGTAAAAGCAGGCATAGAGGCCATGGGATCTCATGCTTACCATGGTGTCAAGGCCATGGATCTTGGCCAGATTCGAGGCGTAGTTAACCCTAGTGCTGGCTTGGACGATATCATGGGCGTAGAGATCCCCAACCTGACGCTCGTCAGTAACCTCAGGTTGATCATTGGCCGGCTACCTACGCTATTCTTCTTGAGCAGCTGCTCACCGGTCACCCCTGTGATCTCCACCAACCCGAGCTCGTAGGTACGTTGGGTCAGAGATCGGAACGGAAAGAAGGGCTCCTCGTAGAGCTGAAGAAACTTGTCGATGGTGGCCTCCATGAGCTTCTGGGTCCTTCGCGGCGCCAGAAACCCATACTTCATGATCACTTTGTACGCATTCCACCAGAATGAGTGGTTCTCGTTGACCTGAAAGACAAAACGCTCGCCATCCCAAATACCGAGCTCCGGGTCTGAACCAACATCAGGGTCTCGGGGCTCCAGGCCGAACTCACCGAGGGCCTGGTACATGATGTGGTTCTTTTTGATGAAGATGCTTGCGCCAAGCTCCACACGCTGCGATGAGTTGGCAAATGGATTGATGGTGAGAGTCCGACCGCCGATACGATCCGTCTTCTCAAAGATGGTGATGTTGACAGCGACGCCATGCTCATCGGCAAAGTTCCGCAGATAGTAGGCAGCGGATGAACCGGCCGCTCCGGCGCCTGCAATTATTTAGCTGAGTATTAGATCTGTCGACCGGGATAGCTACCTATGATGGCGACTTGTCGCACGGCATCGGCGTCCTTGACAACATCTGGAGATCCCGCGGCCGCGCCAAGCCACACAGATGCGGCCGCTAACGACGGCAGGTTCAGGAGCATGTTGACGCCACTGTTGATGCGCATTTCTTGTGTTGAGACTGCCTTCACCGAACCTCACTCAAGATTTTGCAATGTAGAGGGAGAGAAAGCACCCTTCGCCATGGAACGGGCGGATTTCAATGAATCTTACTGCGCTGGAATGGGATGCTCAATCGCCCGAATCACGACGGGGGCTTCGTAAGTCCAGGCAGGTAAACGAAGCTGCAACCGGACATGTTTAAGTGGTACTTCACTCCACGCCAAAAACTAGCCGTTGCGATTGTACCCTCATATCTGACGTCCGTCGCGAGGGGCAGCGTGGTCCAAGCTCCCCGCCGTACCCCTGTCGCTGCCTGCCGCCTCCGCCAAATCGACCCAACTGGATGCACGAAAAAAAGTTCCAGGCCGACAACAGCTCCCCTCCATCATCCCCACCACAGTGACAGATACCCTCTATCGCCAGCCATACCGACGTCGCCCGCCTACCGCTCGTCACCATGTCTGCCGCGCAACTCCTCAACCCCAAGGCCGAGTCCAGGGTGCGTTTGGTCGCTCCGTCGCAAATTCGGAACTAGCCGCTAACCCGTTGCAGCGGAGGGGCGAAGCTCTCAAGGTCAACATCAGCGCCGGCGAGGGTCTCCAAGATGTCCTCAAGTCCAACCTCGGCCCCCTGGGCACCATAAAGATGTACGTACGCTCGATGCTGTGCTTCTTGTCTCCTGGCTAACCGTATGCAGGCTCGTCGACGGAGCCGGTCAGGTATGATGCAACCCCGCTCACAGGACCCAGACCGCCGCGCCAGTGTTTGGATTGCTGACCGCTCGAATACAGATCAAGTTGACAAAGGATGGAAATGTCTTGCTGCGCGAAATGCAAATACAAAACC
Source organism: Podospora aff. communis PSN243 (assembly GCA_033296975.1). Classification (NCBI taxonomy): domain Eukaryota; kingdom Fungi; phylum Ascomycota; class Sordariomycetes; order Sordariales; family Podosporaceae; genus Podospora; species Podospora aff. communis PSN243. Next base: position 74,052 of record MU865985.1, on the reverse strand, counting down.
CGACCGCCGTTATGATTGCGCGCGCAGCGACAGCCCAGGACGATATTTGCGGTGATGGCACAACATCAGTGGTTCTGCTGGTTGGCGAGCTTTTGAAGCAGGCGGATCGATACATATCCGAGGGCCTTCACCCTCGTATCATTACAGATGGCTTCGAGATCGCAAAGAATGAGGCGCTAAAGGTTGTTCCCTCGTCCCCTCCGCCGTGATCGGCGCTGACAGATGGACAGTTCCTCGACCAGTTCAAGTTGAAGAAGGAGGTCGACCGCGAGCTCCTCCTCTCGGTTGCGCGGACCTCCCTTGCGACCAAGCTCAGCGCCGGACTGGCGCAGAGTCTGACTGCCGATATCGTCGACGCCGTGCTCGCGATTTACCAGGCCCCTGCGAAGCCCGACCTGCACATGATCGAAATCATGAAGATGCAACACCGCACCGCGTCCGACACGCAGCTGATCCGCGGCCTCGCCCTGGACCACGGCGCAAGACATCCCGACATGCCAAAGCGCGTCGAGAACGCCTTCATTCTGACTCTGAACGTCAGCTTGGAGTACGAGAAGACCGAGATCAACTCGAGCTTCTTCTATTCCAGCGCCGAGCAACGTGACAAGCTGGTGGAGAGCGAGCGCCGCTTCGTAGACCACAAGCTGAAGAAGATTGTTGAGCTCAAGAAACAAGTGTGTGGCAATGACGGAAAGAAGAACTTTGTCATTATTAACCAGAAGGGCATCGACCCCTTGTCTCTGGACGTGCTGGCAAAGAACGGAATCTTCGCGCTCCGGAGAGCCAAGAGGAGAAACATGGAGCGTCTCCAACTTATTTGCGGTGGCGTCGCGCAGAACAGCGTTGACGACCTTACGCCTGATGTTCTCGGCTGGGCTGGCCTGGTCTACGAGCAGCAGCTGGGCGAGGAGAAGTACACCTTCATTGAGGATGTCAAGGAGCCCAAGTCGGTGACCCTGTTGATCAAGGGTCCCAACCAGCATACCATTACGCAGGTATCGGACGCTGTCCGCGACGGTCTGCGCAGTGTTTACAACATGATTGTCGACAAGAGCGTGGTCCCTGGCGCTGGCGCATTCCAGGTGGCGTGCGCTGCCCACCTGAAGAGCGATGCCTTTGCAAAGACGGTCAAAGGCAAGGCCAAGTGTGGTGTTGATGCGTTTGCGGATGCCCTCCTCATCATCCCCAAGACCCTCGCCGCTAACGCTGGTCTTGATATCCAGGATGCTGGTAAGCTCCGTTCCAAGATGCGCCTCTACAAACCAGCTAACCCGCGTAGTTACCTCGCTCCAGGACGAGCACCGAGAGGGCAACATCGTGGGTCTCGACCTGTCAACGGGCGAGCCCATGGACCCCACCCTGGAAGGTGTCTACGATTCTTTCCGAGTGTTGAGGAACTGCATCGCCTCCAGCACCGGCATTGCGTCGAATCTACTGCTGTGCGACGAGCTGCTCAAGGCAAGACAGATGGGCAGGCAAGGAGGCCCTGGGCCAGGAATGGACGGCCCCGAGGAGTAAGGGGTAATGATGTCTGCATTTGTAAGATACCAACCTACATAGACAAAAATGCACATCAACGGTCAAAGACTGGACACGCCGTTGAAGGGAGTGAACTGGTCGAGGGGTCTCTCCAATCTGCCCCGCCCTTGCCATGGCGGGGCTTGCAGATTTTACCCCGCCAAAATTTCGAGATTCTGCTGCCCAAAAATCCCCGTTGCGATTTGCTTCCAGTGGCAGTCTGCTTGACATCAAGATGGCTCCCTACGATAGCGACTCGTCCGAGGGCGAGGAGAATGACTTTACCGAAACCAACGTTCTCCTTGGGTATGCCTCTGCGGACGCAAATGGCGAGGAGATCAGCCGTCTCGGTGGCCGACCAGTACGTGAATCACCGCGCCACTCTTCCTTCCCAGCTTTCTAATGCTTGCACACAGGACTGGTTGAACCCAGATTCCCCTCCCTCGTCAGCGCTGGCAAGATGCAAAGTCTGCAAAGATATGCTGGTGCTCCTCCTCCAGCTGAACGCCGAGCTCCCCGATCGCTTCCCGGGCCATGAGCGCCGACTCTACGTTTTCTCCTGTCGGCGCAAGAGCTGTCGCAGAAAAGAAGGAAGCACACGGGTGATCAGAGGAGTCAGAGTCTCTCCAGATGCGCCAACATCGGGGTCAAAAGAGGCGAGAGAAAGCAAACCAGCGAAGGACGCCCCTCCGGTTTCAAAGGCTTCGACCCAAGGCCTCGGCGAGGCTCTCTTCGGCGTCAAGCCTGCCGCCACCGCAGCCCGCGCGAACCCCTTTGCTACCTCATCCAGCCCAGCCGCAACCACCAACCCCTTCGCCCCAAAGACAGCCCAGCCTGCCAACCCCTTCGCCTCGCCCGCACAACAACAATCACCCCCAGCAGAAGCCCCCAAGCCCGCCTCGCCCGAGCAAGACATCGCAAAGGACCTCCCCAAAACCTTCACCGAGACCCTCTCCCTCAACAACCCCCAAACCCACGGCCCACCCCCGCCACCCGAGCCATGGCCGGAAGAGTCCGCCCAGCCAGAGCCGTACCCCGTCCGCTGGCTGTCCGACGCAGAGTACGAGACCCTCGAGCCCGTCACGATGCCCAACCTGCCCGCGCAAAAGATGGAGATTGACTCCAGCGATGCGGGAGGCAGCTCTGGCAAGGAAGACAAGGAGGTGTTTGAGAGCAGCATGGACGCGACGTTCCAGAAGTTTGCGGACAGGGTGGGGGAGAATCCGGATCAGTGTATTCGGTATGAGTTTGCGGGACAGCCGCTGTTGTATTCCAAGATGGATAAGGTTGGGGCGCTGTTGCATGTTGCTGGGGAGGGAAATGCCAAGGTGACGACGACGGGGAGCAAGGGCTTTCCGAGATGTGGGAACTGTGGTGCCGGTAGGGTGTTTGAGGTGCAGTTGACGCCGCATGCTATCGAGGAGCTGGAGATTGATGAGGACGGGCTGGATGGGATGGACTGGGGCACGGTGATTGTAGGCGTCTGTGAGAAGGACTGCCAGGAGCGAGGCGTGGCCGCGGGAGAAGCAGGATACGTCGAGGAGTGGGCTGGAGTGCAGTGGGAAGAGTTGACAGCAAAGCGGTAATACGTAGAAGTCACGCTCAACGTGGCCGCAGGAGAAACGAGACGCACCAAGGAGTGGCTGGCGTCCAGTGGGAAGAGTTGTCGACGAAGCGGTAGATACGTAAAACTCACACTCAACGTAGCAAGATACCATGTCATTCATCGTATCATTGGCGTCTATGTGAGTGAGGCTATGGTCTACAGCATAGAACCCCTGTTCCTCTACGACACCCGTTGCACCCGTTTGGCCTACCAGGCCAGCCGTAACCCCGAACGCCAGAGCTTTTGAGCCACCAGATGCAGGAAATAACCACCCAGAAGGATGGCCAGCGTTTAACAGTAAATAAGTTGGTTCTCCTCCCGACTCCTATGCCGTCTCCTCCCAACTCCTCTTAATGACGCGGGCAAACATGTCAATGTTGACATCTTCCCTGATCTCCGTCTTCTTGGCCTCGTTCTCAGCATTCCTAGGGATGTGAACGATGCCGCCGTCGGCGACCTTCCACCCGCACTTCTCGACCACGTACTTCTTTACCTCCTCTGCGTCATCCAGACCGAGCCAGTTCTCAAGAACGCTGATCTGGATCTCGCGGTATGACTGGCTGATCAGCTGTGCAATGCGCAGGCGGATCATGTCCTCAAACCCAGCAATGTCGGTAGTCAGGTCGGCATAGATGTCATCGCTGTCGAGCGTTGCCCAGAAGCGTGCGTACTGTGCGCCCTCGAGCTGGAGGTTGAGGGTGCGCAGATGCCCGACGGCCTCGGAGAGCTCTGACGAGGAGGTTGGGTTCGTCTGGGCGGGGGAAAGGAGGTGCAGCGCCGAGTCGAACTGCGGCGAGGGAAACTGCGTCAGGGCCTTGACGAGGATGTTGGTGATTGCTTCATCCTTGATTCTATCGGGGTTGAGCTGGTAGCTTTTGGTTGGGTTCTCCGTGGTCAGCATCGTGGTCTCAAGATGGTTGGGCAGGAGGGCAGAAGCGGACAAAGAGGTTCTCGTGTCAGAGAGTTCAAAGTTGATTTCATCGTGTTTCAAAATAATAGGAAACGTTTACAATGGTTCATCATTGAGAACGGAGGCGGGTAGAGACGGGAGGACGAGGATACTCACAGCTTCAACAGCGCTCGGTTGGCGTTGCAGTCGCAGAACTTCTCCTCGCATTGCTGCGTGAGGTAGGCCTCGAGGACACCGGCGGCTTCTGGATTGTACCGCTCCAGCCCATTAATGATGTTGCGGATTTCCTGCGGCCTCTCGACCGGGTCTTCGCCATTCATATTCATGATGGGCGAGGTGATGTCGGGGTGATGAAAACCGAAATTTGAATGGCGGGGCTGGTGGGATTTGCGCTGTGTTTTCGAGCCTCCTCGTTGTGTGTGAGGCGCTAGGGCCGGATCGGGCTAGCGCGGATTTTGTTGGTGTGGCTGGTCGTGGCTCCACTGTCATGTGCTTCCGTGGAAAGCTCGCGACAAACCGCACGTCATCAGTGGGATTCGGGCTCGGTTCACTCTCCCTACTCTTCGCAGCCTGTTTACAAATACGCGCGCAATGGAATATTGAACCTGTGATACCCTTTGTTAGGCGCCATATTCGGTGCCGCTATATCCCAATGGCCAGCCCTGCCAAGAAGCGAAAGCTAAACTCTGACTCCAAGAGCACGATTCCCAGCAAAGGGTTGGAGTACTTTTTCGCCAAACAGAGGCAGAACGCGGCGCCCAGCGAGCCCAAATCGTCGGGTTCCGCCTCCAGCAGCAACGATGCAAAGCCTGCTGGTGAAGACTTGGGCTCCATTGCCGACACGTTGGGCCTGGCAACGGAGGCATCCCATCTGACCGACGAGGAGCTTGCACGCAAGCTGCAGGCGGAATGGAATGCAGAAAGCAGCATCGTGTCGATCCAAAATGGAGGGCCGGACGGCGATGCCAGCTCCAGATTGAAGCGCGAGACGCCGTCCAGTCCCGCTCCTAAACAGGCGTCCACATCGCTTCCATTTCAGCCCGCGGCAGCCAAAAATACTCTCTCCCTTTCGTCAGTGGCAGCGACAGAAGACCCAGCATCCGCATCCCTTCCCCTAGATGAAAGCCCTCTGACCTTTGATCCCTCCAAGTACATCCCCCAGCTTCAAGAGTCATGGTCCGCCGATGGAGGCGACGCCTCGTATGCTCTCCTCACCCGCTGCTTCGTCTTGGTGAGCAGCACCCAAAGCCGCATCAAAATCGTCGATACACTCGTGAACTGCATCCGCGTCTTGATCGAGGCAGACCCGTCCAGCCTGCTCCCAGCGGTATGGCTGGCCACGAATGCGATCTCGCCTCCTTACATCTCGATGGAGCTGGGCCTCGGCGGCTCGGCTATTTCCAAGGCTTTGAAGCAGGTGTGTGGTCTGGATAACAGGTCACTCAAAGCCATCTACGACAGGCTTGGAGATCCCGGGGACGTAGCATTCGAGGCCAAGAAGAAGCAGAGCTTCACGCTACGGAAACCGAAGCCGCTCACCATCAAAGGGGTGTTTCAGTCGTTGGTCAAGATCGCCAAGACGCAGGGCCAGGGGAGCGGAGACGTCAAGCAGCGCATCGTCGACAAGCTGCTGCAAGACGCCCGAGGGGGCGAGGAGAGCCGCTACATTGTCAGAACTCTCTGTCAGCATTTGCGAATCGGTGCCGTCAAGACGACCATGCTCATTGCCCTTTCCAGAGCCTTCCTCCTGTCGAAACCGGCGGGCGCGGAGTTCCCAACTAGGGATCGTGGGGAGTTGGCAAAGCTGAAGAAGGAGGAGCACGCTGAAGTGTGGGCGAAACCAGAGGAGATTGTCAAGGCGTGCTTTGCAAGACACCCTGATTATAACGATCTGGTTCCAGCCCTTTTAGAGATCGGCGTGTGCGAGGAGCTGCTCGTCCGCTGCGGGCTAACTCTGCACATCCCACTGAGGCCCATGCTGGGCAGCATCACGAGGGACCTATCCGAGATGCTCACCAAGCTGCAGGATCGAGACTTTGCTTGCGAGTACAAGTACGACGGCCAGCGTGCTCAGATCCACTGCGATGCCGCCGGAAAAGTGACCATCTTCTCCCGACATCTCGAGCTCATGACCGACAAATACCCAGACCTCGTCGCTCTCGTGCCCAAGATCAGGGGCGAAGGCGTACAGAGCTTCATCATGGAAGGCGAAGTCGTTGCAGTCGACCGGAGCACAGGAGAGCTCAAGAACTTCCAGACGCTGACCAATCGGGCCAGAAAAGACGTCGCCATCGGCAGCATCACGATCGACGTGTGCATGTTTGCCTTTGATCTCATGTACCTCAACGGGCAACCGCTGTTGGATCGCTCGTTCCGCGAGAGGCGAGACATGTTGAGATCTCTGTTTGTCGAAATCCTGCACCACTTTACGTGGGTGAAGAGCTTGGACGCGACGTCGCAGGACTCGGAAACGGTGCTGGAGTTCTTCAAGTCAGCCATCGACGCGAAGTGCGAAGGCATCATGGTCAAGATTCTCGATAACCTCCCCGAGATGGAGTACCGCGGCAACAAGGCTGTGGACGAGGCACCAGAGCTAGCCGATGACAAACCTCCGCCTGCCAAAAAGGCAAAGAAAGGCAAGGCTAAGGCCACAGAGGGTGATGCTCCCGAGAAGAAGAGCCGCCGGAAGGCGCTTCTTGCGACCTACGAGCCGGATAAGCGGCTCGACTCCTGGCTCAAGGTCAAAAAGGACTACAATTCGAGCTTCGAGACGTTGGACCTCATTCCCGTTGCCGGCTGGCACGGCCAGGGGCGCAAGGCGAAGTGGTGGTCGCCCATTTTGATGGCGGTTCGCAACGAGGAGACGGGCATGCTCGAGGCCGTTTGCAAGTGCATGTCTGGGTTCACAGACACCTTCTACAAAGCCAACAAGGAGTTTTACGACGATGGAAGCGAAAGCGGGCAGCCGCAAAACATCCACGCCCAGAAGCCGAGCTTCATCGAGTATGCTGGTCACCCCGACGTCTGGTTCGAGCCCCAGGAGGTGTGGGAGATGGCATTTGCGGATATCACCATCAGTCCCACTTATACGGCAGCGATCGGTCTGGTTCAGGAAGACAAGGGGCTGAGCCTGCGGTTCCCTCGATTCATCAAGAAGAGAGAAGACAAGGGCATTGACGAGGCGAGCACCAACGAATTTCTAGCAAGTCTGTGGGAGAAGCAGGAGGCAAAAGCACCAGCGAAAGGCGGAGCTGAGGACGGTGCAGTGGACGAGGAAGAGCTCATTTAATGATCAATTGCAAGACAAACGCCTATTATTAGGGCCCCCGATGACACCCCGCTACTCCTTCCAGGCCTTGTACACAATACGGCATCCGTACTTCTCACCCTTCTTCAGCAGCGTCTGTCCCTTCCACTCGTCCACATTCGGGGCGTTGACGTATCGGCTGGGCTCGAGGCAGAAGCCACTGCGGGCCCGGCGGGCCGGCACGCCAGCAACCTCGGGCACGTCAATGTACTTGCCAGTGTAGAACTGGAACGCGGGCTCCGTGCTGTACACCTCGAGGTGGATCTTGGTCTCGGGGTGGTACGCGGTCAGGTTCTTCCTCAAGGGGGACGAGCGGGTATCGATGGGAACAGAGCTGGCAGCCTCGTCGATGACGAAGCAGTCGTCGATATCGGGCTCGACGGCGCCAAGTGTGAACTTGTCGCTGGTCTTGACCTTGGCGAAGGTTCCGAGACCGCCTGTTGGGATGCCACCATCGTCGACCGGGATGTAGGTGTCTGTTGCAAGCGTGATGTCGGTCCCCTCGATCGAAGGTCCGCCGGTCAGGTTGAAGTAGCTGCCGCTCGTCAGATCAGTTGCTAGACGATTAGAGAGAGCACCTACGAATGGTTGGTCATGTTGATTACCGTCTCGTCCGCGCCATCGACAAGCTCCGCCTCATACTCGATGCCTAGAACAAGCACATCCTTGCCATCCTGCGCCTGCTTACCGACCGTGTACACAACGCTCGCCTCGACGGTTCCGGGGAAGCCCTCGTCGCCATCAGGGCTGGTCAGGGTGAACTTCACACTCTCGCCGCCATCGGTGAGCGGTTCCGCGCCGGGAATGTCCCGTACGCCGACGGGGGTAGGGCCCTTCCAGACCTGCTTTCCCCACCCGACAACGCCGCCGTGGAGGTTGTTGGGGCCGTTGTTGGTGGCCAGGGCGTAGCTCTTGCCATTGACGCTGTTGAGCTTAGCACCGCCGATGCGATTGGCCACACGGCCGATGGTCTCGCCGAAGAAGGGATCGTTGTGCTTCTCGTAGTGGGACTGCTCGGGGAAGCCCTGGACGATGTTGACACCGCCGACGCGCAGCTCCTGGATGATGGCGCCGAGGGGCAGGAAAGAGACGGGTGCTTCGGCCATGTTGCGAGGTGTCAATGGATTTGTTGATGGTATGATGTCAGCGGGCGTTTTGGGAGCTGAGCTAGAGCTGAGATGGTGTGGAAGATGGGATGGATCGCTCCTTCTCAGGGCGGTACCGATCGAGGTCGGGTCCGGGTAATAAAGGCGAGCGATCGCTGCATTACGGTGCGCCTGGTCTCCGCCATTGTTGTGTAGCACATTCTACGCGGAACGGGACAGATCTGGCTGTCGCACATGACGACGCAATGGCTTCATTCAGCCTATTATGCGCTGCCCCTCCTCCGCTTGGCCCTGGCGTGGGCAGAGCGCGTGGAGTGAGATCCGCTCGCGGCGGGGATGGCGGGGTAGCTTCTGGAGTTTGCGGCAGCGCTGCTTGGCCAAGACTCGAGAGACCGCCCCCACGCTCCACGCTGCGTTCCCGGGCCGGTGGCCGCTAGGGGAGACCGCCCGGGTTTATTGGTTGCTCCATCGTTGGTATTATCCTACACCTCGGATTGGGAGGTTACGAGCGAGAAACGGTTCCGACCCACTCACCGGTTGCGGCTCTGCTTCGTGCTGAGTGGAGCGGGTCACTGCGATATGCAACTCGGACTGCGGTCGGGATGCGGCCCTTTTCTCGATGCTCAGATCGGTTATGCTTCGGTGAGAAGCGGGGTGTCAAAGCACTGCATCGGCACGGGCAGTTGGTTGAGGCAGTCGGGCTTGGTGATGCCGGTAGATGGGAGGGCTTGGGGTTGAACATGGAATGCGAGCACGATCGGACATCGCGGGGTCAACCCGGCATCGGGACTGCATCTCGAGAAGGGGCCCCAAAGCCAACCTCGGGCCTCACCGGAAAAAGATCCGCGGATAGACCTTTCGGGATGAAAAGAAGATGACCCCAAAAAATTGACCAAAGCAACATAAAGTTCAGCCCTAGGATTTGAACCCAGGACCTATGAAACCGTATCGGACATCCGCAAGGGAGGCACAGTGACGCTTTCTAGCCGACCGCTTGATCATAGTCTGTTGCTATCTGCTTGATAGAACATCTGCGCATGTGGTGTACATAGGGCGTCACACCTGCGCCCATCCCAGTAACCCACGGGGGTTCGCTTTGAGGCCATCACGAAGAGCATGTCTCATTCACAACATCATCAAGGCGCAACTCATCAAAGGGCATTCTCAATTCGCCTGCTAAGAAAACCGAAATACAGCTCAACACCTCTTACAAACCCAGCGTCAAATCCCGCTCATTTATCAGCAACCGGGAAGTCCTTCCCCGCGGCCTTCTTGTACTGACTGCGAATGGCATCCGAGATCTGCTCATCCTTGGCCTGCTCGACGGCATTCTCATTCGTCTGCTGGCCCTGCTTGAAGACGTTCTCCTGGACCCAGTCGACGCCTGGAAATTGGATGTTAGTCTTAAGGCGAATGGTAGAGGCCGGGTAACGTACCCTTGTCAAGCGCGTCCTCGTTCTTCTCGCTCTGCGGGCCGCCACCGGCCATGCCGTGGAGCTTGTCCATGAAGCCGCCGCCGGAGGAGGAGCCCTGGGTCTGGTTGCCGCCTTGGGTGTGGACGGGCTTGTTCTTCTCGGAGTCGGTGAGCTTGCTGACGAAGTCCATGGTAGTGGTTGTGTTTGTGGATGTCTGAGGTTGGATTATTTGGAATAGAGTCAAGAATTGATGGTTTTCTGGAATGGATTGGGGTCTAGAATTCTACTGGAGAGCTGCTGAAAGATATAGGGGTCTTTGTAGAAAGAGGGGTGATGTAATGGGTGCCTTTCCGGCTGGTTGTGCGATGACATCATTGGTCACCGTCGGCCGGTTTCAAGCGTGACGCCGGCTGTGGGATGAATTGTAGCACGGGAACTTCTGCGCAGGCGTCGGAAGCGGTAAGGATGCCAAATGGTAATGGGATGAATTTTTCATCACTCTAGTGTTTGAATGGCTGAATTGAGATGGAAGACTACGTACGTGACGTTTTGCTGGGTCTGCTGTCCGGTGGCTTAGATGAGCCCAAGGTTGCTAATTTGACCGCTGCCCGATACTTTCCATGGGTACACAATAGCTTGTTTTTTTGGAAGACAAACAAGTGAGACTGTGATTGAGGTGTAAACCACGCATTCGCCAGTCGACTTCCGCCATCCAGATGGCATCTAAACTCGATCTCAGCATTAGGGGAGGAATTTCGACCATGGATCGAAGGTTGCCCTTATATCAGTACATAAGAGTGCTTCACCCATCGTCGAAATTACTCCCTCAACGCTGAAAACGGTGACTCAAGCTCGGCTGGAATTTGAATGGCAGATATTTGACGTTATTTTGCTGGAAGGAGGGCCAAGACGGGACATGGGTCTTTATTCGCTTGAAGATTCGATTGTTGTCCCCGTTAATCAAGGTGCAGCGGAACCCGAAGGTGTAAAAAAGCCACCTGACGATAAGGGATTGGATTTAGCTCTGCACATGCTATTCTTCAGCTTCCGGCCCCTTAGCGGTCACACCTTGACCGCCGGGGTTGTGCCTGCAACCAGACTTCAGCCCCTACCAGTTGAAAGAGCTCAATGTTGATGTTGACTGCAAAATAATTCAAGTTGGAGGCCTCCCAGATCAAACCATGGATCTTCAATGAAACGGTCTCCCCAAATAGGCGAGCACAACAGAGAGCTGCGACGTCTGAAATGAAGCCAGCCCACGATCATGGGCGATGACGTGCTTTTAAATCAGCCCTAAAGGGAAGAGAGGATGAGCTTGGCGGGGGCTATGCTCTAATAGTCTGGCTTTGGGAACCAGCTGAGTCTGGGCAACGGCCTCGAGGGCAACTCAGACATGATCGCGCCGAGAGGAGCGGCCGCCGCATGTTTTGAGCTCGCTCAAGCCCTCGGGAGTTGTTGACTATATGTATCGACAACGCCTAGCGGAGCCTCTCTTGAGGGTCATGCCGGCTCCGGCACTTGGATTTAGTCCTTCAACACCAATCAGCAGAAGGGCAATAAGGACTCAAACCTGCGGGAAAGATCACCGAAATGCGAAACCTTTCCCCCTTACCGCTCCTCCCCTTCCTCTCGTCCACCACCCTCGCCGCCGCAGTCCACGCCAACCATGACCCACCTCACCTCGCCCGCCGATCCAGAAACGACGGCCCCGAAATCGCAATCGGGGTATGCATCGCAGCCGGCATAATCGCTATCGCCTTCGCCATCTGGTGTTGCCGCCAAAAGCCGTGGGTGACGCCCGACAAGCCGCGGGTCGAGCGAGCTCTGACGATGCCCCCGAGCTATGGCGTCTGTCTCGAGGAGATGAGACCCCCGGATTATGCAGCGAGTTCGACTTCGGGGAGGCCTTCGAGGCTGGGATTAGACGGGGGGAGGGTATCGCCCCCTCCGTATGGGACGCCGGTGACGGAGCCGGAAAGTGGGGCACCGGGTGCCGATCCGGGACGGGCAGCGGTGTCTGGGGGCGTGGCACACACGGGTGTGGCGCCGGTAAGCACGGCACCGGCGGATGGGGTCGGGGGTGGACCTGAAAGGCGGACGGAGGCGGCGACTCCTCAGGCAGCAGCGTGAAGGCAGATTCGAATGGATGGAGTAGATCACGAAGACATTTGATACCCAGATCAGTTATAATGGAATTTGCTTTGCCTTTTTCACAGCGTCCGGCTCGGAGCCACCGATTGACCAGCTGGACGCATCTTCTTGAGGTCGGTGCCGGCTTCAACATCTGGCGATAAATCCTCCGTGTTCCACCGGTTCTGGCAGGAGAATGGATTGGCTTGGCGGTATTTTGGACCGCAATGCCTTGGTGGGGTGAAGAGGTGTGGCCGTGGGAGGATTTCGCGGGTCAGTCGGCGCGTCTTGGCCTTCGTATCGGGCGGCGGACGCTACCCTGATGGATGGGAAGGATCAGCTTGGCGGGGTTATCGCCGCTTCTGATTGGTAACCGCCCTTGCAGACTGCGGCACAGCGGGTTCATACAGGGGGATTCCACCACAGGGGGGCACTGGGGTGCAATGTCGACAGCGCCGCAGTCTCTCCTCGACTTCTCCTCATTCTACTTCAATTAAAAAACGACGCATCGTCGCCGACAAGACGACACAAGCCGAGAGAAGGTTCGCCCTTCGCGGGCGCGACACAAATCATGCGACTGCGCGCAATCTGGGTGTTGACGGCCCTTTGGGCGACTTCCGGCCGCGCCCAGACCCCAACCGGGTCTCCCTCTCCGCCCTCAGCGACGACAGAGACCGCGATCCAGACAATCACCGTATCAGGACTCAAGATGCAGTCGCAAACCATCGTCACCGTCCAGCAAACCATCACGGCCGTCCCAGAGGCCTTCATCGGGTTCAAACTAGTGCAGCCAACTGCGAGCGTCGTTGATGCAGGACGGAGGGAGTGTGAGTCTGCTTGCCCCAACCTCGATGCGGCCCATTCTGACTGGTCGCGTAGATGTCCCCTTGTACTGCGCATGGCCCGCAACGTACACGACGTTTGGCGTCTATGCAGCATGTTGCGACGGGCCCTGCTTAGTCCCAACAGCTTGCACCTCCATCTACCACACAGACACGCCCACCGATCCCCCAGACCCTGCTCGGATAACCTGCACATATACCGAATTCAAGCAGGCTGCTGGAATTCTCGACCTGTGCGCCTCCACCGGCATCTACAAATACCCTGAAAGCAACCGTGCGGGCGAGACGGCCTTCATGCACGGTTGCGACATGGACGCTGCGTCCTCGACTGGTCTCGACGGCGGCATACCCTTCCCCAGAGAGCGGCTTTATCGAGAGACCGAGGCTCCATCGGCCAACAAGTTGTCCAAGTCGGAGGTTGTGGCGATGGCTGTCGTGATACCGACGACACTGATCACCGCACTGGTGGCCGCGTGGTATCACTACAGCCTGCGTGCCAGGCGGGAGGCAGCACGACGGAAAACCATGCTCCCGGCGTATAACGACTGCATACGGGAGGGTCGGCCGCCGGCGTATTCGCCAAGTCCCGACTCGGTGAGGACGGATGGGGAGGCCGGAGAGTCGAGGAGGTCGCGGTCGCGGTCGCCGCCGCCTGACTATGCGGCGTCCACGGGGGATTTACCTGCGACGCGCAACCAGGGGCCAAGGGAGGGAACTCGGAACCGGGAGGAAACGCTGGAATCTGGGCAGGAGTCGTATGTCTTGCAGGAACTTGACCGATCCGCGGTGGATGATTTGAGGAGGCGAGAGAACACGGAGTCGGATCGGGCCCGATGATGTCGGCCTATTCTGATAGAACTATGGATTTCCAGGTTAGGGGGCTGAATGACATAATGCCGATACCTTGAACGATGTTACTGAACAGTAACCTGAAAGGACACAAGACCAACGCCGCCATGCCCTCAGAGCGGTATGAACACCCTCCCCTCACCGCGGCAGCTACTTCGGTTCATCATCATATCAACATCACATCCCCCACCACCGCCCGATGATCACTCACATACACCCCCTGCACCACATTATCCCAAATCTCATACCCTTGCAACCCAAACCGCCTCCCCCCCTTCGGCCCAACCCACACAAAATCAATAAACGTCAACGTCCCCGGCCGAAACCCCGTAAACGTCGCCCGGTTCGTTCCCTTGATCTTCCCCTCGGCACTCGCCACATCAAACAACTCCTCCATCGTCCCTCCGTCCGCCACAACTTTATGCGCCTCCGCGCCCCTCGCACTGTTAAAATCCCCCGTCAACACCACACCCAGGGGTCCCCACGCCCGCTGCGCAGCCTCCACCCTGCCCAAAGCGACTTTTATCCCCTCCGTCCTGGCTTGCGCACTCGCATTATCAAGATGCGTGTTTGCATGGATGAACCGCTTTCCCGTGGCTTTGGACTCGAACACGCCCAGGGTAACCACCCTTCGACTTCCGGCGTTCCAGCCAAAGGACGGAGTGTCGGGTGTGGGGGAGAGCCATTTTGTTTCGGAGAAGAGGAGGGTGAGGAGGTCGTTGCGGTAGAGGATGGGGCTGTATTCGCCGCGCGTGTTGCCGTCGTCGCGGCCGATGCCGATGTGTGACCAGGAGGGGCCGAGGTGGGATTTGATGTCGGTGAGTTGGGAGGAGAGGACTTCTTGGAGGCCGATGAGGGTGGTGGCGTTGGAGGGGGCGGTGGAGATGATGGTGGAGAGCTGGTTGAGGAGGACTTTGCGGCAGGGGGTGGGGTTGGATGCGGTGCAGGTGCGGTCGCTCCAGGGTTTTTCGCCGGTGCTGAGGGAGGTGGCGGCGTAGCGGATGTTGAAGGTGACGAGGCGGAGGGGGAGGGAAGCTGTGGTGGTTTGGGAGAGGGTGCCCGTGAGGAGGGGGGCGAGGAGGAGGGTGGAGAGTTGCATTGTGAAATCACTCCCTTTTGTCGGCTTTCGTCTTCTCTCAAAGACGCGAAGCCTTCAAAGGCACTATGCGGTTGGACGGGAGGCCCTTGAATTTAAACGTTGTCGAGGTGAGGCTCCGAGTGGGGGTTGCGAGCCCGGTAAATTGACAGGCTGAATTGCACCCCGCCGAGGTGGGCTTGGGGTTACCTTGACGTCACATTCAGGTACCCCGTGGGCCATTAGGAAGATTTCAGTGGGCTTTCCATAGGGGAACTTGAGGCTGTGTATCATGCAGTGGTATTACATTCCTGAACTGCGTTTTGGGGACATAAGGTGGCGTCTGGGCAGGGTACCTCCAAACAGCAAGTAAATGACTTCTCTACAATAAGGTAATTTACTAGGTAGCTGTGCAGCTGATTGCTCTCCTGAACAAAGTCTCCTCGGCAGTGCTATCACCCTATGACATTCTCAAATGTGGATAGGTTTGTTCTGATTAAGTACTACTCAAGATCCTTCTTGTTGTGACACTCCACAAGTCTCTTTACCGTCACATTACTTCTGGGACACCGGTTCGGTTTGCAAGTCCGCGTCGTCAATGGAATTGGGAGGGTTGAGAACGAGACTATAAGCCAAGAAGTTGTCAGTTTACCGCATCAAGGTGGCCCTGGAGCGCGACACGGGAAAAGCCTACCCCTGAAGACTGAATTGTGTCCCAACTCCCGTTAGGTGATAGTTGATTGTCTTGCACGGAAGTATGCTCTTGTGTGAGGACGGAGGCGTTGTCCTTCGATCGGGCAAAGAGCGAGCAGTTGCGGCGGCAACGCTCCAGCATGTTGAGTTGGGCTTCGTTCTGGTTGACAGGCAGGTAACTTCAGTCAGTAATCAAGATAAGGTAGATGGGGAAGGATTTTCGTCTGGAGAGGGGCCGTCCCCGCGAACAAGAAACACAGCAGGGATCTGCAGCGGAGGGATGGGTGGGGCAAAGGGGCAGCGGTATCATCTGCGGCTGCCATGGCAGACGCTGACATGGAGTAGGAGAGCGAAAGAGAGAAGACGAAGCGGCTCTCACTGGTCAGGCATGATGAGGAGAAATGATATTTCGCGATGCGCGGGTAGTGCACTACAGGTGGTAGGTACCTAGGTAGTAGGCCAGAATCGCGGTGGATAGTCCGTGGCGGGATGGAGACTGGAACGTCGGAGCAGGCACGGTTTGACGAAGGAGAGATCTTTTCGACATTGGGACGAAACACAATGGCAGCCAAGAGCGGACTCGTCGAGGCAATCCAGGGTCCCCGTTAAATACCGAAAATTTCCCTAGGTACCTTATGTACCTCAGGGCCGTTGTCACCGATGAGTTTTCAATGCTCTGGGGTGTCATTCGGGGCCTCGCTACTTGCCGACCCTTCCCGTGTCGGTGAACTGCAGCTCCCAAAGGTAACAAGGCATCCAATGACAGCCGACGCACCAATATGAGAACTTGGCGCCCACAAATCGCTGGCTTCCATGGATTCACGGGACCGGGGAGGGTCTAAATTATAGTCGCTCGACTTGGGCCGAGTTGTCTGGTTAGCAAGTTAGTCCACTTTGCCTTACAGAGGTGTAGCGCTCGAGCCACCCCTTAACAGCCCGTTAGTGCAATTTGCGTGCGTGTTTGCAAAAATGCATTGTTATAGTAACTACGAGATTGTTGCCACCTGTTAGTGACTTTCACTATCGATAAGCCATATCGACAAGCTAAAGCTTTGATAACTAGGTAGAATCTTCAGCTTCTAAAACAAAACCTTTGAAACAAAAACGTCGGGAGTGAGCGTTAGCGAGCGATATGAGAGGAGTGCTGTTTGACTAACATATTCAATCTGGCGTGTGGGAGCAACCTACAGCACTCCAGTCCTACGCGTAGCGCGGGCGCAACATTTATGTAGGTAGTTTATTGAGTCTCTGCGGACCTCCTTGGCCGAAATAGCACCATTGATGTTTGTGGCGGGATGCCCAAAAGTACCTACTTAGGTATGAACAAGTCACCTGGCGATAAGAGCTTGGATTTGACTTGTTGCTATCCCCATTATACCCCTTTGTGTTTTGCGACGCCGGAGCGTGTGGCGTTTGTGTTTTCACATTGTGTTCATTTTAGTGACATGCCAGTGACGGCCAAGATTAAAATGATAAAAAATCCCACCACCTCGAGGCACCAGCAAACAGCAGCTGCCTGGGAGCAAGACTCAGATGCCTGCAGCGTGGCGAACGGCCGACCTGCATCCCAACCCGGTTTCGATCGCCCGTCCTACCAACCCCAGCAAACGTGGCTGAAAATCCCCAACCCACCATTGGCCTCGCCCTTATCGTGCCGCCGCGATGCCCTCTCCCCATTGGCCGTCGCTTTGTCAGCCACCCCTTTCGGTGGGTGGCAGGGGTCCAGCCCAAGCACAGACCCAAAAATTGAAAACCACCAACAATCCCCATCGTTAACGTCGACCCCCTCTGTCAATCAATCAATCAACCTAGGTATACGACAGCGTTGATTGACCAGGTACAATGGCGTCCCCCTGGGACAAAGAAACCGAAGCGCGCAGCAGCGTGTCGGCCGTCGCACAGGACGGCAGCAACGCGTCGACCATCACACCCCCGCGCGACTTTTCCAACCTCCCCGAGGTCTCGCCGTATTCGACATATCCGGAGGTCATTGGGGCGCCCAAAGTGTCGGAGAAGCTGGACACGGGGGTGCCGATCCCGATTGGGGTGTTGCCGCCGCCGTTTAGCGAGGTCGATACGGGGCCGCATCAGCTGGAGGGGGATGAGACGACGACGGTGGCGGGGACGATGGCGACGCGGAGGGTGGTGTGGTGGAGGAGGAAGAGGAATCGGTGTTTGGTGATTGCGTTGGTGGTGCTGGTGTTGTTGGTGGTGGTTGGGGTTGCGGTGGGGGTGGGGGTTCCGTTGAGTCGGGGGAAGAGGTGAGTTTGGATGGATTTGTGGGATTGAGACGGGGCTGACATGATGCAGTGGTGATGCTCAAGGGATATCGGGTGGAGGGGGTTCCGGTAGTAGTGGTGATGGGCAAGGCACGGGTGTTGGATCACCGGGTTCCGGGCCGGGGCCGGGATCGGATGAGCCGCCGACGCCGTTGGATTTTGGAACGCCGATCACGTTTCCGGCGGAACCGGGGGCAAGCGTGTGTTCGGGCACAGTATGTCCACAAACGTTGGCCGTGGCAGAATTCGGAAGCCCATCCAACATCTTCATGTTCGCACGCGGCACAGACAACGCGATAAGGGTGCGAGAAATCCGCAACAGCGCGTGGCGGACCGCCGAGTGGAAGAGCCTCGGGGGCAAGTTCATCAGCCAGCCGGCTGCGTCGTCCATGCGGGACGGGAGAGTCGACGTCCTTGGTGTGTGGGAGGACCTTAGCACTCGGATCCTCACCTTTCAGAACGGCGTCTGGGAAACTGAATGGACGAGCTTGGGCGGCGAGAGTTCCTCGCCACCGTCCTCATGCGGCTTGGTCAGAAATCAACTCAACGTGATCCACGTCGGGCCAGACAATGCGCTCTACCACAAAAACGCTACCGATGGGAACACCTGGGGACCCAGCCTTGCTGGAAAATGGGACCAGCTGGCTGGTTCGGTGTCCAGTTCCCTAGACGTTGGCTGCGCTGCTGTCTCCGGCAGCATGCAGCGGTTTGATATCGTTGCCTACGGCCCGGCTCCGGAATACGCCATGTTCTTCAAGCGGTGGAACACCACGGGTGGGTGGCAGGACTGGGTTGGCGGAAAAGGGTCGTACAAGGGCGACCCGACGGTGGTATCAACGCCGGAGAGAGTGGATTACTTCGGTATCGGGACAGACAATGCCGTCTGGACGACGGGTTGGACGGCTTCAGCTGGGTATTCGGAACCCCTGAGTCTTGGCGGGTCATTCCAGTCAGCAGTGTCCGGTATTGCAATCGATGCAAAGTCGAGATTGGATATCCTGGCTGTTGGGAACGATACCCGGCTGAAGCACAGGGGGCGGAGCCATGGGCTCTGGGGTACGGAATGGGAGGATCTGGGAGGTAGTTTCAACAGCGCACCAAAGGTCGTCCTTCTGAACAGCACGTCGGTGGGCGTCTTTGGCGTTGGGCTTAATGGGGAAATGATCCACAGCACCTTTACGCTCGGGACTGGATATTATTGGGGCGGAGAAGGGCAGTGGTACTCGGATGGGGGTTCTATGGCATCGGCATGGCATCGGCAGGATCCGGCGTAATTTGGTTTACTCGTAGTATTTAATGATGAATTGATGACTGAACAACCAAGCACTGTAACTTCTCGACAACGTGTTTAAAGCACGGAGTTGCCCGTCAACACGCACTGTGCTCCTGGACACGGCAAAGTTGGAAGTTGGTGTCTTATTTGTTCCCAGCTATGCACGTTGCCCCTCCCTCCTTCCGGCCAGCTTGCTAGCTGCTACGCTGGTTCATATTAGCCACATATGACCAAAAGGAAGCGAAGACTTTTCGATGTTCTTTTTCGCTCAACTAGCCAAAGGGAGAGAATGCAGATCAAAGTCGTCAGAGCCTTGCAGGTTCCCACACGCGACAGGGGTGAAACACGCCACTGATAGCCACACTGCGGCCGAGTTCAGCTCAGGGGCTCTTGCTGATTATATCAATACTCGCAGCTTGAAAATTAACATTGCTCCCGTTAACTACCTCTTGATGTCTCGTTTTTCTTCCACAACAATCATTTGCCAGTTCAATCGCAATTCAGCTCGGCGTCTAGGGGCCGCCATCATGCCGCGCCAGTCAATTCTGCCACTCCAACCAGCGCTGCAGGTCTTGGCCGCCCTCCTTACTCTCCCTGGCGCGTTTGCACAATCTGAAGGCCAATCTGAATCAGAACCCACGCCATCCGCCACCGCCGCTGCTGTCGACACCGCAGGCTTCTGGGTCGGCTTCGTTCTGATCTTCATCATCTCCGTCATCGAGACTCTCGCCGCCATCATCTGGACGCGCATCCGAGTCACATCCGACGGAATCCATCCTTGCGAGCTCTCCATTCGCGCGTGCGGGCGAGAGCTCCTCGTTTCCCCCATCAGCGCCAATGACGCTCAACACATCGCCACCAACGGACTCAGCTCTGGTTTTTACTCCGGGCACCAATCGTCAGTTACGCAAAGCGGCTCAGACGACTACGGGTACGCTGTCGTTAGCAGCCACCATGAGAGCGCAGATGGTTGCAGCACCTGCGGCGGCTGGGAGCGTCGTCGCATGCAGATGTACCGGGGAGTAACAGAGTGCGCGATCGACCAGTTCCTAGGCATAGCCTTGGTTCCGACACTGTTAATCCGTCGCTTCAGCCCAACGACGGGCGTTCTGGCGCCCGCGGGTCTGGTGGAGAATGTCAAGCAGTTGGTCCTGGGATTTGGAGCGCAAAAGGGCGCAGGATGGGGACGCATGCTCGAGCACGGCGTGCATCTTTTCGTCGGCCTTGCAGATCTTTCCCTCGGACTCGCGGGACTGGCGCTGAACCCAGAGGCTCCGCAGAGGCTGTACGACACGATCAAGGACCCGGCGGCGCCCATGACGTTTGAAAGCTATTTAACGCTGTTCTTACTGTCGTGGCTGCTGGGCGCGGCGCTGTTGATTTGTATGATCCCGCTGCGCAGCCAGCGGAGAAGTATCCAAATGTTTGGATGGCCAGGAAAGTTGGGCATGGGAGTTGCCATGTTGGCAAACGCTGCGCTGTTTGGTCTGGGCTGTTGGAAAATCGATGTGGCAAGACGGGAGGGGACGCAGTGGACGCCCATGCTGAGCTATTGGATCGGCGGGGCGAGTGCCATCAACTTTGCGCCTCTTGGTTTTGAGTTGTTTCACACGTTTGGCGTCGCAGGCTTGGTTATCATGATGATACACACATTTTCTTGACAGGAGGAACCGGGCGATTCAAGGGCGTGTTTGTGTAGGGGGAAAGAAGTTGATCCAAGTCTGCCCGTACCGTAGAAGGCGCAATGGGGTAAGAGTGAAGGCCAATATTGCAAGTTAATTCGGCATTACATTAGGTACTAAAGGAATGCTATCGGTGGACTCTGTCGTATCCAGGTCATTACCAGACCTTGACTCGTTCGTAAATGCTCGTCGCTCATAACTCATTTCCCTCATGCCCTGCCCAAGTCCACGCCTCGCTTATCCAAAGAAAATGCAACACCCAGAAACCCAGATACAGTTAAACATGAGACTCGTGCCATGCCCTCAATACCCATGCAGACTGAGAAGTATGCAAAAAAGACCATTGAAACTCACTGACGCGTATCCAGAACTCCGCAGCAGCCCATGTTTGCTCGTCCACAGTCCTGAGTACTAGTATGGCGAAAAAGAGACCTGCTCAAGTACTAATGCCACTCTCAAGATCTTCCACAGAAGTCCTAGGTCGACGTGACGTAACATGGAACGACCTGCGCTCCGCGAACTCAATACCGTCGGCACCCTCAACCGAAGGTGGCGTTGCGGCCGGTTTGCCCGGTTTCGTGGGCGTCTTGAGCACCTGTCCGCCATGCACCCCGTCGAATAGAAACCGGGAGAATTTGCTCAACGGACAGGTAACGTTGAAACAGACAACGAGGTAAAATAGAACAAAGCCAAACAGACATAAGCCAAAGGTGTGAGTTGTCGCCTTGAAAGGCAAAACTCCTTCTTGCATGTTGAATATGCCAGTCACTTGCGTGACAGCGGAGAGACACTGGACGCCATTAGTTACTCAGCCTGTGCGATGTATTAGGAGGCACATTGCAACTCACAAACCCAATCACGCCCAACTGAAAAACCTTGTCAGCGACAGACTGCATCTTATAACCAAGATGAGCTTGCACCTAGGTAGAGAGTTGATAAGTCAGCGAAGTCACTCCGATTGCACGGTGCTGCTCCATACCTCATGGCGATTAGTGTCCATGAGCTCTTGCCTGAGGTCCGTCAAGGTGTCAAGCTTGAGACGAAGCAGGGAGTAGGACTTTTCGAGTTGCTGGCGGAGATAGATTCTCTCTTTGTTGTCGTCCGAAATAAAGTACCCCAAGTCACATTTTTTGAACTCCTCCCACACTTTGGTCATTTCAGAAAGAGGTTCAATCAGCTGCTTGAGGAGGCGCACCATCTCCTCCGTCCAAGCTTCGAGCTCTTGGACATCTTTCGCTGTCCTAGGTGTTGCCATGCGCCTGGTAAGAGGTTAGCGTCATCATCAAAGACCTTTCTGCCTAGAAATGGGAGCTGACGTACCTTTGCTTGACAGCATCCTTCATCACTGTCGTAATCAACTCCCACTCCCGGGAGGCTTGGTCAAGATAGCCAAACCAAATTGAGAGGAAGTAGTGTCGACTCTCCCATATAGGGTGGTCGACTACACGGCTCCGTCTCGAAAATGGGTCCCACATTTGTGTTCTGCCGCTTTCCTCCCAGTCGCGGTGATAAGCCTCGACTGAATCCTTCGACTTCGACTTCGGCAGGTAGTAGTTGTCGACAGTCCCGTAAACCTTGTAGACACAGTCGTCGATACCGGCAAGCATGATAGACGCCTGCACTTCATAGAAACAGGGCAGTCGCTGCGGCTTACCGTTGTCTGAGGATTGGGTAGCCAAACAAGCAGCTGTCCAGGACCGCCTGAGGCTTTGACCCCCTGGCTTTTGGCGATTGTCGGTTCTGAGGCTCCTGTGTCTTCTAAACGCAACGAACGGAACGTTCAAATGAAAAGCATATGTTGGGAACCCTATGGTCTGTGTTTGGGTCTTGTTAGAGCTTGATCTCGCCATGGAAAGGAGGGAAAATTACCGCGAGAGCTACATCTACCGACGGGGTAAACTGCAGGTTGCTATAGAAGAACCTTGCTAAAGAACCACGTTCACGCGATGGGGCGCATTCGGCGAGGACCCTCATTCCGGGCTCGCCCATATTGGGCAAGGAGCTGGATCGCAATATGGTTAGCCACGGGCGCCGTGCAGGTTGGTAGCACTGAGAGGAGTGTTCAACATACACGAGAATGCGATCGGCGCTGATGTTGGGTCCTTCTCCTTCTTCCTGTTCACTCGAAGCCATTGGCTCCATTGGAGGCATTGGAAACTCCTGTAGCTGTCTGTTAGCAAGACAAAAGAGACGAAGTGAAGAACGTAGCACTTTCTTTACAGCTCAGCTCTTCTCTGAGTTGCCCCGGCGTCAAGCCCCCTCGTTGGGGCTTCGCGATGCCACTTAAGCTTCCTACCCCGTCCGCCTTTGCTTTCTCATTGCTCCGAATATCGACAATGGCAATGAAGTCGTCGGGTTGATCCTGCTCAGCGGCGTGCTCACAAAACTCGTAGACAATGTTCTCATCGAGCCGTTGCTTTCCCATGCCTTCTCCATGGATCGCCGGCTGCATGAACAGCTTCACAGGATGTGGCGGTTCTTGGTCCTCTGGGATATCCTCTTCATCTCCGGAATCGACATTGGACTCGTCATCGCTGCTTTCTTCGTCGCTATCCTCGTAGATCGCACCGTCTTTCTGTATGAGTTCAAGGTATGTTTGATCGTCGGTCTCGGTGTCAAGGAGCACCCTGGGGTGGGCAAAGATCGTTGGCCACTCGAACACCGGCGCCGGGGAATGGTGAGACATGATGGGTCGAGACATGCAGCGATCACCAACCCATGATGATAGTGGCGTCTTGCTCGGATCGGATAGGGGGTATCCCGGACGCTTTCCGTAAGGATTTGCGGATACCGGATGCGGTGGGTACGGGGAGGTGATGGGATTCCCGGGATGTTGCAGCAGTGTGGATGAGGGTGGCCCTCAAGATGGGCCCGGCGAAAGTTGGGCGAGAAACAAGAAGAGGGGTTTCGGTGCAATGGCGACTTGGAATATGTACGATGGCCAAAATATCAGCACAATCCACGTCGACTGCATCGTGGCGCAGAGCGAAATAAGGCGTCAAAGTGCAGGTTGCCTGAATCCTCAGTCGCTCGTTTTCCAACCATAAGGCGGGCGTGCCGCACTTGTAGCCAATGTCTTGAAAGTGCGTTTTGGGTATTGGTTGCACCTCCCAAAACCTTGGGCAGGCCAACGCTGCCGGTCTGCCATGTGCGGTGAATCTGCTCTGACCTGGGTTTGACGCGGCGGTGAGTTGGCGACGCCGCAGGGCGCTCTCTATGTCCACCTGGGTACTTGGGAGTCCATCGCATCTAAAACAGCTGAAGAATGTTGCGCTGCCCGATGCAGTGCCGGGTCCCGACCGGTGATGAGCTTGCGGTCCACGTCACAAAGTATGAGTCGAAGGACGAGTTGGGCGTGAAGGTGGAGGGTGTGGAAATTCGCTTTTGGGGGGGAAGGCACAGCTGTGCTTCAGTTGCTGCCAATTGTTGCCGGTCGCGGCCTTGCTGCTGCCCGATGCAGCTTGGTCGCTGTTTGCCCAAACTGAAGCGCCGCCATTTGAATGGTGCAAAACAGGGCTGATGTGCAGCATGCAGGATTGCCCTCGCTCAGACGGTCCGGCCTTTGGGCTGCCATGCAGCCACGGGAAATACCTGACCTCCCAATCACCCTCGGCTCGTGCCGTCTGTCAACGTGGGAAACACGGACGTTGGAGTTGCTCTCTCGATCCAAGTTAGCGGCGAGTTCTCGGTGAAGGTCACGGGCTCACTCACGGGTGTGGCTTTCACAGCCTCGATGCCGAGGTGCAAAGGAGCTCAAGGTTCTGGCCTTTGCGGCTTGTTGTTGTTGACTTCTGCCTTCGTATTTATCCGAAAAGGGGTCACCCCTGATAGCCTCGGCCGCTGAAAGCTCCAGCACCGCTCAAAACTGGACCCTTAAGGCGCACGATGATGAATTCGGATCGATGCTACGTTAGCGTGTTGCACTTGCCATCTCACTGGCTGGATCAAAGGCCTGGAGCATGACCCTTCCCCTTTCGAGCGAAGAACTAGAACGTATTAAAGCGCAGACGCCCACCGTGTCGATTAGATTCGCGAATTGAAACTGGTTCAGACCTGTAAACGACCAACGAGAGACTGACAGGTCGTTCGCTCGTGCTCCTATTGTTCTACTGCAGAGGACCGCGCGACTGGATCTCGTCTCAGGACTCGATTGACTGACCTCATGGATTTAAGCGCGCCTGCCGTGAGCAACATGTCGTAGACTCGGGTACTGCCCTGTATATCTTAGCAAGAACAATGAATTCGGAAGGCATTCATGTTCCTTCGTAACCGAGTCTCATGTGATACTGAAAGTTGAAGGAAGGCGAGGCCCGAAGCTTGAGACCCGATGAGTTCCGGGGAGTACTTCTGCAGGTGAAAGCAGCGTCTTGCTGAGGTCTCGCGGATTCTCATCCCATCTTCACCACAGCGCAACCTGAGAATATCTTGCTTCAGTGTAGAACTGCCCTGCAAACGTAAGTTTTCCCTGCTGCTCTCTGTTGCCACTGAGGAATGCTGACCAAGATGTGGCTGTCTTTCTCAGTGCGACGAGATGCCTTCCCTTACCCAAAAGCCGCAGTCGATGGAGGACCCATGTCTGTTGGCGCCCCAATCCCTGGTCTAACGAAACCTGCCCAGGAACCCAACCAATCACCGGCCACAGAACCGCAGCCGGGGACCCTTTGGTACCTGCCGAGTACTCACCTATCGGACGACAGCCGTGGCCTGCCTCACCGGTACGGCTCACCTTGGCCACGAACAGAGTTTTCCAATCCAATTTAATTGCGGCTCTGCTGCAAATCGGTATCCTCATGTTTCTCGACGCTGTCGCAAAACTTGCAGCAGGTCTCTCGGTGTCCAGACCCCAACCTGTTACCGAGCCCCAAAAGAGAACAAGGTGAGTGTGTGAGACTGTCGCACACAATGCCGGCCCCTGGCGATTGCTGAGGTCATTCTGTCACGTGCTTGCTTTGTGGCTTGTTGTCGACGTGTTCAGTTTTTTTCGGTCCCTTGTTTTGTGGAGAGGGGCGGATACTCCCGCAGTGGGGTCACAACACACTACGCGTCGCGATACTCTACCTCCATTGGAACCTATCGCCGCGCGCTGGTGTCAATGGGTACGCGGTCTTTGGAGAGCATTGAGAAGTACCGGGTTCGAGGTCAGTGATTTGCTGCCTGCGAGGTGGAACGCGCTTGCCGAACTCCGAGCCCCCCTCTCGAGGGATCCACGTGTCTCTCTCCCAAACAGTCCCCCCAATATCGTGCCGCACTTCGGGCGTGTATCTTTCCCCATCATATCCCCTCCGCGTGATGGTGTGCAAGGGGTCCGCAGCTGGTGTTGAGCACGTGATGGAAAACTGCACTTTTGTTTTGTGGCTGCCAGGTCCATGGTCATGCTAACTATTTTGCAGTGCTTCGGCCAAGATGGTACGTCTGACGTCCGCGGCCCACCTCGGCTGCCTGAAAGTTGCCTCGCACAAGTAGCAAGCCACTAACCAGGCCTTACCGCCAATTCGCAGCCCTCGAAGAGTAAGGACTCCGGCGGTAGCAGCGCAAAAAAGAAAAAAGCCCCATCCCGGACAATTTGGGCCTGGGTCTGCGTTTGTCCCCCTCCCCCTCCCCCCCTTCCCCCTCTCCCACCCATCTCCTCCCCCTTGCCCCCCCCTACTCCACTGCCGCTGCCTACTCGAATCACAGCTGACCGTTGAGTGTCTGCCCCCAGTGCAATTGCGGACGCGAAGGATCCGACATGACCATGCTCAAGGAATATTGCTTGAGCCGTCAGTGCTGCCACCTCCGCTGCTACAATTGTAGCGTTCGCCAGATGCGAGTGTCGAGATGAGCCCTCCTCTAGCCGTTGCCTACCGGAATCATATCCCGAGCAAGCTTTGACGCCACTCAGCAGCCAAGCAAAGGCTTAGTTGTACAGCAAGGTCTAATTCCATGACCTGCTCCCCACACGCGTCCAGTGTTGTCGTCTCTCTCCGCCACTCCTGACCTCAAACTATTACGCTTTACAACTTATCCAACAATATACTTCGCCACTAGCGACACGACACGCCATAAACCGACTCTGTTCGCCTCTATTTTGCCTGAAGCGACCAACAACATTTCAGGAGGATCATCCGACGAATCCCGGGCTATGGATTCTTTCTTCCATTAAAGATGGCGCCTCATGCTGCCAGTCCCCTCAACATCCGCGGTCTCAAGCACGGGCGCCAAAAAGTTTTAATAATATACAGGCTACATTACTAGACAGTTTCGACGCTGGCCGTCCCTTCAACCGGGGCGCTTATCGATGTACGAGAGATTGGACAGGTTTGTTATAAGGATTTGGAACAATCCAGGTGTACGAACAACGGGAGATTGTGAAGAGCCTCGAGGGAAATAGATGGCGATAGATTCCATGTTTTGACTGTTTTTTCTTCCTCTTTCTGTTTTCATTGTGTTTTCCTTGTCTTTCGGGACTGCTGTCCCAGTAGCTTCATCAAGCTCTCTCCTTGTCAGTCTTCGTCGACCAACTAGTACCCTTCGTTAATTACACACACTTTCTGTTTCATTATCTGACAAACGCTCTGATACCTTTCATGCTCTTAGGAAACGGCGAAAAGAAGTCGTGGAAGAAGTGGACATCCTTCTCGAAGTCGGCGTCATGCAACTCCAGCTCGAAACCGGCGTCCACGGAGAACAGTCGACCCAGGCACAAGTAGATCTCCATCAGGGCAATCTCCGCCCCAACGCACGATCGGACACCTCGGCCAAAGGGAACCAGGTACTTGGAAAGGCGCTTTCGCTCGGCCGCATCAGGCCAACGCTCTGGGCGAAAGGCTTGCGGCTCGGGGAAGAAGTCGGCGCAGAAGTGAGTGTCATTCTGCATGGTGGAAACGGGTGTCTGAACTTGTCAGGCTCCATCTGCCCAGAGGAACGGAAAACTCACCCCTTTGGAAATAACCAGCCCCTCGTACACCTCTTCATTCTTTGGATCGAGTCGCGGAAGCCGCCCAGCAATGCTATCCAATCTGGTGTCCCGCCGTTAGCTAACGGCACACTCGCGGAACCGTGTTGCGTACATGTACCGAAACCCTTCGTCCGCGACACCGACCTGCCGTCATGTTAGCATGATGGACATGGAATCGACGACAGGCGGGCCGCATACTAAGTAGGGTAGCTCCCTGAGCTCCTGGAACGTCGGCGGCCGCCCATACTCCTCACAGGCTCCCTTGACTTCTTCCCGGAGACGAGCTGCTATTTGAGGTTGGGAGAGCAGGTAATACACCGTGATGGATATCATTGATGTAGCCGGTTGACTCCGTCCCTGCCAGCGTCACAGCACACGACTCACACGTTATGCATGCCAGCGTCTTTTCCTGCAGTGGGAGGCTGGAGGCGAGAATCTGCTGGACCAAATCCCTCTTGGCCTCTCCCTTCTCCGCAGACCCCTCGGATGAGCTGAAACTCTTCTGCACCGCTTTGTTAACATCCTGGAGCTCTCGCCATTCTGGAGCTCTGTCAGCACTTGCAGCAGCTCAAAGCACGGGAGCCCACCCCACCGCGCCTCGAGGTTCTAACGATTGCGATCACTGGAGTGGAACAAGGCGTAGAGGAGTGATTTGTCTTAGTTTTCAGGTTTGGCGGTAAATAGATAAGCAGCTTGAATTGAAGAGGTTCGACGGGAGCTCTCAATGTGTCAGTCATTTACGGAGCCGAAGTCCCGAGTTTGCAAGAGCCACATCCGCCGGCTCCGACACCGGATCGAGGAATCCGAATCCAATCCAATTTGCGCGAACAGACCAGGTTTTTACTTATCATTGCGTAATAATTCGAGCCTTCCATGTCTAGCGCCGCATCAGACATGCGTTTGCTTGGGAACAATGAACGGATAGAGGGTTTCTTAGTCACACACAGAGCCGTAGACACGCTGCCTAGCAAACCTTACTCTCCTCCCAGAGGCTCTTCATGGCTTGCGCAAGCCTGCTGGGATGAATTGCTCGGGGTCTCGCGGCACACACACGTTCAGAAAGCAAACGCAAGTCACTGGGACCATCCTGCCCTGTCATCCATTACATTTGTATTACTATGATGATGCTTTTGCTGAATGAACAGGGGGCCAAACATTCCTCTCCTACTTCTCCATCCCAAAACCTCTCCTAGGCTGACTGAAATGCGACCCTCACTCTTCTGGCTGTCTGTCTTCATCGCAGCATTCCTTTCCGAGGTTTCACCGTGTAGATGTCACCCCATTGACGAATCCAATCCGCATTCATGTCCTGTGGGCATGATGTTGAGGCCATGCGAATCGGTTGTGAATCCCAGGACGGTTGCTCGAAGCGTGCCCGTGACGACGACCACAACGTCATGCTCTTGAACCTGGAACAAGTCGACTGTCGCTGGCTCGGGGGTCACGCATACCTTTGAGGCTGCTCCATTGACGTCTCCCGCGAAGCCATCAATGTCCCGTAGTCTTTGCGGAGGTCTCGTGACATTGGCAGTTGCCGGGATGTTTCGTCAGGGGAAGGAGAGGGGGCCGGCGACGGGGGACCCTCACGACGCTGTCGATGCCCTGAATGTTCTGTCGGGGGCCTTTCGCTGAAGCGAGTCCCACTTGCATCATGGTGACACAGACCGTTCGTGATCTTGTGCAAGCCTACTGAAGACCCTTCAAGGCGTGGGAACAACCCGGACATGCGGCAGTTTCGTTGAACATCTGCCCCAGCGACTCGCTGCGGATCGAGGGCCTGGAACTCTAGAGAGCGGAGAAAGGCCTCGAGGTTGGCGTCACCGACGAAGGGCTTGAGCTTTCTTGGTGTCGAAGTGGCGTTTAGCTCGTTGTCGGGACTGGAGGAGAGCATCCCAAAACGGACAAACTTGGCGTTCTGTGCGAGAGGCGGTTGGCAGTGGGGACCTCCGCGGAAGATGATACCCATGTGGCCGAGGGGGCCTCTTCGGCGCCGAGCGTGATTGAAAGGGGGGCCTTGATCGTGAAGCTCAGTTCACGCACTGGGCCGCATTTTCAGCGTCGCGAGCGTTTGCAATGTACCTAGACGTCATGTTAGAGATCTTCAAGATCAGATACTAGACTTAGAACTCACAAGCATACTTTGGGCCGGGTCCGCTCTTCAGGCGGTGCTCTTGGGGGCCGAGCGGAGATGTCGGATAAACCGTCGACGCCGATATCCATGAAGAATCAGGCTCTGATATTGGAGGTCGAGGCAGGCTGTGACTGAGACCAACGATGGGCTCATTTTGGCTGACGGCTGTACTTCTCGAGTGGCTCGACCTTGGTGCTTTGGTGGTGAGGGCACTGAGGGGCGTGGATGGCAGGGGCCGTTTCTTTAATCTGACACATGGGCGTGTGAGCAAGTAGGTTGAGCGAAAGTGCAACAGTGTTCGATTTACCGACTGGGGCGTTTATCCAAAGATGGAGCGGTGGAGTTGGTAGTTTGGGGGCCTGCTTTCATGATCGGGTAGTCGGACGGCGTGTGAGCGAGACGGAATGAAGCTTCAGATGAGAACGACCTACTGGCTGAAGCTTTACTTCTGAGTAGGTACTGCCGAAGGGCAAGAGAAAGTCAATCTCCGAGGAAATTGACAAGTACCAGAAGCGGCTTGGTCAATCGAAAGGTCTGTGGTAGGCTTTGGGGAAGGCGCTTTCTCGATCTGAAAGTCAACCGTTAGCCAATGAGATGGAACAGAGCAGCAAAGAATGAGTTCCTTACTGGTTGAGAAATTGTGCTTGAGTATAGATCCCTAGGCACCATTTTGGATCTGAGAGATCTTTGCAAATGCCAGGAATGGCTTGGTTGGTTGGTTTGGAATGTTGATTTGGTATCATCTTTTGGTTGAGAAATTGTGGTTGAGTAATATAGATCCCGAAGGACCAATTTAGATCTAAGAGATCCTGCAAATGCCGGAACTGGCTTGGTTGTGTGGTTGAAATGTTGATTGGTGATATTTTTGTGGAAGGGCGTTGGTGGCCACCAGGGCGCGCCAGACAAGTCCAGCCGCGTCAGTTCACCCAAACCGGGAAATCAACCGAGGAACAAGTCCTCAGAAGAAGTGAGTCAACCCCCGAGGGAGTTGACAACCGGTATGGGATCGCATCGACGGCTTGTTGCGGACTCGTCTGGTTGCGCTGGTGGTTGGCGGAGGAAAAGGTTTGGAAGGAACGGAAGCCCACGAAGTTTTTCTTCAAGTACTTCCGTTGCCAGCCCTAATTGGTGCGCACAGAATTGCCCCACTTCTCGAAAATAGGCAGCGCTTTCCTGCCTATTATTGGCTTGGTGGACCAGCGTGAAACAGGACTCGTTGAGTTCTTGTGTGTGATCCGGCAAGCCAAGGTAAACGTCACTCGGTCTGGAGCCGGGTAAGCCTCCATCACAAGTCCGTTTCATTGCACCGGTCTCGCTTTACTTTTGAACCGTACCTCTCATGACGCTTGCGGCAGCGGTTCATGTTCTGCATCAAGCTGCGAGCCGACCAGTGCCGATACGCAGAGGCCTTACCTGCTGAAGTTTAGGCCTTGGTTATCGCGTGAGGGGCTCTCTGCAGCTTGCGAACGGGTCCTGGCAGCGCCTCCAGCTCAATCACGGTCACCGAGTAAAGGTGATCCAATAACACGGTACCTACTTGTTGCTATTGGCACCCCTGGTTACCCTGAGACATGCACACCAACGGCTCGGCATCGATGACAGGGTCAAGGCCCCGGCTTGAGACCCGGCAGCGTGTCCCTGCCAAGGGAAGCTTCGCTCTGCAGAAGATGAGCTAGCTTGCTGATTTGGCGTGATAGACGGTACCAACATCTCCTGCCCGTCATATGAATTGGCATTGAGTTGATGCCTTCTGCGCTCATCCAGCCCAAGTCCCCGGACCTCGAGTCTGGGGCTGGTCTCGGCCTCTACAGCGGCAACTCATGATTCATTCTCTACTGTTCTCCCAAATCACTTCCATCGTCTATTGTCCCAAATAGCTCTCTACCATCGAGACGTTGATATCGAACCCCTGCTCGTGGTCTTGAGATATGGACCCCACTTCGCAATTGCGGTTTCGGCGCTGCGCGGCATGGTGTTCAGAATCGGGGTATCCCACTGCTCATCCTTGAGACCACGATGAAGTCTAAAAGTATCCATAAACTTTGCGCCGTTGAACGGAGTCAGTTTGGCTGGAAATTGATTAGTTCTGACTGGCTATCGCAACATCACCGTGACGCCCATCTCCCTGTTTGATACGCGGGAAGGTGTGGAGCGTGGACATCGCAATGACTCGGGAACTACTGAATTTAGCCGGACGTGGCCTCGCATCTTTGGACGCTAAAGTAGTGGATTTCGAGATGCTCAAGTTATCTGCCATTGGAAAACAAAATGTAAGTTTTATATGTAAAAATGCTGGAGAACAGCCTTGGTTGGATCGCGTGCTGCCCGGTTCTCGGCGCAGGATGCCGTCCCCGCCCCCAACTTGGCGGGGTCGTTGCAGGGAGCACCCGGCCAAGGCGGCGGGCGCCGCCCACCTGGCCCAAGCCCCAGCCACCAGAGCGTAAAGGAACAGTTTGACAGGGGGCGAGCTCTTATCGCGCCGCCCTAACAATCTCGATGACGAGCTGGCGTTCGTTATCAGGCGTCACGCGTTATCTCTGGCCCACCTTCCAAGCCGCCCAAAAATGCAGCCGCGCTCTCTTGGCGATCATCAGCCGGGACGTCAAGCTCTGCAGCTGCGAGTGCGCGCGCACCTTGAGCTCGTCGGTCGAGTCGGCAATCAGCACTTGCAGCGTCTGGCAGGATTTTCTCATCGTGCTCCCCGACAGTCTAGGCCCCCTCACCAGACGCGCCACAGGCGTCACAGTCTGCCGGGCCGCACGCGACAGTCAATTGGCATCGCGGCCACCTCACCACCTCGCGTCCCACTGCCGATTTCGACGTTGGCGCCACTCCCAGACGAAGGGTGTGTTATTTGCCGCAGATAATGGGCCTGATATCTGATGGCAAGCTGGTTGGTTCCAGCTTGACGCCTCCAGCAGTTCTCAACGCTAATACCCCGCAATGCGCTCACCGCAGACTTGACGGTGGCGAAGATGGGGCCAGCCATATTTCCGGACGACCCCCACACTGCGTTGATGCCTCGGTGCGGCTGCTGACAGCTACCCGAGTGCGGAGGAGACATCAATGGCGACAGCAACCGTTGTGGAACTGGATCCAAACTGGAGACGTTACAACGGGGCGCCCAGCGCTAGGATGAGCAAAATCTATGTGTCTGTCAACGCCAGGGTGTTGCAACTGGCCCTGTGACTGGCTTGCGCTGGCAGATCAGAGTCTTCAAATGGCGCCAGGGAATACGGAACGCCCGATTGTCCGCGAGGGAGGGATCCGCCGATGCCCCGCAGTCCAGGTCCAAGGGATCGCCCACTGATGAGGTTGTGGGAAGGATGGGCGGCTCGTAGGTTATACCATCTGCGACACTGCGAGTTGGGGGTCGCACGGAAGATTTCCGGTGCTGCAGCACTGGCAGCAGCCGGCTCCGAGCGCCTGGCCATCGGCCTCCCCCGCATCCCGTACTCGTCGTCGGCCGCCAGTGCAGTCCAAGCAGTCCATGCAACCCACGCGAGCCTGCAGAGCTTGCCAAAAAGGCAAAGAACTGCTAGCCACATGCCATCTAGGCACGGTAGCAGCTCCGGGGATGCAGATTGACCGGCGTTGCTAGCCGTTTTTCGCTTTTGGCGCGGTCCCCTGACGTCTCGCTCCACCACACTCGAGGTCCCGGGATCGGTGGGGCCGTGAAGATAAGCCCGCTGGGAAGGCCCTTGGACGGCACGAGCCTGTCTGCATTTAAGTTCTGCGTTGCCGCCGCCTCTCAACGCTGACTCGATCCAGTCCCACTGCACCGGTTCACTTCCATCCCCGCCGCTCTCCTACACATTCTTCATTGGACCCATCGTCACGGCAGCCATGGATGAAGATCACGGCCCCTCCCAGATCGCCCCGGAAAAGGCTCCCCGGCGGACCTTTGGCGACCGGCTGCAGACGGTGAAGCGAACCTTCTTCAGCAAGGAGGGCCTCATCGGCAACTACGACTATGCCTTCCTTTTCCGCCCCAACCTGCCCTTCATGAAGAAGTCGAACAAGGTGCCGCCATTCTTCGGGCTCAACGACCGCATGCCCGTCTTCCTCGCCCTGCTGCTGGGATTCCAGCACTCGCTCGCCATGTTGGCTGGCATCATCACCCCGCCCATCATCCTCTCCGGCGCCGGCGGCGTCAACCTGTCCACCGCTGAGACCCAGTACCTCGTGTCGACCGCTCTGATCGTCTCGGGTGCGCTCTCTTGCATTCAGATCACAAGGTTTCACATTTGGAAGACACCGTATGCCCCCTTTTCTCAGGGCTGATGGGGCGCAAACTAACAGCTTGACAAGATACTACATCGGCACCGGTCTGATCTCTGTCGTCGGCATCTCGTTCGCCATCATTCCCGTTGCGAGCGGTGGCTTCAAGCAAATGTACTCTAATGGATTCTGCCCTGTCGACGAGAGCGGGAACCCCCTGCCGTGTCCCCAAGCCTACGGCGCCATTCTCGGAACAGCTGCCTGCTGCGCGCTGCTCGAGATTCTGCTCTCCTTCACCCCGCCGAGGATCCTGCTCAAGGTCTTCCCGCCGCTGGTCACCGGACCTACCGTCATGCTCATCGGCATCAAGCTCATCCAGTCTGGTTTCAAGAACTGGGCAGGCGGTTCCGGTCCGTGTGCAGACAAGGACCCTGCTCCCTTCTTCGCAGCGTGCCCCAACATTGCGGCCCCCCACGCGCTCCCCTGGGGATCCGCTGAGTACCTTGGACTCGGCTTCTCCGTCTTCATCACCATCATTCTGTGCGAGCGTTTCGGCGCGCCCATCATGAAGTCGACCAGCGTCGTCATTGGCCTGCTCGTTGGCTGCATCATTGCTGCTGCCACCGGCTACTTTGATCGCTCCGGCATTGACTCTGCCCCGGCTGTCTCTTTCATCTGGGTCAAGACCTTCCCCCTGACAGTTTACGGGCCGCTAGTACTGCCCATGATGGCCGTCTTTGTGAGTTTTCCTTCCCCCAGAACATCTTCTTGAAGAGATAACTAATGGACGACCAGATCATCGTGGCTACCGAGGCCATCGGCGATATCACCGCTACTTGCGATGTTTCCCGTCTTGAGGTCGACGGCAAGATTTATGAGAGCCGCATCCAGGGTGGTGTGTTGGCTGACGGCGTCATCGGACTCCTCGCCGCGCTCTGCACCATCACCCCCATGAGCACCTTCGCCCAGAACAACGGTGTCATCGCCCTGACTCGCTGCGCGAACCGGAGTGCCGGCTACTGCTGCTGCTTGTTCCTGATTATCATGGGCGTCTTTGCCAAGTTCGCCGCTGCCCTTGTCGCCATTCCCTCGGCCGTCATTGGCGGCATGACGACCTTCCTGTTCACAGCTGTCGCCGTTTCGGGTATCTCGATTATCTCTCGCGGCGTGCCCTTCAACCGCCGCAACCGCTTCATCCTCACGGCCGCCCTGGCTCTCGGCTATGGTGCGACCATGGTGCCCAACTATTTTGAGCGCGTCTTCACCTACTCGGGTGACAACAAGAGCCTGCAGGGCTTCCTCGACGCCATTACCCTCGTCATGGAGACCGGTTTCTTCGTTACCGCCTTCGTTGCCACCATCCTCAACCTTACTCTCCCGTATGAGCTTGGGGATACCATTGAGGCTGAAGATGGAGAGCCGGCGCCGGCTGCGCCGGCTGTGATCGAGGCTTCAAAGGGGGTTGAAAGGGATAGTGACGATATTGAGAAGGCTGGCAAGCTGCCTTAGAGTGTAGGAAAATGGAGTGGGAAAAAGAAAGGGCGCGTTTTGTTTGACTTTGATGATGGATACCCCTCAGTATCAACAGGGACTCTTGGGTGGGAAAAACTGGAGCCGGGGATATATGAGTTATGAATAATGGACACTGAGTGTTTGAGTACCACCTTGTTCCTGTGATTCTTGGTTCTGGTGTGGGTTCAGTGGGTGGCTTCAACCTTCTGCCGCCCCCGCATATGCCAAGGTGACAGCGGGAGACACGGCACGGCGGCATGAGAACACCTGTTTTTGGGGTAGATCTGTCTTCTTCAGTGCACTTGGCTGAGATGCGGGGGTCTCAGGCAGATGTTGAGCCAAGCTGCCCGGTGAGCGGCTGAAGGAGCCTCATCGCTTAGCCGGTTTCACGCGGCCACCAGGATCAGCGCTCGGGGATTTAGTGACAGATTAGTCAATAGTATCTCATCAGCTCTGCGCCCGCTTCGAAGTGGTTTTGCCTTTCTTGTTTCTTCACAGCTCTCACAATGGCAAGACGCAATCTCGCCGTCGTCTCCTCCTTGTCACTCCTAACCTCAGCTTGCCCCCTGGACCGCACCCATCCTTTCATCCCAGCCCCTCAAAGCAGTCCAGCACCGCAAACATGCCTCCATTCTGACCTCCCCCTTTCACAACCCCGTCCGGGATACACCCCCTGGACGCATCCCCCTACTTGCACCACCATCAACCCCAAAGGCGATAAGCTCTGCGTCTTCACCGACGCGACGTACCACTCCGGCCGAGGCCTCAGCATCGTTGCCAGGCCTCAGGTCGTAGGCAAACTCCTCGATGACGGTGTCTTCCCGGGCCGAAAAGATATCCCTGATGTTAGCCAGGAAGCTAAATACGAAGCCCGTATCCAACCCGGCATGGGAACAGGACTTTTTGTCAAAGATGGCCACAGTTTCGAAGCAGGGGAAGTCATATTGACAGATTATCCGACGTTGATACTGCCTGCAGAGGGTTTCGAAGGCGCGGATGCAGATGTTCTTCAGAGCCTGGCGTGGAAAGGCCTGTTGCAGCTGCCGAAGGAAGGGAGGGACGTGACGAGGGGGCTGGCGAGGAGTAAAGCGGAATTGGGTGTCGATGAGATTGTGGATTTGGTGGATACGAACGCGTTTACGCATGAGGATGGGGGAGGGGTGCATAATGTTTTGTTTCCGTTGGCTTCGGTGAGTTTCTCCTTTTTTTTCCTTGTTTGGCTGTGTTTGGTGATGAGCGAGAAGCTGACTTGAGCAGAGGATGAACCATGCGTGTGTTCCCAACGCGATCACGCGCACCAATGAGACGACACTGTCGTTGGAGGTGATTGCCCTCAAGACGATTCCTTCGGGGGCGCAGATCTTCAACTCGTATCTTGACCCGTCGCAGCTGTCTTCCTCTGCGGAAAGGGCGCACTCTCTTCAGAGCATGTGGTCGTTTCCGTGTCGGTGCGATATCTGCGCTGGTGCGGGTGTATCTCGCTCTGATGCTCGACGGAGGGAGCTTGCGCAGGCGAGGGCACAGCTGGAAAATTCAAAGGGGAACGCGGTAGAGTTATTGAAGGGGGCGGAAACCATACTGAAGCTCATGGCCGAGGAGGGAATGGTTATCCCAAGAGGGCAATATCTTGAGTTGGCGGCGATGGCGACCAAGTATCTTGGCAAAATAGGGGAAGCGCGAGAATGGGCGAGGAAGGCAAAAAAGCACTGGGATATCATACTGGGAGAGCACAGCGAGGAGTCGAAGGAGATGGTCGAATTTGAGAAGGAGCTAGGGGGCCAGTGAGGATCAAGCAGATGGAAGGAACACCGTATATACAAGGATAAAAGCTATGTACACTACATCCTCCCCACCTCCTTTCGTTCAAACCAAGAACACCGGCGCCGAGGCTAACAACATCACACATATATACATACAAGCAACCCGGGGCTGCACAGGAAACAGTCAACGAGAGTGCCCGGCTTGTTACTCAGTCATCCATCTCGTCAACGATGAACCTCTTGCCGGGGCCAACAGCTCTCTTGTTTACGTTATTGTTGGCATTGTTCCGGTTATTGTTGTTCTGGTTGTTGTTCCGGCCCCTGCCATTCCCGTTTCCGTTGGCAGCACCGTTTCCGTTGGCGGCACCATTGCCGTTGTTGCCAGTGTTGGCGTTGCCGCCACGGTTACCACCCCTGTTTCTCCCCGTGGCAGCAGTAGCCGTGGCGGCTGCTGCAGTGGTGGAAATGACACCGCCAAGCGCAGCATCAGGCGTCTGCTGGGGGAAGGCCGTTGTCACGACAGTCCCGAGGATGGCCTCAACAGCAGCACGGTTCTGCTCCGCCTCGCTAGCCCCAGCATTCTGGTTTGCCTTGATGGCAACAGGCAGATCCTTCTGGTTCTGCTCCATCTCAAAGAGCGCCTCCTCGAGAGTGAGAGCGGTGGCGACGTTCTCGGGGGTGTTGACCTTGGGCGTGATATCGGTCTGCTGGACGGCGAAGCATCCGCCAAAGGGACCAGCGACGGCGTTGTTGCGGCAGCGGACAGTGCAAATGTCACCCGTCGACGCCCCGGTACAGTTCAGATCATCGGGCATGGTGACGGTAATGTTGAAGTCCTGGGCCTTGGCTTGGGAGAAGCCGTTGACGCCAGGAACGTTGTTCTCGACGAGAAGAGTCTTCTCGATGAGACCCGAGTTGCTGGTTTCGTCAAGATCGCAAACGTAAGGTCCGGCGCCATCAGCGTTAACTTGGTGGATGGTAACCGTTATCTTTGAGCCACGCTTGACTTGGGTGACAGCATTGATGGCGAGAGCGTTTTCCGTGTTCTCGCCAATGTCGATGTTGCCAGTCAGCTGGGTGCGGCCGCACTTGTTGACAATGTTGGCCTTGATCTCTGCATCGCGGATGATGGTGGCATCCATCTGACAGGGGTTGATGGTGGTGCAGTTGCGGGCGATGGCATCGTTGACCTGGAAACCGATGGACAGGGGCGAACCAGCGTCTCCTTGGGCACCGAGAATGACACCATGGGCCTGAGCGAGGGAAAGGAGGGCCGCAAGCGGCAGGAAAGAAGATGAAGTGTACATGACGAAAGGAAGAAGGCACAGCCTTGGGTGAGAAAGAGAATAAAGGGGAAGGTAACCTGCGGTAAGAAGAGA
The DNA here is from genome assembly GCA_033296975.1 of Podospora aff. communis PSN243. Taxonomy (NCBI): domain Eukaryota; kingdom Fungi; phylum Ascomycota; class Sordariomycetes; order Sordariales; family Podosporaceae; genus Podospora; species Podospora aff. communis PSN243. The sequence continues at coordinate 35,427 of MU865985.1, read as the reverse complement.
ATGAAGAGAAGATGCGGCGTAGGAAATGAATCGAATTGAGACCTAGGTGGGATATATACCTTACCTACGCATCCTCGTGGGAGCTTCTCGATGAAATGGGGCCTGTACCGAACGACTCCTGGGTCCATCATCTGCAAACACCTCCTCGATGCGCTGTGATCCTCCGCAAGGGTTCGGATCAGGCACGACAGGGAAAGTTGATGCGGGAGAGCACCATGATCCCCTGGATTTCCAGGATTTTCGTACCATGGTCGTCGGTGCCATGCCTAGAGTGTGGGGGTAGTGTCTGTGGCTGGTGGAGTGGTGCAGAGCTGAAGGAAGGAATACCCGACACAAATGACACCACCCCTGTTCTCACCAACGTCTCACCGCAGTGGATGTCGACGGCGCGCGGCTGTTCGGCACATATTTCTTCGGCCGGCGGGAAGAGGCTTGCTGAGTTGAACGCGTCCCGTGATTCTCACGCTTGACGGCTGCGACAAGGCCATGCGAGATTGTTGCCCTGGCCGGAGAAGACGCCGGGACGGTTCCACGGCGGCGAGCACCACGCGCCAGGCAGAGCTAGAGCTGTTAAAGGGCTCCATTCGGAGGTGGTTTGCCGCGGCATGGTCGATAATGCAACTCAAAAGCAGCCCTGGAGGCCAAAAGGGAGTTGATCGAAAACACGTCCAGTGTAAAACACGAGCCGTCAAGCTCATCGTTCGAACATCGACAGTTCAATTGAACCGATTGCAACTCTTCCAGGTGGATCGTTTCAAGAGCGAGGTTTCATCAATCTTGGGTCGTGGAGCAAACGTGGATCCCTTTTGAACCATTGTGGGGAATCGTTGAGAAGGTTCAACGTTCGCTCCACCATCACGCGTTTTCGGCGTTGACGGGTGGATCTCGGGATTCCTCTGCTCCACTCGGCATTTGGCGGCGACGGAAATAGTAGCGTGGGACTGGGCTCCTGATCCTCCGAACTTCGACCAGGACGATTCAATGTTTCCCAACTTCTTCTGGACTTTGTATTTGGTCCAGATACCACCCGGTTACGCTTCGCGCGCCACGAATCTCTTGTTGAACAGTTCGGGTCCGAACCTCATCTTCACTGAGCTCAGCTATCGTGGCCAGCGAATTTGGTTGAATGCTTATCGTCCCATTTTTCTTCCTCATTTCGCAGTCCAAAGAGACAGAAGAGCTTCTACGGCCGGACATCACCGCATATCTGTTCCGAGGGGGCGGTCGTGGGTGTTGTGTTACTTCCTGGATTGAAGTTCGTGGTGTTTGCGAGGTGGTTTTAGATGGCGAGGCGCCTCGTTGTGAAGAGTTTGCGTCCTGGGATGAGGTAGAGTTGATACTTGCTGTGCTTTTTGGTCGAGCCAGTTTCGATTTCAGTCGTTGAACCATTCGCCCAAGTGGCGAGGAGGGTAAACTTGGATCTGTCATATTGTCTGATGTTTAGGTAAGGTGATGATCGGGGCTGTTTATTTCCGGAAATACATATGCTTACTTTACATGGGGAAGTATTGAGGAGCTTGCATGACCCGTTGGAGGTATTTATGTTGAGAAATCTAGTATTGTGACGGTTCGACGTGAGTTGTGTTTCCCGTCACTGGCATGGTCAGCCATCTCATTCACGGGTATTTGGAGAATGATGCAGTGCAGGACCACGATTCACTTGACACTGGTGACAATCATGTAACCACTTGGTGAAACGTCGACATCACTGAATTTTCTCTTCCCACATGACCTCCCGTACCTTGTTGGTCTCCCATCAGCAGGGAGGTAACTGCAGCAACTTGAAGAATATCATGCATTTGCCCACCGTAGTTCTGTCACACAGGGCCTATCGATAACAAAGATCACAACGTCACAACTTCAAGGACGACAAAGACGGTACCTCGTACAAAAAACCATGCTTCAGGTCTGTTGATTATTCAATCTGCCCCTTTCACCCTGATGTCCACACTCAAAACTCGTTTCACCCATCAAAACTACCTTGAGATACTGCATCACTTGCTGGCAGCTGAAGAACCTGGAGACACAACGGTGCTCCATCTATCATCCTCAGCTGAACGCTGGTGCGAGGACGCATTCTCTGCGCTGTCTCTTTCCTTCACCATGCCCACGATATCCCACGGATCACCTCCACTCCCATGGAGCCAGCTCTCCAGGGAGTTGTTACCGTTGAACCTGTCTTGTTCTTGACTCGAGGGACCTGGATGAGGCGTGGATCCTTCGACAGAGACCCAACTCTTCGCAGCCTTGGAAGGTTGAGGCTGCATCTCGGATGACTTGACATAGAGGGACAAATTAGAACGTGAACATGTTGGGTAGCAGAATTCTGATCATACCTCGGCGCTCTGGAGGAACCTGGACTTGTGTGTTGGTGATATGAATGAATACAGTGTTGTATCCAGATGCCTGCGGGCTTCTCTAATGTGTTGTTTGTCGGAAACAGCGATTGTGATAACTCAGAAGGTAAGAGGTGATTTCGTGCGCAGCGTTCTTCTCGTCGTTTCTTTTGTTTAAGGACCACTGGCGCCATGATCACATTCAAACCAGGAGCCATAGCTCATATTTGTACTATTGCTGGCGTCCTGGCCTTGCTGGGCTCGAGGAACATCAGACTTGAACCGTTGGGTCGAAAAGCTTGCCCCGTAGTGTCTGCCCCATTCTTGGGAGACGCCAGAAAAACTGGCCCCGCCATGCTCCTTGCAAGGTGGCCAGCTGTGAAGCTATCGCCGACCTCACCGAGGCACAGCGGAGAGGTGAAGAAAATTGGCCCCGAGCAGAAGAAAAAGGGGCAGAAATTTACTCCCACATGTGCGCAGCAGCGAAGCGGCAGTGGGGTGGGTCTAGGCGTTGGCAGCATGGTGCTGTGGCATATTAGGGCGTTGCATACTGCGTCGGGGAATGGGGTGCTGCTCAGGGGCGAGAATTGTAAGCCAATGGAGAAATCTCTGGCTTTGGGGCAGTTTGGCTGTTCATTGTTGTCAGGTTGGAAAAAACTCGCCCCGGCGCTGCCATGTAGATGGCGCTCTTGTGTGCGAGCTGGGCATTCGTTTGATTGGACAACAAATCTGGCCCCTTCCGTTCCAGTTTTGGTACCACCCTGGGCGTGAAGGGCCAATTTTGGTGTCCAATCGTTGCGAATTGGCGGTTGCGCACTTTTCGGTCAGGCAACCACTTCGATTCAGCCCGCAAAGGGAGCGACGTAGATGGGAGCTTGGTTCCACAGGACAGACTCTTCATCACGATCAGGGATTAGGGCTACCAAAGACAACAACCGTGTCGCACACCAGTTAATCCGTCTCTCCAGAGAAACAATGGCCGAAGATTTCCCAGATACTACCCCGGAGATTGAACTTGCAGCGAGGCTCGCTCCCATCATGAGAGAGCAGAACAGCAATGTCGCCTCCCACGATCGCAATGCCGCGTCTCCCGGCGCCACATTCTCGAGGAGTCCCCTGTCGGAAGCCGATGTAAAAACATCCAAAGCTGGCGACGAAGTCCGCGAGGAATCTGCAGCATCTTCCACATGCGGCGACGACGCCGAGAAACCGAGACCGGGCAACCGCAAATCGAGGAAGCGCGAGAAGCAGAGAGCCAGGCGTGCTTTGAAGAGGCAACAAAACCGGGAAGTCTTGTCGGTGGAACCGCTCTCCCAACGCGACATCAAGGGAGAGGATGGTGCTGGCGGAGAAGCAAAACGGCACCGACCGACGCAAGTGGAACGCAGTATGAACTTCTTCATGACCATGTGTGACTGGTCCCAGTTCTTTCTCCGGTCCGAGCACTGGCTGCCTCGCCTGAACGCGAGCGGAAAGCTTGACATTGAGACAGCCGAGTCCATTTCCAGGGTCGTTAAGCAATGCTGGGTGGGTGGAAGTGGGAGATCGGGTTTCAAGTCCCTCGAGGACGTAGAGCGATTCACCGAGTTAAAGGAGAAGGAAGCCTTGTACATTGGGAAGCAGCTGAAAAGGATGCCCCCGTTGCAAGACGAAGCGTGGAAGACGTACTATGGGGAGCTGGAGAAGCTTGCGCAGCAGAGGCCTGTCGAGGAGATACTTATCGGGCCTGCCGAGTTTCTCCGGGACACAATTCTGCCGTGCCTTCAAGCGCAAGTCATGCCATTACGAGCGCAGACTAGGGAGATCAGGGTTCTGCGAGACAGGTACGAAGGATTGTGCCAGAAGTGCAACCGTCAGGAGGAGCTTCGAGCAAACATATCTAGTTTGCGAATCAGTCAAGGACTGTTGATTCCGGCGTGCCCCGTCTGGACAGAGGTACAAGTGGAGATTGAAAGCATCCGGAGGGATGTTATGGGGCCTCAAGAGTTGAGCATACTGGATGAGAACAGGAGGAAGGCTCAACGGGCTTACGAGCAAGGCTTATGCGACATATTACGTGTTGCTTGATAGGTATTACCCCAACAGCGCGGGATCTATGCGGTCTGACCTGGACATTGAGTGCTGCTCAGCAGGCAGTTAAAGAGCGACAGCAGTTGGTATTTCTCGTTCACTACCTACCTTGGTGACCTCACCTAAGGTAGTTTCCTGGCTGTTGGCCCCCTACTCTATCCGGTGTGACATGGTGAAACTTAGGCACGGAGTATATCGTGCTACCTCCATAACCCTGGCCCTGCCAAAACCTGCCCGACTGTACCAGGCAAGGTTGCGGTCCCTGAGCCAACTAGAATGCCTAGGCCATCTTAGTAGGTACGATGACCGATGGTAGGAAACCTCAAAGGCTGCCAGACTTCTTCCCTGTGCTCCCTCTTGCAGGGGTGTCTGATGTTGAGTGAACCAACTAAGGACGGTTGTACGTGACGAGGGACAGGGGCCTCCTGCACGCTAGCGCAGGATCCCAACATAGCCATCATTCTGTTAAGGTTGCCCCCGACAGATTTATCATGGAGACAACAACCCAGCCATAGGTTTCTCCAGTACTTGTCAACCAACCAGGAGTTCTTCGGACAGACATTATCGTGGAAAGGCAGAAGGGGGTAAGCCACTTCACGAAACTTGATAGGTGTATGATCATGGTAGACGTGCGGAAGGAGGATGGATTCCGGCCAGTCAGGTGCGTCCCCTGGGTCGGCCAACGGGCATCCGTTCTGACTTGTGATGATCGAGAAACCCGTCGAAATCGTCGAAGGTGGCAGAGCACCCACATCTGTACTGCTGCTGTTGCCCAAGCAAGGCCAGATCTCCATGTCGCTTGTGGTGTTCCTGGAACTTGTCCCAGCGGGGAAAAGACTTCCCGCAGGCGCAGGTGTAAGAAATGGCTCTTTGTCGGTGGTCGATGAAGTCAGCTGCGGCATCATCACGTTTGCAGTCTGAGGTTCGGACGTGACGAGCGAGGCCTGGCTTGTCGGCGTAGGTTTTCCCGCAGTTTGCTGGGCATTCGTACCGAACCTTGCAAGCCCTTCGTCCATTGTTATTACGATCGAGGTGGGACCTGCCGTTGTGGAGATGTCAGTCTTGGAATGCTGTAACTTGGACCAGGGTTCTCCTACCTGAGACTTTTGGGGATGAGGAACGACCTGCCGCATGTAACGCAGGGGTGTTTTCTTGCACGCTCGATCCGGACTTTCGAGCCTTTGGAAGTGGCGTAATGAGGTGCATCCTGCTCTGCTGGGTATGCGACGTCAAGCTGTGGGGGTTGATTTCCGTGAGACAGATTGTGCAATCCACCAGAGGCTGTCGTGGGCCTGACGTCGGGGTCGCCGACTCGAATGAGCAGTCGGGGAGCGCTAGCTGAAGATTCAAACGGCGGGCTGGCCGTCTGGAAGGCTGCGTTGGCTTCGGGAGGGGAGGTCGAGGGCGAGGAGGGGGTGAGATTGTCTACCAGTGATGACAAGAAAATGTCGTGTGCGAAGAAGTTATGGTCAGACAGGTCGGGTGGCGCAAAAGCTATATCACCGAGAATTCCTGGATCAAAACTCTCGCCAGCTTGAAAGCTGTCTTCAGCTGGGCTAGGTGTCAAGTCAAATGGACTTGATCCTTGAGATGTTGGCTGTGATATCCACTGCTGGTCGCTCTGCCCGAAATCAAGTTGATAATCCTGGGGATTCCAAACCAACTGAAGGTCGAAATTCCAATCAAATCCGTCGTGGGGGTTGCTGTCGGTTAAATGATGACCATGGTTTCCTTCAGGGATGGTGTCAACGCGGACCTAGATCCGCGCACGTTCACCCGCAAAAATGAGACTGAGGTCTGCCACGAAGGCGGGGCCTGATCAAATGACCGGCCCCAAATGAGATGTGAAAATTGCTGGGCGAGCGAAACGGGAAGAACTGCAAACTGGGAAGCTGATGAGGGGAAGGAGAAATGTTTGCTGGGGTTGGAGCTGGCGCGACACGGTGCGGCGGTGCCAGGGACTGATCTATTTCGGCTGCTGGCGGGGACAATTTTGTCAACCAATCGCACCATCCCAAAGATCTACTGCATTGTTATAAAGTACATGTGATGAGGCTTGACACTGTACAGCCAACAACTTCTCCCCCTAACCCAAGGGGCATATATTCATGCCCAATCACCAACGCATTCCCGCTTCGCCTCGTTTGGCCGCTGCCTGTACTGTTGTGCAGATTTCTTTGAGGCATGTCACTCGGGCGTGTAACGCCAAGGGGGGGTATCATCTGCATTCCAGCCACTCGCAAATCTTCAACATTTATCGCATGACCTTCCATACGTCCGTATCAGTAACCTCAGTTGTAAGCACCGTCCACAAAACCGACTTCAGTCTCCCTCTTCAGCAGATCCTCGCTTTCCAGCCCCACAATCCCTTCATCTTGGTTGAGCAACCGCTCTTTTGCTCCCTCATCCTGGCCCAACAAAGTCACTCTCAACGCCCCATCCGCCGTCCTCACAGCCTTGTACCGCAGTTTTGCATGCTTCATCTGCTCCGTCAACTCCCGCCCTGTATCCACACTTCTCCCCTTCGCCTCCGGTTGCTCCAGATACTCCATGAGAAGCCGCGCGATGGAGAGGTAACTCTCGTGGTCACGGACGAGGACCTTCCGGCAGGCGTAGTACACGACGGAAATGGCAAGAAGTTCGCCAACGAAGATCGCCAGGAGTACCGCAATGGCGCGATCCCACTTGACCTCTAGAGTCCTCTGGATGTATGACCGCGGCGACGCCCCCACTGTCAACGGTTCCTTTGGAAGCAACATGTCTGCGCTTATGATGTGGTACATCGGAAGGCGTGCCACGATTTGAGCGGCCCGCCGTTCCCCCTCCCGCACCTTTGCCTCGTCGCTTTTCTCAAGCTGACTGCCGCTGAACATATTGATAATCTCATCCATGCCGTCCATGTAGAAGGGATAGTCGGGATCACCGGGCCCGTAGATCTTGAGGGAATAGTTTCCGCTGAGGCGCCCGACCCCAGTCACACGTGATATCGGGCTAGTAGGTATGAGAGCACCGCCATTGAGAAGAATACTTGCTGCGAGGTGAGAGCGGTTGGCCGATAGGCCGTAAAACAGCGTCGTTCCGTAGCGCGAGTTTCCATCAAGGCCAGCCAAGCATGCTTCGCACTCGAATAAATGCCCTTTGGCCGTAGTGAGATTTCGGCGCTCAAGTTGAACATTGGTCAGGTCCTTTAGTTCCTCGGCAGACCACTTGTCGTCGCTGAAGATATCTTTATATTGAACCAAGTCATGTTTCAGCCGACTCTTGTCTTGATCAACGATGCGTTGGGTGAAGGGGCGTTTGGATACTCACGTATTGTACCACAGTTCGAAGAATTCCCCAAAAACTGGTCCTCTCTCAATGTCGCGACCCAGAGAGTCCAAGTGCCCCGGCGGCTTCCATTGAAATCGGGTTCGAAGGGAATAGCGCCCCGAAGTAGGGAAACGTACTCTGGACCATCGTCGATGGCAGTATCATCTGTTTCTGTGCACGTCGATGTACTGTCAGTGACTGTTCGGTCGACAACAAGAGGGGATGCTTTTACCACCCATAGGCACCAGATCCTGCACAAACCCTGCGCCGTGCTCGTAGATCTTGCCGTTTCTGACTTGCCTAACCACGCATTTTACAGAACTCCGCAGCACGCGTTCCTTTGAGCGAAGCATTTCCAGGCCCTTCGCCTCTTTGAAAGAGTAGGAGTAAGTGACTGTCTGGCCGTCAACCGACCCATCGATCGACTGCTCGCTGATGTTATGTTTCGTCTTGGTTTCTGATGCCTCGATCCAGTCACCACCATGCTCGATTGGGGCAGTAATTCTGCCAACTCGGGTGTACAGAGAAAGCACATCTTGGCAAACCCTCGTCAGCTGATGTTTTTCTCCCCGAGTGGCCGCAGGGGTCACTTAGGAGTATCGCCTACCGATAGCTCTTGCAGTAGATGCAGAACCCAGACGCTGTATATCGAAGCTCTCGGCGCTGGCGTTCAGCCAACTCCCCGAGCTCCAGTCGGTGACCATGACGGGATATTCGACTGCGTCATGCTCGTTCAGGTCGTATGTTAGACCGAAGATGGCAACACTCAGACGCCCGACAATGTTGAACAGCAGGTATACCAGCACCACAGTCGTCGTCACAGACCAGTGCCGCCTTGAGACGTGATTTGCAACGAGTCTGAGAGAGCCGGTTGGGTTTTGCATGCCAAGCACCAAATCGACCTGGGCGCTTGAGCTTAGCCATTACGTTCGCAAGCTCAACACGAGATGGGACAGACTGCGCTTACACCCAAAGGCGAGTGTGATCGGTTCGCCAACAGAGGCCAACGCATCATGCCACCAAGAAAGCCAAGCAGGGAGCCAACAGACAAGCTCACCAGCGACGAGAAGAAAATGGTGAGCATGTTGAACCATCGTCGTTCCCAAGTGTTTACATTCTCCATTCCTGCAAATGCATACAGCGTAGCAAGAACAAGAATCGCCGAGACGAGAGAACTGACGACCCGCCATAGGATATTTCTGTGGAAGATCTCCCAGTGCCGTGCCCGGAGCCTCACCTCTTTGGGAGGAAGGAATTCGGCGCCCTCGTCGAGTCTGGTGGCATGAACGGTGCTGGCCTCCTGTGCCATGACTGCGAGATTGGTGGGTGCTGGAGCCGACTGGGGAAGATAGCGTCGAAGTAGAACGCACCTCAGACATGAGGGAAGGAGAAGGAGCGAAAGCGTTGGAAGTCACCATCAGAGCCTGACTGAAAACGGGAGCCTGGACTCAGTGTGGTGTGGCGAGAGCTTCCAATAGCGGTGCTGGCGAAACGCCTCTTTCTGCAGCCCCTCTGAACACCCGCATCTGGAGTAAGGATTGGAAGCAAACGCAGCGGAAGCTTCCGCGAGGATGGCTTTTTGTGGGCTGAATGCCAGTGCATTCTTGTCACACCGCATGGTAACCTCGATTGACTGGTGGGAGCTGATGCACCGCCTTCGAGAGCTGAATAGTTGATTATCGTCTTTGTCGGGGAGCATAACCCAATCGGAAAGTGAATCATGAGCCTCCGTGAGAGTCGCAATACTGCAGTCAGCACGACTTCCATGCACCGTTGGTTTGAGAAGAAAGGCAACCAGCAGTCGGTCGTCTGTTACCCACTTGGATAAGATACCTCCGCCGTATATTCCCGCTGAGGTAGGTTTCTTGCCGCTGCGGACGATCAAGGATTGCAATCTGCAAATTCTCCGAGTCATTCCTCCCCAGTGCAACCCTCTGCCATGGCATGGATAATTCGGCGAAACGTGCTGGGTCGCAGTATGCTTTTTGGGACCCATGTGCGCGGGCATGCAAACGAAAGGAAGGAAGCTAGCAATTGACCCGCGGGCCCGTGGAGTTCAGTTAAGGTTTGAGCCACAAGAGTAACGAAGGAGCTAGAATCTCAAGGGGCTGCTTCCACAAACCTTTTCAACGATAGTAGACGACCTAGAGGATGCCTACATCGACGAAAAATAACCCCAAACGATGGAATGCGCCCTCCAACCTCAATTGGCAGAAGTCTCAGCACTCCTGTCCGCTCCGTGGGACGTCAACCATCAGCAATGACGCCTTAAAGCTCTCCAAAAGTTCCGTCCCGCTCAGAAAAGAAAATGACACCAGACAACAAAGTACCGTCAACCTGGATCACTTCGTCCAGTCCGAATGGCTGCACATCCCATCAGGGGCGGGCTACTTCACCTCGGATGAGCTGATGCCGAACTAAATATGCGAGTTTTTCCAGCTGTACGCCTTGCTCGTGAGCTATGGCGAGTACCTCATTGAGAACTGACATGCCCGCTCGCACCATGATGTCGTGGTTGGGAATTGGAAGCAGAGGGAGTGGTTTCTGTGAAGGACGCCCTGGCGCGCCTGCGTGACGTGTGGATGGTTGTCATCTATGCGAACTCTGTCGTCATACGCCCTGTTTCAAGGATTATCTTGATAACCGAAGGATCTCCAGCTGAGGGCGAGTAGTGGACTCGTGCTTTGGATCGGCACCTTCTATTATGGCTGGTAATGTCTCGTCGGGGTATGGGCCAGCGCTACCCGAACACACAAGGAGACTCGTCCTCTAGGCAGAAGGGGCACTGAAGGGTAAGCAGTTAGACCGCTGTGGGCCAGCAGGTACCTCATACTCACGCAAAGACAACATTGTGCATGCTAACATAAATACATTCCATTCAAGTCCTATCCATAGCTCACGCCAGAGCATGTCCAAGCGCAGCATCATACATCATAACTCCCGAGAGCCTTCTCGAGATCAATCCAACTCTGCTTCTACATGGCACCCAACAAACCGAACCCATATCAACATCTCTCATCGCAGAGAGGACACGCTATATAAAACCCGCACCCAAAAGAGACCCGTTGCCCAACCCCCCTAACCTCCCCACAGTTTTTAGCCCTCATTCCCCCTTACACATACGCCCTCGAGTGCGAGTGCGAACTCCTCCTGCTCCTGTGGCTCCCACTGTGACTCCTCCTCCTCGACGAGCTCCTCCTGACCTTCCTCACCTCCTTCTCCTCTTTCCCACCATGCACAACCGCCATGACGGCCGTGAACAAGAAAAAGATGGCGTTCATGATGCCAAACGCGAAGCACGCCTTGAGCATACCGCACGTCCTGTTGACGTTGAGACTCAGTGTATTCAGCGTCGCGCTGCCGAGGATGCCGAGGCTGACGGTCGCGCTGTTGCCCGGGCTGAGGGAGACGCAGTCGTAGTCCTTGATGAAGCGCAGGTAGTACACGCCTGCGATGAAGGCGCCGACGAAGCCGAGGTCGACAAGGCCGACGAAGCGGGCGTTGGAGGAGGAGCGGTGGTAGGAGAAGAGGGTGAAGAGAGCCCAGGCGAGGCCGAGCACCGAGACGATGAAGAGGACGAGGATGTAGTTGGGCGTGAGGAGGTTGCGGTCGTTGTACTGCTTGACGAAGTAGGCGAGCATACCGACGGTTGGGATCTGGGAAACGGGGTGTTAGCTCGGACGAGGGACGAGGCAGCTTGCGACGGAAGGGGTGCGCACCAGGGTGACGATCTCCATGAAGCGCCAAAAGGCGAAGAAGATTGCGAAGAGCATCGCGAAGTTGGTGGGCGCTTTGCGCGCGACGGCGGTTCGGTGAGGGAGTTGCGGATGCGACGGGTTGCGGTTTTCGCAAGGATGGGACGACCGTTGGCGACCGCTTCAATGGCCCCGCAGGTTACAACGGTAGCTGTTTGCGCTCGTCGTCAGCTTGCGACAGCTTTTTGTTGTGCGGTGCGCCAGCTCTGCAACGATGCGACTCGTATCTCAGCGCATGAACCCAGCGATTGGGATAGAGCGAGGATCAAGGAGGGGTGCAGGAGGCGCTGCAAGGTGAGGTGTACGCGAGATCGATCCTCTTCGCAGGTCTGCCGTCGCCCGGCCAGCAACACCGGGTGGTCCAAGCTCCCACCCTCTCTCTTTTCCGCGCTGCGCAAACAGATGCACGTGGGGTGCTTCGGGCGATTGTCACCAGACTCTCGTGCAACCAGACTCCTGGCGATTTCAGTTTCCTCCGAGTTGGACAGGAATGGAGCTGGAACAATAGCGATTGTTCGTCCCAAGTCTCAGAGCTCCCGAGACCCTTATGACGTCGGTTTGTTGATCGCCAGGTCCCGAGCTTGAAAAAACGGGGCTCTTGGCAAAAGACGGGACTCGGACCGGATCGCCAGCAACGGCACAGACAGATCAGGCGCAGACGATGCAGTGCAAGACGAGGAGAGAAGAGCGCAGCAATCGATTCGTTCCGCAGGACATGTACAACAGAGAAAAGGACGCAGGGACCAGCAGCGCATTCGCGTCTTATCCCATCAGCGCAAAAGCTGCATTCTGTCAAAAAAGGTGGGGGTTGGGCTGGTGATTCTTGGCAGAACACCCCACCAGAGTCAAAAACTCGTGGCTGGAAACACAACAAGACTCAGGGTCCCAACCATCCCCCTTTTGGATCAGACTTGGGATGCATGGAAGCAGGCACGGAAAACGTCAAACCGGGTTCCCAAGCCCCAGCATCCCGTTCCGTCCCAGATAGCTTCATGCAGGTCGCCTTAGCACGGAGGGCAGTTCGCAGGAACAAGAACGGGCGGGATGGAATTTCGTCATATCATCGTCTTCTGGCGACGTTCCAATCTTTATTTTCGGTGCTCCAGACAAGAAAACCCAAGTAGAGCTTACAAACACCTCGTCCCATACCACCGCCTGTCATTCACCCATCAACCCATCAATCGCATCTCACGGCGCATGGTCGTCAATCACATCCAACTCATCGAAATCCCGAATGACGGGCCCCACGCTCGCGCTGTCTGGTGTCCTGTCGCCGCTCGTGCCGCCCAAAATGGGCCTCTCAAAGTTCAATTCCCCCAATTTATACGCACCCAAATTACCCATGCCGCCGCCTCCACCCGTTCCCCCTCGCACGGCACTCAGCGCCGCCCTGTCCCTCCCGGTTGAGCTATACGCCGTGGTGAAGCTCTTGGTATCGTCCACGAGCTCATCCAGGACGAGGAAACCGCCCTGCTTGCTAACGGACGCCGTGTTCAGCGGCGCCGGCTTGTAGTCGCCCCGTCCGCCGTTCCCTGACGAGGTCGCATACGTCTGTCCGGGCGCCGACAGCTCGTTCTCGTCCACCCTTTCAATACCACGCAGCATCATGTTGGCTGCCACCTTGGCCTTTTCCCTATCCCGCGCCGATCTGCCCGCCTTTCGTGACGGTGCTGTCGAGGGTGGTGATCGCACGCTGCTTCCCGCGTCGCTCTCCGAGTAGCCGCTCACCACGCTGCCCGCTGAGCTAAACGACATGCCGTACTGGCCTCCCCCGCCAACCACCGACGGCGCTCGGCTGCTCCCGCTGCGCACAGAGCGCGCTGTCATCCCGACGGGGGTGTAGTACCCGCTCTGGCCTGCTGCCGACCGGCTGGTTACGCTAGCCGGGCCCCGGGGCATCGGAAAGTGATAGCCCCTGCTAATGGGACTTGTGCCCTCCTCAGCAGAGCTCTCGGCTCCGCTGTTCGCAGAGCTGCCGTTCCCGGTGCTGCTCCCCCCATGCCACGAGCGCGGAACCGTCCAGCAATGCGACAGCTCGTGCGCGGCCTCATCGGGATTGTTGCCATGCTGCTGGTGATGGTGGTTGCCCGTCTTCCACGGCGGCATCTTGGCGCCCTTGAGGCGCGGCGACAGGTGGTACGGCACGTCATCGCGGTAGCGAACGTTTGGCGCATCCACCGACACGCTGGCCAGCGTCTGGAGGATGCCGTAAATGAGAACCCAGCGGCCACGCCGGGCTGTCGAAGGGTCGACCTCGGAGATGCGATCAGCCTTTTCGAACTTGCCGAATGCGTCGATCAGATCAGAATGCGTGAACTCGGTCCCCAGGATGCAGATGTTGGTTGCCTCGGTGTAGGCGAGCTGGATACGTCGCTCGACGGCGCCAGTTCGGGTGGAGGTGAGGGTCGAGGATGAGCCGTTCCCGTTGCCGTTGCCAGTCTTCTTGCTCGACGATTTACCGCCAAACATTCCACCCCCTGTTGTCCCGTTCCGGCTGTTGGCAGAGGGAGCGCTGGCGCTGGGAGGTGGTGGGATGGACTCGGGAACGAGGGGATACGGATGCGGTATGTGGGGGAAGCGCAGCTTGTTGTCGAAGCCGATGAGGATGTCGGTTATTGGGAGGTCCGGCGTATCGGCCTCGAAACCCCGATTGCCCGACTCGCTGACCATCATCCACTTGCGGCTGGAACGCGCCTCGGACTCATCCCACACGATGTCACGGTTGACGAGGTAGTCGTACAGCGCGGCAAAATCTCTCTGCAGCGCCTGCGCGACGGATCGCGTCAACCACATGTCTTCTTCACCATCGGGGCCGCCGTGCGCCGTGCCGATGGCCTGGTGGTCGAGCCCCGACGGCATCGGCAAGGGGGGCCACCGGCCATACTCGCGAGTGTAATGCTGCTGGAAGAACTTTTGCAACCGGTCTGCGGCCGCTTTAGCTGGCGCTGCGGCGGCATCTGTGTTTGGCCACATATCGCCGTATTGAAACCCAGCAAGGCGCTCCTCCGCCGCCTGCACGCGAAGCTGCGTCTCAAGACAGGCACGCTCCAGCAATGCCCTTGTTATCGGCGTCACGTTCTTGAAGTCAGCGCAGGTTTCGAGCTGCGAGTACATTCCGGCGCAGTGCAAGAAGCTCTCGCGCCAGCCCTCCTCCCAGCGCACCTCGGAACCCTCGCTCCATGCCAGAATGCTGACGGCCGTTTCGGCGTCGTTGCGCACGTCATCAATCCCCCGCGCCGAGAGATAGTTGAGAATGGTCCCCACGTTGTCGGCCTCGGGCGGCATGTAGGACTCGAGCCGGGAGTGCAGATCGGCCAGCGCTTGGTACAGGGAGAGGCCGACGAGCGAGGCGTGGTACAGCAGGGCAAAGACGTTGCGCGTGGTGATGTGGTGGCGAATCTGGTCGAGCTTGGTCATATTGGAGGGCGTCGGGAAGTACATTTCGTACGAGATCTGGCCGTCCTGCTCCCACATGCTGTTGTCTTCCGAGATGGGCGGCGTCGGGTTCCCGCCGCGCCCGGCGTAGCCCCCCTGGGGGTGGAGATGCTGGCCCCCGTGGTGCCGTTGATGGAGCATGGGGGGCGCACCGACCGGCGACGGCGGCATGTGGATATCTTCCTCGGTAGAGCCCTCGCGCAACAAGGTAATCAGATAGCGCGATTCGGTCGCCTCGATGATGTGCGACGACAGCCGAAAAGAGGGATTTGGCCGTGGCACTTGGCCCTTGTGGCCAAAGAAGACGAGCACGTCGCCGTTGGGATCCCAGAGCTCGGGGTCTTTTCGGAGCTTGTTCCATCGCTGCACGGGTCGCCCAGCGCCGATCCAGCGTTTGATCGGGGGCGTGTTGCCGGCGGCGGGGATGGGCGGCAGTTTTGAGGAAGGCGGCGGTGCGACGAGGCTTCCGCTGTCATCCCAGGGATTGGCTTGGGACGACCCGGAGAAGACGGGCGAGGTATCGGCGTCGTACCCGTCTTGCAGGTCTCCCGATGACGAGTAGTTGACGGGGTTCGGCTGGTTCGGCCGAACCGTCGCCGACGACATGGGCCGGAAGTCGGGCATCCTCTCTGCGTCTGGGGATTTCTTGTCCTTGCCCTTGAAGGTGAAAGCTTTCGCAATGCCCTTGCGCACGCCGTCGCTCTTCTTGTCCAGGATGCTACGGAACCCCGACTTCTCAATCCCCGACACGTCCTCCGTCTTGATGGCCGGCCTCCTGGCGCGGGCGTAGGCAAAGTCCTCCAGGGGGCGGCTGTGCGAGTGCGCCGAGGGGCCGCCTGTCTCCCGCCTCCCGTCTATGCTCGACCCACCGCTCTGGCTGCCGCCGCTGTGATGGCCATAGCTGGTCATGTCGTTTTGGTAGTTGAGCACCTCGCTCTCGCGGGCCGGCTCCGAGAACTTGAGAAAGCGGGCGTTTGTGGTCCCGACGCCCGTGATGTCCCGGTGCCTGCCGCCATCCCTGCCGCCGCCATCGTGGCGCGACGGCATGTGATCGATGGGATACTCGCTGATGGTGGCATTGTCGGAGCTGGCGCTGGATTTGGCCCTGCTGCGCACGCCGGCCGCCCTGTCCCCCTCCTTGGTCTGCGTGATCTTCTTGCGCACATATGCGCTGCGACCCGACATGTTTCCTGCTCCCGCTGCTGGTGCTGCGAAGCCCCGGCGATTGCCTTGTGTGTTGTTCGGTGCGTCCCCGGAAAAAAGAGCGGTGGGAGTTGGGCTCGCACAACGTTTGTAATAATGGTTCCCAGGTAAGATCGCCGGCGCGATGTCACAAAGGTCAATCAAGATTCCCACGATAGCGATTGTCCTCTTCGCCTCTGTCTGTGTCGATTACGACGTGGGGGCGGCTCGGCGCATTAATTTTGAAGCGGCGGCGTTTTGCTGCTGCTGCGGTGCTGCGAACGGTGGCGATCGCCAGCACGGATCCTGTGCGGTCGGCCCGTTGCTCTCCTTTTTTTCTTCTTCTGGCGGCGATGGGGATCCCGTAGAATGTTGTGATGCGCGGATGGCGTTTTGTTTTACTGCGCGAGCCTGACCATGGTGGGCGTCTGTCGCTTATCTGCTATCCGCTGCTGCGTGTCTGGCGGGTGTCGAGGGAATTTCGCTCACGTCGCACCGCGGTGAGGGCATGTGGTATCGGAGATGGCCCCGGCCCAGATCGTCCGTTCCGTTGTTGCAAGAGAACGTCACGTTCGTTGTTGGGAAGGATGGCAAATCGGTCCGGCGCAGGGAGAGAGAGAGCGAGAGAGCCGGAGGATATTATCAGTCTCTCCGCCAGAAAAACTATGGACTACCAGCCCGCAGCTTGCTTTTTTTCCGTGGCGGCACCGAGGCACATTATTTACTCCCAAGCAGCAGCAGCACCTCGCAGAGTCCCAGACCGGCATGGCGACAATGTCGACCTCCTGTCCACGGAACGGACCCACGCTGCCTTCCTGATGCAGCACCACACACTACTGGGCCTGGCCGCAGCGCGTGCTGCACGTTTCGTCGATGGGGAACAAGCCGTTCGCTCGGGTCCAATCTTATCTCCCGGAATCTGCACACAGCATCCGAATCCCTACCAAAAGCGGCTTGTGGTCTGGAGTTGCCCTAGCCTTTTCACGTTTTCCTCCCTTGCTCGTCTGCTCCCCTCCTCTTCCACCCTTTGCTCGCTCCCTGGTTGACAGCGTATCGGGCGCCGGGGAGTTATCGATTGGAGTGTCCGTTTCTGGGGGTGTAAGGGGGGGTCCATCCAAAGCAGCCAATCCTTTCGGTTCCCCTTCGAGACGCATCACCGTGCTCGCATCCCACTGGTCGGTCTTTTCCAGCGTCGGCCTGGCCAACGCCCAGAAGCCAGCGCTCGCTCGCGCGCACACAGCGTTGGGACCCGACAGCTGACTGCGACGTCGCTGAAGCTCGGCAGTGGCTGTTGCGACGTCGAGCGCAAAAGAACACCGCAGCGAGCGCAACGACAATTCGCGGTGCCAATATCGCGCGGCCACGGCAGCCCTACAACGGGCAAATGGCGAGCACCAGAGTAAAGTGCCCCGTCGTACCCGGTGGTGGCCTGAACCCTGTCGCCGGGCCCTAGCACCACGAGGGAAGGCGGGCGCAAGAAGCGTCAAACTGGCACTGGCGAGGATGTGGGGTTTCGATGCCGCTGATAAGAGGCCAAGCAAAGCGATGCCGGGATGCAGTCGTGTAATGGTATTGGCACTGATAGCGGCCATCCCTTTGCAGCACTTTTGGGCTGCTGACTTGCGGCAAACTACCTGTTCAGCTAATTAGCCTGCAGCGCGCTGCGAGGCGTCAGCTTTTCGCTGGTTTGGTTTTGCGCGCGCAACTGCACGCGTTCATCATCGGCCGGTCTTGTGCCACCCCCCCTTTCGCGGAGGTGCGGGACGCGACGTTGCGTTGCGTGCCCTCTGCGCTGCGCTGCAGAAAATCCCCAGAGCCGTTTTGACCGTGGTGCCCCCGGATGAGGCTGCGACGCCGTCTCACCGGTGGCTCACAATCGATCATTGCGATCGCGATGGTCTGGGAATCGTGGGCGGGCGCAACGGTGGAACGGCCGACGGCTGCCCGCGCCCGCACGCACAGGGCCATGCTTACCACGCTGACTGCGGTCCCGCTCCGTGCGTTTGCGCGCAACCACCGGGCGCCCTGATGTGGTTGAAACACGCTATAAACAGGCGCTGGCAATAACCGTCGTTTCCTCGCATGGTTTGTTGCGGTTTTGTGCACGTCGAGAATGACCGTTTTTCCGCGGTCGAGTTGAAGACGGTCCTGCTCTCATCAGGTCGACGCTGGTTCGGGAGAGGAAATCGTTAGCGACTACCCACTTACCCCGGCAATGGCCGGGTGGCCCCCCACCCAGGGTCCAATGAGGCGCGTACCATTCCCCCACTCTGCCGCAGGAACTGCAGTGAAACCCGAGCAAGATGAATCGAACCTTCGAACAATGCGACGCCGATGCCGAATGTGTCTGAGGCGCGTTCTCCAGAAAGAAAAAGGCACACGCTGGCGCTGAGAAGCTCGACCGAGGTCGTCTTCGCGTACGTTGAGGGCGAGGGTTGACGGGAGCGCGGTTTGCCCTATGCGGGGTATTCCAGTTCTCTCCGATGTGGACGACATGCCCCTGCAGCAGAGCGATAACGCCACAACGAGGGAGATGCAGCCACGCACGAGCAGGCCTCTCGAGGTTCATTGAAGGAGAGACCGGGGAAGCACATGCCTCGCTCGATTCATCAATCTGAACCAGCAGTTTCCCCCCTTGCCAAATGCTGACAGCTCAGATCAGAAACGAGTGACGACGTGCCCGACTTGCTGCATCACACCCAACCTTGGACATTATACCGCAAACTATGCAATGCCTCGTTGGGTCAACAACAGGGTTTCTGCATCAGCCAGGGAACTTGAACCTCTTCACACGGGCCCATTCCACACGGCTGGAACCCCTCCATCCCATTGCACAAGCTGGGAAGGTTTGCACAAGCGTGTCTGTGCTCCTAGCGCCCTTGCTTAGCGTCTCTGCTCACGGATCAACGTCCGCTCCTTGCAGCGCGATCGCGTTCTGTTCATACACCTGCACGGCCATCCACGCATCCCCGCAACGACAACACCGGGAACACCTCAAGCGATCACTCCAACCTCCGCCTGTTGTTGTATTGGAAACAAAACTCGTCGCATTCAGGGCAACAAAACGTGCCCTGTCCAACGCTGCAAAGATCGGCCTTCTCGAGTTGTTGTCCTACGACGCTGACGTGAGACGGTCTTGGAAGCCCCGTGGTGGCAGCGGGCACGCGCAGCACGCCGTCATTCGCTGTTCACGGAGCGGGAGATGGACGCGGGAGCCGTTCCCGGCCCAAGCCGCAGCCCCCTGAGGTGCGCATTGTATCCCCGGGCCAATCTTCAACCACACGGTGCAACGGGTGCGATCGTCACTCGCTGGCAGCAGAGGCATGCAGCTCACACAAAGAGGGTGCGAGCATCGCAACTCAAGCCACTAATCCCTCGTTTGCTCCGTCGTCACAGTTGCGAGCGCAGCAGCCGTAGGAATTGTTTCGTCAACCGCCAATCCCATCACCCATCCTTTTCGTTTCAAAACTCGCTGTTTGCTCCGCCCAGGTGGCCATCTCCTGGCTCTCAACGTGCGCCCTGAAATGGTGATGTCAGCTAATCCACAAGCAAACACGTCAAAACGGTTGTATAATGTAGCGGTCATCACATCGGATTCTGATTCAACACCAGCTTGGAAATTCCGGTAACCCCGGTTCGATTCCGGGTACGACCTATTTTTGGGTTCCCGCGTGAAACCCCTTTTCGATCGCGTTCCCTTTTTGTCCAAATGTGATCCAACGGTGGAACGGCATCTCCACCGAGGTTCCAGTCTTCAGGGGTCGGCGCTCGACGCATTGGGACGGGCCACCTGTTCCGGGCATTGCTTGCGAGTGTACTGATCCGGGGTTGGCGCTCCACCGATCGGGAGCCGTGGCCGGTGGGTGAGACATCCGGGAGTGGCGCCGAGGCATCTCGGCCCGGACCGGAGGCGCTGCGGGGTGGGCACGGCGGCGGATGTCGACTGTCGCCCGAGCCACCAAAGTGCATTGAAACTGAAGTCCGCATTGCCGTTTGCCTTGCAAATTGCCTTTTCTTCCATCACGTTCATCATCCCGATATTTTAACTAAGACACCAACGAGCATCACATACGGAGTCACGGAGACCTCCCCCCATCCCTCAGCAGGGCAAAAAGTGAGAACAACAACAGATCAACGACTCCAAAAGTCCAGTCAGAGCAGACAGCCAACTCTGAATCGAATCCTGAAGCGAGAGCGAGAAAGGCCAGGTTGACCGCTGCGAATAGAGATGGAGGGGGTTAAGGGGCCGACTTCTGGGCTTGAGTTGGGGGCGGGAGATGGTAGAGAGATTTTGGCTAAATTTGAGGGTCTATTGAGACGAAGAAGCGGAGAGGTGGTACCGTATTGACTCGCAATCTTGAACTGCTTTGGTGGTTCGTCGGTCCGAGGAGAAGAAGGTTTACATGTGCGATCTGCCAGACTGACAGGTTTGAGTAAACTTGACTGTCTCCCTCCTCTCTTTACCCCAACCAGGGATGTGGGGACAGCAAGTTTGATAAAGGATGCGGTCTTGAAGCAGGGCTGTGACTGGTATGTGAATAGGGCGGTTTCATGAGTGCGACGGCTCTGGCAAGGCTGGCACGAATACGGCCCCAATATGGCGGCGCATACGCTCCAAGTGCGCCTTGTCTGACATGAAAAAAAAGCCCTGGATATCAGGATCCCGACGGTATTGACCATTCACAGATTAACACCCTGCGTGGTCTGCAACAGCCGTTGAAGCTGGTTGCTTTCGAGGTTGTCGCGCACAAAGCCACCAACGACGGTTTCAGCGCCTTGGCATGTTTGACGTCGAGGTTGACCACGCCAGCGGCCAGGCTGCCTCGATTAGTTCTAGTCGCAAAGGTGTGACGTGTCAAATGACGTGTCAAATGAGTCACTCGCAGCCTTCGACATGCCTAGGTGCCTATTATATCCCAGATCCAAGTGGCTGGATGACGCGGATGGGGCCATCACATCATCCACTCGTACCAACATGACAGCTCCATTTAAAGTCATCAATTCGCAAAGAACACAATGCCTCCTAAAACAGCAAACCTTGTGATTTCTGTGAGTCAACATCGCGACAATAACCCGACCAGGGGTACAAACTCTCCTGGCAGAGTCCCTCATGTCCAACGATCCTCGGAGCGGGGACGATCTGTGAGTATTGACCGTCCCACCCAAGCTTATCAAAATTTCAGCTCCTCATAAGAAAATTACAGGCCTCCAATGACGAGACCAGAGGCAGAGGCCCTGAGCAACAACATTCTGCGTCACCACGAATTGCCGTGTTAGGCAAGAGGAGACGCGCCCCATCAGGCGAAAGCAGCAAGAGCAACACACGCCAGAGCGTGAGCAGCTCGGCCTCTACCAAGCGCCAACGCCACGCCCCACTGAATACTGAGTCGCAAACCATCGAAGCCAGCACACTCTGCGACGAGTGTTCAAAAATATGCTGGGATAGCATCGAGCGGATCGTCAAAGAACAGCTGCGCGTCACCTGGAAAGGGCGTGCCGTTGCCGATGTGGGACGGCGCTTCCGAAAGCTGGATCCCAATCCCAACAAAACCTGCATGCTCTGCCGCCAGCTGCACGCTCCCTGGATAGAGAAGTTTTTTGAGCGTCGGCGCTGGATTGAGGGCAAGGTGATCGAGGACGTAGGAGATCGAATCCACGTGTTCCCTAATCTGCGACACGTCCACCACGTCAGCGATTTTCAGACAGGGAGGAATGTCCTCCGAGCCCACGAAGCGCCATATCACATTGCCGTCGTCCCCATCGCCCCTAGTTGGAGAGAGGAGTTGAAAGAACACATCGCGACGAGAGGCCTGGTTGTGGTCTTGCCTGAGGGTCGCCAGGAGTCAAAGGTCTTCCAACCACAGCCAATCCCCAGAATGTTTGATGAAAAGCGGGTCCTCTCTTGGCTACGGACGTGCAAAGGTCACCGCAGCCGCTGCAACCCGAAGCCACCAGACGTGAGAGGGATGAGGGTCATCGATTGCAAGTCCGAGCATCTAACCATTAAAGATTACGAGCCCGGCGATAACTACGTGGCTCTAAGCTACGTCTGGGGGCAACCTGGAAGCACGGGTCCAGCCAAACATGAAGCCGTTGCAACGAGGAGCACCATCAAGCGCACCGTCCTGAAGCTCCCCGAAGACATCCCACTCACCATCCGAGATGCGATCGAGGTGACCAAGGCCCTACGATACCGTTACCTGTGGGTAGACAAGTATTGCATAGACCAAAATAATCCGGCGGAGCAACGCGAGCAGTTTGGTCGCATGGGAGACATCTATGCCGGATCGCAGGTGGCCATATTCGCCCTCGGAGAGGACTCCAATGCTGGACTCCCGGGTGTGAGCTCGACGCCCCGGTTACGCCAGGAAGTGGGCCGCAGCGGCCAGTTCCGGTTCATATCAACCATGCCGGACCCGCACAGGGCTATCAGGGGGAGCAAATGGTCGACCCGAGGCTGGACATACCAGGAAGGGCTCTTCTCGACGCGTCGTCTCTTCTTCACCGACCACCAGCTTTACTTTGAGTGCAACGCCATGAACGAGGAGGAGTCCTTCAAGAGCCAGCTCGACATTCTTCACATCCGAAACGGCCAGCGGTTCCGAGCCTACCATCGCGCAGGGCAGTTCGTGTGCGGGAACTCAACCCCGTACTCCCACCTCGACGTGCGGCACAACAAGGCCAACCATCGCAAGATCGACATGCTTCGCCGCTGCCAGTACCAGATTGCGCAGTACACCCGCCGCGAACTGACTAACAAGGACGACGTGCTCAACGCCTTTGCCGCCATGGCGCGCTTCTATGCCAAGACGACGGCCATGATCGCCAGCCTGGCGGGGATCCCCATCCCTTTCCCCATTGCTAATCTTCGCTCGGGCAACAGGCAGGAGGGGCTCGACCATCTGACCTACGCCCTGGCTTGGTCACATGAAGTAGACAACTTCGACCATCAGTTTCCGCGGCAGATCGTCCAACAAATGTCACCATCCAGACAAGGCCGACCCGGATTAGAACAACTTCCATGGACCCCCGACGCCAACCCGAAGGCGCAACGCCGGCACGGCTTCCCCTCTTGGTCCTGGGCGGGCTGGTTCGGCGAAGTCCGGAGCCGGGATGACCTGCCGTACTGCTGGACGAGCCTTCTCAGCAGCTCTGTGCGGATCGGGTTTCCCAACGGCCAGCTCAAAGACTACTATGAGCTAATGCACCAGGGCACGTTGCAGTACAAACAATACCGAATCCGCGAGCTGCTGACGGCGGGCTCACTACACTTTGAGGCCTTCGTGCTTAGCCCCTACAAGCTGCGCCTCACCGCCTCACGGCGCTCTCGCGACATCGCCGTGTGCATCTCGATGGGTCCATCCTCCTGGGACGAGCTATATGTCCGCTTGGAGAAGAACGAATATCAGTGCGTAGTGCTGGGCACGTACGGTAAACCGCGACAGGATGTGTACCGCGCTATTCAGGCCGCAGACAAGAAGGGAAAGAAGAACAAGAAGCGGCGCATCGACCTGTTTGAGCGCAGCGAGCCGGATGTGATTGTGTGTCTGGTTGTGCGGACCGATCATGTGACGGGTGTTTCGTTTCGAAGGGGGTTGCTGAAAGTGCGCTATTATGACCAAGTCGGCGGAGAGAATGCTTTGAGGGATTGGAACACGGGTCCGAGGAGGAGTTTTATGTTGAGGTAGGTCGTTGCGTTTTGGAGGGAATTTACATTGTCGACCCGCTGCAAACACTTCATTCGTGCGGGCCAATCATTGCGAACTTGAATCTGCGCTTATACCAGACACAAAGCAGTCGGTGAGCCACAATGGATGCTGTCGGAATGGGCCGACTTCGGGGCTGCGTCTTTGCATATATCCGGCAATGCCCAGTACAGACGGCATTAACGAACCTCGAAGGAATGCACGCCGCTTCGGCTCCGGTTTATATTGCCGGATGACTGCCGGTTGGTGCTGACTTCTGGTTACGTCAACCCCCTTTGGATTTTAGGGCTAGCGCTATGAAGCGAATATTCCGTGGCTCGGACCCATCCGACGGCATCAAGTGGACCCTCACGTGCATACCCGTGAGCATGATGGAGAAGTTTTCAACCCAGGGGAAGTGGCAATTCTTTGGGACTTCAAAATCTTCACGTGCGTCTGGAGCCACTTGGGAACGTCAACGCCGCACCAGTGCTCGGGAAAGGAAGAAGCACCCTCGACTCCAACCCCACCCAATCTCTCACCGGCACTCGAGACGCTGTTGACTCTTGGCAGACCTCAGCTCCTGACCAGTGATTGATAAATGACGGCAAACCGAATCGATGCAGAGGACACCTGCCTAAACAACCAAGAAATTCAGCGGCCCCACGAGGGCCAGGTGCACCAGACGAAAACGCCAAACGACTCAGGCATTCTAGAAAAGGAAGGCTCTCTAATTTCCAAAGAAGGCCCCCGGTCTTCATCCGATCTGGACATCGGTCTCGAAGCAGTTCAGCCGCCGCTTGAATGTTCCGATGACAACGAAAACGACAACAATGGACCCGCCATTGACAGAGTCGTCTCGACCGCCACTACTCTCGACTTCCCCGAGGGCGGAACCGAGGGTTGGCTCGTCGTGTTTGGGGCGTTCTGCGCCATGATCTCCGTCTTTGGTCTGATCAACTCCTCGGCCGTTTTTGAATCCTACTTCTCGACCCATCAGCTTGCCAAACACACGCCCTCGGAGATCGGCTGGATTTTCAGTCTCTACCTCTTCCTCGTCTTCTTTGTGGGCATCCAAGTCGGCCCCATCTTCGACCATTACGGTAGCCGCATCCTGGTCGCCGCGGGCAGCCTTTTAATCTGCGCCAGTCTCCTCATCCTGAGCTGGTGCGAGAGTGAGTCTTCCCAGCCAGAACCCCACAGAAACCCGCTGACACCCCCAGCTTATTATCAAATCATTCTCACATATTCCGTCCTCGGTGGTCTCGGCGGCGCTCTCCTCAACTCGCCCGCGTACGGAGCCATCGCCCACTTCTTCCACACGCGCCGGGGCCTCGCAACCGGCATCGCAACTACATCCGGCGGAATTGGCGGCATCGTCTTTCCCCTCCTCCTCAAGCAGCTCCTGCCTACCCTCGGGTTCGCCTGGTCCTGCCGCATCCTCGCCCTGATCAACCTCGGCCTCGCCCTCCCCGCCAACCTCCTCATTAAGACCCGCCTGCCCCGCGCTCCCGGCGGCCTCTCCTCCGTCTGGCCCGACCTAACCATCTTCCGCGACGCCCGCTTCACCTTTTCGTCTCTCGGCATCATCTTCATGGTGGGTTTCCCCTTGCCGCCATCCCCCCCCTTTGTACTTACTCGTGGCTTTTCTGGATACATGTATCCCGAGCGTGCTCGCATGCACGCCCGAAACATCGCGTCGCTTCGACTCCCCTGAGGAGAGTGTACTGATGGACGTTTACCTTAGGAGTATGGGTTATTTATCCCAATTACCTATATAGTTTCTTTTGCTGCCGCCCACGGTTCCGTCGCAACAGATGCATATAACCTCCTCGCCTACCTTAACGCCGCATCCGTCGTTGGACGAGTACTCCCCGGCTTCCTAGCCGACAGGTTCGGCCGCTTCAACGTCATCTGCATCACCATCTCCCTGTGCAGCATCACTCAGCTCGCGCTGTGGCTTCCCGCAGGATCATCCCAACCGACGCTCGTTGCCTTCGCGGTGTTATTCGGTTTCGCAAGCGGGAGCAACCTGGGCTTGGTCCCCGTTTGCTTTGGCCAGCTTTGTGACTCGCGGCATTACGGACGGTATTACTCCACGGCCATGATGGTGGCGAGCTTTGGGACGTTGAGCAGCGTGCCGATTGGAGGCGCGCTATTGGGCATTGATGGGGGAGGGGAGATGGGCTGGAGGGCAATGATTTTGTTTTCAGGCGTGTCGTACGCTGTGGCGTTAGCCTGTTACGCGACGGCGAGGGTATTGGCCGTTGGGTGGGGACTCAAGGTTAAGTTTTGAGCAGGATTACGAACGGCAGGGAGAGTGTGTGGGTTGGACGGTGGATTTTGGAGGGAGCGCTCTGAGAGCGTGAAGTCCTTGGAAATGTGTGGGTCTCGGAGTTGACAGATCTGCTTTGAAATCGAGTATCGGACATAATGAATAATGAAAGGTATTAAATAAAAGGTTGCCCGCATAGATATGACAACAGCAACGCCTCAAGCAGGCAGTAGAAAATTAGGGAGGTTGTCACGGGTCGTCCGGGACCCGTGAGGCTACAAGGGCGAGTTGAACCAGACCCAGCGATGCGACATCAGAGCTGGGAAGCAGGCAATGCTTTGTGTCTTAACCAGAGGAAAATATTTCAAAAACCTCTGAGTGTATCCCCATTGATTGGATCGTCCCCGTCTAATATGTCCAGAATAATGCCAAAGCATGGTAGCCCAAAATGGTGTCACTCGCAACAGATCATGATGTCAACGACGCCACACCTATCCCTACCCGTCACGACGCATGCAAGAAACACAATACCTCCACCACTCATGTTTTCCTCTCGGCCTTCACCTCCACAGCGTGCGTCACCACCAAACCGGTGACGCTGGCGCAGCTCCCCCCGTCGTTGGATCCGTCCTGCGAATTCCTCTTTTTTGACGGCGTGATCAACTCTCTCGATCTCCTCCCCGCAGTGATGAGGGTCTTGTTTCCGGTTGTGCGCCTCTCGGTGGCATCGCCGGTGTCGAGCTCGTAGTTGTTGGTTGACGCCAAGAATCCTGGCAGGAGACGACGGAAGAGGAGGCGGAAACTGGGGAGGCAGGGGCAGATGACGCCGACGTCGAGTTCGATGCCGGACCAGAGGGTCACGCCGACCGTGTCCACTACGCGCGTGTTAATGTGATGAAGCGGGATAGGGGGAAAGGTACGAACTGGTTGGGTTGTGTGTTTTCGTGAATTCGTTGATGGTTTTTAAGCGAATGAAGCTGACGATCATGACGCTGGAGTATTGTCAGTCATCATGTGGAAGCAAGTGATTGAGGGCACGTACGCAGCGCCGACACCAAACATAATACCGCCCATGAGCTTCTGTCTCCAGTGCAGGTTGAGTGCCAGAAGCTGAGGGAAAGGCAAGACCAGCAGCCAAACATCGAATGCGATGCCCGTCGTGGCGGCCACCCAGGTGAGAACGTTGGTGTTTCCGCAGTGGCCCGTGCCGGTGCCGTCCCACGCTGTCCATGACTCGTGGATTGGGGTGCAGTGGAAGATGACGGCCATGAGAAAGCTGAAATTGTATATCCCGTTAAACGCCATGGTCCACTTGAGGATGGGGGCGAGGTTGTTGGTCGGGCTTGGTGGGAAGACGCGCATGTAGAAGAGAATGATGGATGCTCTGATGAGGAAGCGAGTGACGGTGTAGAAGAGCATGTTGATGAAGAAGCTCTGGGTTGATGTCAGCTGCATTCATTCAAGCAGTAGGTCAAGATGCACACCCTGTTGAGATCTGTGAGATGGTCCTGGTCGGCCATCCACATGTCCTTACCCAAGCCCCATCTAACGGCTAATCTGGTCAGCATAGAGATCGAGATACGAACAGGTGAACTCACAAATAAGCACTAGCACGGTCGACGCAATGCAGCCTCCCTGCGACAGGTTAGTCTTGAGCCAGAAGGAGGTCGAGCTGTCTCGCTGCGCACCATTGCGAGGAAGTTCGCGACATCGTCCCACCAGAAGAAGGCCTGCGTGAGGACGCGCGCCAGGATTCTCAGCCCGACGGCGAGACCTGCAAGGGAGATGAAAATGAGGAGGACCGGTTTGAGGCTGTTGTTTTCGCGGATGGGATCGCCGCAGAAGCGGGAAATGTGCCCCTTGGCATCTACGCAAAAGAGTCAGCTCTGCCTGGCCCATCATTGTGTCGTGGATGTATCTCACTCAGCGTTTCTCTGATGGAACACTCCAGTTGTACACATCGGACGACGTTAACTCTGACGGCACTGCTTGGGCAAAGACATTCTCGATCCTCCATGTTGCACCCTGACAAGGGTGCATATCGGTTGAAGCAGCTGACCTGTAATTGGGACGAGCCTGGTCAGTTTCCGGTCATGGTCAGCCCAAGCTGTGTCTCCGACTCACTGCGCATTCTGGCACAAGTTCCAAAACCCCCTCAACTGTGTCGGGAATTACGGGACGGGCCGCCGCCACACCGTTGGAAAGAGCGGCGAGAAACAGGCAGAGGATGCCGATGTTCCTGAAGAAACCCATGGTGCGGAGGATAGTTGGTCTAGAAGTCACATCCAGGTCGCGGTCTCGCGGGATCGGGGGGGAGAGGGGATATGACCAGGGAAACAAGATCGGGGGAAGCGGGACCCAAGACATGAATCGTGCGAGCGGCGGAAAGTCCCATCTTCAAGTCTCCAGCTGGGTGCCTTTCTGCGGGGAGTTTATGCTGCAGGGACAGGGAACCGTCTCCACGAGTTCCATGGCTGTGGTAACGACTGAGCTGCCGAAAAGCAGCGGGCAAACGTTGTGGGCCGGAAGCATGTCCAAAGATTTGCAGATCGGCCACAGTTCCTGAATGGAGCATCTGGAACCAGGGGTTACGTGGTAGCTGAGTTGAATGACGGCGGGGTGCGGAGACTCCGCTGTGGGTTGCGCGTGGCCATTCATCTGTCTTTGCTGTGTTGATAGGCCCTGGCCAGCCCTGCGGGAGTGGCATCGGCCAGGGGCGAAGTTCAAGGTCGACCGAGGTAGCGGGTCCACCATGTGAAATCTCGCATACCGATTGTTGAGAATGGAGCCCGAAGGTCTAGATCGCAAACTTGGGATGAGCGGACCTAAAAATACCAGACGAAGGAAGGGAAATAGTTGGCTGGCAGCAAGCAGTCATCCTTCTAGACGTTCCATGAGCCACGAGCAGAGTAGCTTTGGCGCGAAGCCATGACGTTGCACGGGCGTTGGGGCTCTGCATGCCACGCGACGACCTGCCGCAGAACCTCGCTGCTCCCGACAGGGGATTGCGAAGTAGCGCCAATAGGCCGACTCTTATCATGACTGCGATTGCGTCTTCACCAAGTTCCCCGGATCTCCATGTCATTAGTAGGTCGGTGTGTTGTTGATGGGATATGCGGCGGCAGATGGAGGCCGAGCAAAGTGGCCGTGGTTTGCAGAGGTGGTGCTGGGAGTTGACCTGCGGGTACTCCTGGTGATGACGGGAGACGGAGCGGAGATTTGGCTGGCAAAAGTCATTGCAAAGCAGGCAGCCGCTAGTTAAAGGCTACCCGCTAAATTCATGCGTTACAAAGGGATGGATCCGGGATCCACTCAATAGTTGCATATGAGATGGATCTCGAAGAATCGCTGCTCCGCTGCTGGCTCTTGATTAGCGGCCGACAGCACGGAGGCTAGCGGTGCCACCCGAGCCGAGGAAGTAACTAGTATTTGTTGATATCTCTCGAATTATTAGAATCAAGCCCGCCCTCGGGCCTCTTGCTGCGAGTATCATCGGGGATGAAGAAGGAGCATAGGAATTCTTGGCCCCATGGAGCCTGAGCAAGCTCATCCTGACCCGTCGTCCCGAAAGGGGCGATTCTCCCTAGCGGCTTGGTTGATGCCATTCAAGGTGACGCTGAGGGCGACGGACTGGAAATTGCAATGCATTTCTCCAACTTCTCGAAGACTGATGGCAGCGTTGGTGTTTATCGATTGGATGCGAATTGCAATTACCGGATTCTGTGCCGAAGTGAGGATGAGTCTTCGGGGGATCCACTTTTGCTCCGTGATGGGCGGCAAAACTGCGGCGACTATGGATTGGTGGTCACGTCTTCGCATGGGGCTGATGGATGCAATTTGGAACCAGCAGGACGGCGAGGAAGCGCGGTAGTGAGCCGGCAGAATGCAGCTCAATCAGGTGCTGTAGCGCACGAACCATGGGATGGCGGGCGCGAGTCTTGGGTGCTGCTTTGGCGGCAATCCTTTGATCGATAGATTGCTGTTGAGATAACCGGCCAACCGATGCTCTTGTCCTGGTTCAAGTCGATCCGGTTCAATACGGCCCCACCTTGACCGACGTCGTTCCTGGACGGGATACGTGGAAATAGAGCAAAATGGGGGGACTTGATGGTAAAAACTTCATGAGTCGAAGTGAAGATATATTGCTTGCGTAAGCGCGTCTTGTCTGCAGAGTGATGTTGCAGTCCAGATAAAGACGACAGAGAAGATGTCGACTCTGAGGGAATGCAATTCGCATTGCTGCGCTCAAACTGCCCAGTTGTTGCTTGCTGAGACACAATGAAGACCATCGCTTTCGCCGGCTTTGCTGTCTGCGCAATTGCAGTTAGTTGACCCATGAGTCTTGCTCCGCTGCACTTTCCATTGACCAACAAAAGGCAGGAACGGGCCCGTACTCGGCGAGCTGGAGCACCGACCCAACGCTTCCCAGTCACGTCATCTACGCCCCAACCAACCCACCCACCACCCTCAAGCTCCCGGTTCTCGTCTGGGGTCAAACGGGATGCACCTACAACGGCCGAATCTTTGACGCCTTTCTCACCGAAGTAGCCTCCCACGGGATTCTCATCCTCTCCAACGGCACGCCCAACGGTCCCGGGAACCCCAACGGCATCGCCGAGACAGCCAATCCAAACACCACCCTCCACCGAACCGCCATCGACTGGGTCACCAAGAACGCCGGCACGGGCAAGTACGCTGGCGTCGAAGTCTCGCGACTGGCCGTGGCGGGACAGAGCTGCGGCGGCATGCAGGCTCTGTTTGTGTCTCCGGATCCGCGGGTAACCGCCATAGGCATCTTCAATTCGGGCGTCATCAACGCCTCGGACCCGTTGCCGTCCCAGACGACGAAGCCCATCTTTTACTTTCTTGGTGGGCCAACGGATATTGCGTATACAAATGTGCGTGCTTTCTGTTCGTGCGAATACTGGAAAATAAAGCTAAAGTTGATACAGGGTGAGCGAGATTACACGTTTTTGCCAGCAAGCACGCCCAAGTGGAAGGGAAATTTGCCTGTCGGTCACGGCGGGACCTTCTCTCAGGCGAACGGCGGTAAATTTGGCGTCGCGGCTTCGCGCTGGGTTCAGTGGCTATTGAGGGGCAACGTGACGGCGGCGGCATACTTTACGGGCACGGGACCGGGATCCGCGACTGGCGACGGGTGGGCGACTGTGAGCCAGAGTTTGGATGGTATCAAGGTGACCAGTCTTGATTGAAGTGTTGTTATTGGCGGGAGCTCGAGCTGCGGGGACAGCTTGTCCCCTGATTTGCCAGACATAGCCCCCCGCAGGTTTGCATAGCCACGATTGAAGAGTGGCAACCCCATGGAGATGGCGCCCGTTCGTCTCTCATGCTGGAGTCCTCCGGAGCGAAGTTGCAAAAGCCTACTCGTGGATTTAGATTGAAGTTTCCCCCAATGACCTCAATCTTTCAAGATTGCAACTTGCAGCTACCAGAGTCTCCAAGACAAAGACCCCCCTTTCAGTGCTACCTGACAGGGTTTCCGGAGACCTTCCTGGCAATTAATCGACGCCCAAAAAAGATAAAAATGAGCAAGCTTGCAACTCCAAGTCTCACCGCAACCATCGAGAGCCTCCGAAACACAGAAAGGATCATTCAGAAGCCCGACACCAGAGCCACCCACCCCAACCCTTCCTTCTCCCACTCCGACTTCCCCCAACATGGCAACGACATCCTGCTCGTCATCCCCACGGCCAACAAAGACAAGACGCGCATCCTCACCGAAGCCTTCGAGAGACAGAAGCCCCCCGGCGCGACAGTCCACGTGCTAGTTCTCCCGGCTGATTCCAACGTCGGCGAACAGCCATACGACGAGGCAGGGGCCGAGGGCGCGCGCAATCGCATTCAGAATGCGCTGCAGTCACTTAATGAGAGCGTGCTCGTCGAAAGGGAGATTGGTACCATCATGGCAGCGTCTATTGAGAACTTCATACAGCGGCCAAGCGAAGGAACGGATGTGAAGCCAGTGGATTATGGCTTGGTGATGGTGTACAACGCAACGACGAGGCGGGCGGTTACGGCCATGTCGCGGGGCGTGACGGTTCCAAGGGCGTATTATGAGTTTGCACGGTCGTTTGGGGCCGAAAGGGGGCATGATGGGATGTATGGAAGGGTGACGGTTGGTGAGGTGCTGGAGGCGAATGTGGAGGGTGTGGACAGGGCGGATTGGCATGCTGTTGTAGCCGGCGTGTCGCGGTATGAGTTGCTGGAAGACGCGGTGGAAGGGATCTCCGTGCCGTGCTGATGCAGAGAAGGAAAGGTTGGTCTTGGGTTCCAGACAATTTCGAATACTGAGTCGATTGCCTTTGCTGGATCAATGCAGGCCTCTGAGGAGTCTTGTAAGGCCTCGAGCACGACCTCAGGGTGCGCAAGGTACAAGAGTAAAGACTTATATTTCGAGTCGATACGGTATATGTTCTGGGTTGCACTGCCGTCTCCTCCACCTACATGTCCGCATCACGCTTGCCGAGATGAACACCCCTAGCTCGACTTCCACCTCTCCAACGTCCTGCAAACAACATCATTCGGATTCCCATTGAAGTACACACCCCAATTCATCTTGCCTGTTACACCAAGTCAGCATCCCCTCCCTCACCGTCATCTCACACAGCTCAAAACTTACCTCGAGTCTCAGGCCCATACCGTCCGTCCACCCGCGCCCCAGACCTCCTCTGCACCTCTCTCACCCCTTCCCTAGTCTTGGATCCAAAGTCGCCGTCCACGACGAGCTTCGCGTCGAGGTAGCGTCCGTAGCACAGGTTGATCTGCTCCTGCAGGGCCTTGACGCCGTTGCTGTTGTTGTCGATGCCGAGCTCGCATTCGATCGAGCTGCCGCGGAAGGGCATGTAGATGGCGGTGGAGCCGGGCCTGTGGTAGTCTGCACGGGTGCAGTCCGGTTGGGCGGCGGCGGTGCCAGCGAGGGCGAGGACGAGATAAGAGAGCTGCATTTTGAGGTTTGGTGATGTTGTTGTTAAGCTGGGGACTGGTTCGAGGGGTGTTTGTGATTGCTAGAGATTCTGAAGGGAGCGAAGAGGAGGAGATGGTGCTTTATGCACCTTTTTTTTGGTGGCTTGAGGTTGTGATGTTAGATCTTCAATTGTAAAAGAGTCGGGTTGATTACGCCCGACTCTTTTCAGCCGTCCATCACCACCCGACAACGCTGCCCCTGAAGTCAAATGAAGCTCCAAGTCGCGAAGTACGGCCCGGCCAAACTCAGCCACTCCATCGAGAGTAACCGTTGCAAGTGGCTTGAAGGAAATATTGCTGCAGTATTCGGAGTGTGTCGCGGGGAGTTGCTGTTACGCTGCGATTGGCGGACCGCCCTCCTTCGGTTCAGCTCTCCAATGACGATGCAACCTTCATCCCGATCTTCAGCCTATTATTAGTGCAACCTTCTGTTCTTGGGCCCTTCCCAAGTTTGCAGAGTCCAGACCCTGGTCATTGGTGGTGGCTGTACAAGACGCGGAGAAGAGTCTCGGCGCGATCGAAAAGGGGTCGAGACCGCTCCATGTAGCACTCTCTGGTTTACAGGTTGTACCGGCAAGTCAATTGTAAAATTTTGTTTTCAGCTCGTACCTCTTGTTTGGCCCCTGAGTGGCATTGAGAACAACGCCAGAGACATGCATCGGTGAAATAACTGAATCGAAGACGGTTGACATCACCACATGACTCGGTGAAAGGCATACAACTCCCACACCGGACGGTCCAGTCCGCGTTTACACTCAGCAGCCAGCCTGCGATCTGCGACTGCCCGGATTTGCCTTGCATCCGAAGCATACGCCAACTCGTTCCATTGGCCAGTTTGTTCCGGGTTTGTTGTGCCCGGCTATGCGGTGAAGGGTTGCCTTGTCTCCATTCTGCTCGTATCATTGGACAAACAACGTAGGCATTGTTAAGGATAACGGCAGATCGCGATGTCGATGTGGGAGCGCAGACACGATGCCCCCAGTGCCTACGTAGCTGGTTGCGTAAGGCAATGGGTATCTCGCCGTGCATGCTCTGCAAAGGAGATGGTATTTTCCGACTGTGGGAGGTCTCGATGAAGGTATAACAACCTAGGCAATCACCTCTCACACGTGAAAGAGAAGGACTGACATGCTGCGTTGCTCTCGCCTGCATCCCAGAAACCTCTCAGCCCGCTCCCCTGATTAACAACATAAGTGAAGATGGACACCACTCAGTCTCAACCCGTTCTCGTTGACACACTCTACGGCCCGGGCACATTTGTCTGCTGGCTCCTAACGCTCGCCTCCGTCTTGATCTCGTGGATGTTCAATCGGCACCACACAGCAAGTGACTCCATCTCCGTCGACTTCCTCATGGCCATGGCGCTCCCGAGCATCAGCTGCGGACATTTGATCTTCTTGCTGGCGCGCCTACCAGCTTCGGTCCGCACCGTCCTTTTCGACCCCGATCTAGCGTAGCACGCCGATGCCTTGGAGGCGCCACTCATCATCTGCACCGTATACGGCACAGTGCTCCCCTTGATCATGGCGCTGCCGCTCTGGAAGTGCGGTTTCGATCCGCGCCGACAGCGAAAGAGAGCTGCGCTGGCGTTTGGTGTTTGGATTGCATGTGAAGCGATGCACTGGACAATTCTGGTCATGGTGAGAGCTTTCCACAATGGCCCGTACAAGTCAGCAGTCAGCAGTCAAGCTAACCGTTATAATACCTTACCCACAGTTTGGAGACATACCCTTCTCCATCATCAAGCTCATCGTCGTCACGTATGCTGCTGTTGCCACGGTCCCTGCCATCTGCTTCCGTCGGGTCAACCTGACAGCGCGTCTTCCATCACTCCCCCGCCCCTTTCCGCGCCTGTCGCCTGTAGTATGGTACTTCGTTCTCAGCTTGACCTTGCAGCTGCCTGCGTTCTTCTTCCATCTCTACGCGAATGGGTACACCCCGGAGCCGTCCAAAGGGCCGCTGGTTCCCAGAGCCGGGGCTACGTTTCGTGATCTGGATCAAGCAGCGGCACTGTTTGGGGGTGTTGTAATCGTGGACTACTCGGCGGCTGTGGCGGTTAGGTCTCGTTATCAGGAGCAGCAGGCCCAGGCGGGTCACGATGGACAGGGTGGTGCTGAATTAGCAACAGTGCGGCGAGAGATTGAGGTTGCGGCGGGTGGGCAGCAGTCTTCCTGGGACGACATGACGAGCCAGAGGAGGAACTCTTTCTGAGTCAGGTAGGTCTTTATGCGTCAAAGGATATGGTTTTTTCTCATCGACAAGACGATTAATATTACCCATTAAGTCTGTACTCTATTGCCTCTGTTGTGTGCGACGAATCTGGGCACACGAAATTTCCTCTTCGTACCTCGCCCACGTGACATTGCTCACCCTAGCTCAGGCTCGGCTCAGGATTG